>OX457037.1:26047421-26377421 GCA_949752735.1 Lumbricus terrestris | reverse complement strand
ATCATCATCGTCATCGTCGTCGTCGTCGTCGTCGTCATCATCATCATCATCATCGTCATCATCATCATCATCATGATGTAATTTTAAGCATGGACTTCCGCGTTGTTAATATTGCAATCTGTCAGGCTTGGCATCTTACTGCAGCTAAGTGTCGCCTCGGAAAGTGATTTAATACAAGCAACGCCGGCTTATAGCGTGCACCTACCATTGAAGTTCTACTGGCAACTCTATATAGAGTTGCAAATAACATAGCGCGACTATAATATTATCACTCGAAATTTTGCAGGCTTGGTATGTTGCAGTTAAAAGTTTGTTGTATTTTATCATTATAAACACAACAGAGAAACAATTCATTAGCTTGAAGGGGCGCTATAGAAATAGAGGAAAATGCTTGCTTTCTATAACTACCTGGCATCGTTAAATTGTCCATGGTCCATTACTTTCAGACTATAATTGCTCTGACTCGCATAATATTTGATATTGGTATGCAAAAGACTTAATATTATTATAGTTCAACATTGGCTTATGGAATCGGCGGTGTCTGTAATTTCTGGTCAACTTATAATTAGGGTAGGGTGGGGCAGAACGCCCCCTTTAACGTTTGACATCACCCACTGTAAAGTAGCACAATCTGAAGTCAGCCAAAATTGGTGACGAGTAGCTGCTTTATATGCATTATTCTGTAGAAATGTTGATTTTACTTAGAGTTAGCCCAAGTTTGAAAAAACTAATTTTTTTTATTAAACTTGTGTGCAAGGACTTCTTGCCTCATGCATGGGGCAAGAAGCCACCATTGGCTCTACTATACAATGAGTATTGCTAAAATGATATGCAACTGGATTCTTTTAGTTTTTGACAGTCACAACTATGAAATTTAAAAAACTTCCTCAGATGCGAGGTCTAAGTCTTATATCTTGTAACATAAAAAATTATATGAAAATAACAAAAATTATTGACGAAATTGGCGTTTACGTATGAAATGGGGTAAAAAGCCCCGGGCGGCGCTTTACCCCCACAGTGTCTAAGACCTTTTGCCCCATTCACAGCGGTCTGTTATTATTGATCTTGTCGGTTATTTGCTAAACTGAAGCGATAGTTTTAAGTTATATTTCTGTTGTACACTTATTTAGCTAAATAATGACATAAGGCTGGTACCGATCCCTTAAACATGAAATCAGTTACAGCTGAATTAATTGCATGCGAGAATTAGAAAACAGACACGAAAAACAAACTTTTATTAGCTGTCTTTCACCGAAACAAGAAACTGGTCACGTTTCGACTTCCTATAATTCGTAAGGCGTCTGCTGTCATGGGCAGTTATCAAATTTCCCCAAAAGTCGCCAACTGCAAAGATATTCAGCGGGGGCATCTTCCCCACACTAGGCGTTATGCCCCACCCTACCCTATTGTTGTGATCAGACGAATCCACACAAAGAAAATATTGCGAAACTCCGGAGCCCTTCTTATTGTACATTCGATACTAATTAAGTAAATTAGGTCTCTGCTTAAATACATTTCAGTAATGAACAGTTACCGGTACAAGTCAGTGTATGCTACCACGCTGGTGTCTTTTGAATTTAGCCTACTCGACAGGAATTAATTGTTGAAAATCCAACAAATAACGTAAATGCAATGCCACAAAGTAAGCAGATAAATTATGAGTCTAGCGAGGATAATAATTCTTACTTATCTAGTAATACAAGTTATACGACTTATTATAGCGGCATAAGTACATTATTATAAGTCAATGGAATCCATTTTGATGCCGGTTCAGTCTTAAGGCTGCCTTGTCACACGTCAGTAGCTGCTGCTACGTTTCCTGGTAGTCGTGATTCCGAACGATAAGCGGATGCATTGTGAGAAGTCGCTCTACGACTGTCGGTAGGTGGCTTCGTTGCTGGATTGTAGACATCAGATCCTTTGGCAGCGTATTCGTTCAATTTGTGACTTCCAACATACTTCATAGCTACAAATCAGGATTCACTTCTTTATTAACTAAGGTTGCTTCAAAAGAGCATCATACATGTAGGAGGCAACTAAATAGTGAGTTAACCTATTTTGTCCATTTTTCTTTCTCAAATAAACTAAGGCGCGCTTCAAAGCGTTATACTAAATTATGTCATCTTCTACATAAAACTAGACTGCATGTCTCAAAATAACATTCAAAAGGCACAATAAATGAAAATCATGAATGAATAAAGAAGTAGGCCTACAGTGACTTATTTCAAAAGGTTATAATTTCAGATTTATTGCTAAAGTCAACTACACTGCATGTCTCGAAAATTAATAACAGCCATAAGCAGAGACCTATGCTGCTGGAAAACAGTTTGAGATACCAAACAGGTTAACCCAGAAGCGTATGCAAAAACCAGCATTTGCAACTGAGTTCGTAATCGTAATCGTAATCGTATGATGAGTTGAGTAATCGCTCGAGCTTGGAAAGCCGCTTGCACACTATCATTAATTGTATGAAAGTGTTCAGAAGAGTCTATGCAATTTGTAAAAAGAAGTCAGACCTGTTAATGGGGTTGGTCTTACACGTTCCCTGATCAGACACGCTGCTAAAACGATGTTGAATGCAAAGCTCACAACTAGCACTGCAGCTCCAATCAGAAATAATATGAAATCTGAAACAATCACTAGTGTTCAATGTCACAGCATTCAAAAAGCGATCAAACGGAAAGACAGAGCGACGTAGAAACAGAAGTCACACATAGGGAGAAGGGAAGAGAGGTGGAAGAGATGAGGGGAAGAAGAGGGAGGGAGAGGGAGGAAGGGAGGGACGAAAGGAAGGAGGAAGGAATACATTGGTCACTGTGTGCCGTGTACCTCGGATTAGAGAGCTTACCATAAGGAATGCCAAGGTTTGTTTTTCGTTCAAGCCATTTTTTAGTGGTATATTATCATTTACCATGCATTTGCGACTTTAATTGGAAACAATTGTTATGGCCATTCTAGATTGGAAGATGGAGACTTCTTTCATTTAAATTACTTGTTGTTTAACCCGCATATTGAACTGCAATAAGTCCTAATGATCATACTTCCATAAGGCGACTACTTAAAATTGTCAATGTTATTGTTTACGTAGTTCGGACCATGAATTCTGTCGAAGTAGCCTAGCCTACTGATATAAGGCTTTCAGAAACGATATAAAGTGGTCAAACATTAAAATACAGGCCTAAATAAGTCCAATATTTAAGAGATGACTGGCCTTTGTCGGAATCGTAGACATACTGAACCACTGGATCTGAATTTAATCCATCATCGGTCGGACCACTTATCTCAACCAATGGCCCTACAATGGATAGCGCATCAATGGTAGTGGCGATAATAATTATTATTATTGGATAGTTTTTGTACGTAGGATTCCCTAGGTTGAAAAACCTGTTACAGATGATACGTATATACGATGCACAGAGTATACAATAACGATTACTTTATTACAAGGCGCGCAATAAAATCGGAAAAATCAGAAATTGATAATGAATTGCTTTGGAAAACTGAAACTATCTTCATTCGATGAGTTATTTTTTTTGTCTATGTGACTTTTAATTGTGTATTTTTTATCATCGAGAGACAGTAAACACAAGTGAGGGATTACGTTATTTGCACTAGGCCCAAATTTTCAGACTGTTGAAACGCTTTATATCCAGAAATTTAACGTAATCTTTGAAGTAGCTTTTAGGCTGAAGTCTACCCCATTTGATTGAAGTCTTGAAATCTAATTGATCTTCTTGAGATCTTAGTTCAATTATTTTTACAAAGTTCAATTACAGGTAATTACGGCCTTCAGTCGGCTGAGCACAGGTCTTCAGGAATGTAATTAATTAATAATGGCCGTGAAAAAAAATAGACAGTGGTGCAAGTATCTCTTAATCTAAACGATTGCCAATTAATAATAATGAGCATCATAGTCAGATATAGGCGACCGAGTTTGCGCTAGTTATGTGTGACTGAAAATAAATAAATAAATAAATAAATAAATACAAATATAAATATAAAGTTAAATGCGTGTGTTCTGGAATTGCAATGTATACTGTATAGGCCTACAGCGTAACTGGTAGCGCTTCGAGACCATTCATAATAATTATAATAGCCTAATAGCATATAGTAATCCTAATAAAAGTGTGTTTGTCTGCACTTTAGGATGGCAGCTTACCAAGTATGACAACCAGTGAGCTGAAGGAGGCAAAACTGAAATCATCGATGCACTTGTACACTCCGGCTTGGCTAAAGGAAGACTTGAGAATGGTCAAGTTACATTGACCCGGTCCAACTTTGACAACCACGTATTTAGTTGCATACGCCGAGTCAACCCTACAGGATGCTGCTATAACTTTGTCGTCAACTCCGTGCTGGCTGAAAGTCCAGCTAGGATAGAGAGATGAATTGCTGCTTTTGCATACAAGCGATATATCATCGCCGACCATATCTGCATTAATCATAGGCGTGTTTGTGATCGTGCGATTAAGAAGGGGAAGAGAAGAATTGCAACATGTCTCAGTAGGTTTGTCACGGCGTTTCTTGCAAAAGCGTCGACGAATTCCTGTCAAAACAGCAGGCCTAACAGTGCAGTAATTTTAAATCTAATAATAATTATATATCGATATTACCCTTAAAAACGAGTATTATCACTATTATGCATGTTGCGACATTCTCGCAAATTAGCAAATTATTATTGATGTGGTTCCTTATAAGCTGGAATTTCTGTTATTGCTACTATTTATTAAAGTATTCATCATTATTATCATTATTACCAAGTTTGTATTTATTATCTATTATTGTCATTATTATTGTTACTATTGTTATTATTATAATCTACTATTGATCATCATCATCATCATCATCATCATCATCATCATCATCATCATCATCATCTTCATCATCATCATCATCATCATCATCATCATCATCATCATCACCACCACCACCACCACCACCATCATCATCATCATCATCATCATCATCATCATCATCATCATCATCATCATCATCTTCATCATCATCATCATCATCATGATCATCATCATCATCATCATCATCATCATCATCATCATCATCATCACCACCACCACCACCACCACCACCACCACCACCACCATCACCACCACCAACACCAACACCACCATCATCATCATCATCATCATTATCGTTATCATTGTCATTGATTGTTTTGTATGAAAGTGTTTCAAAAACCTGTGGATGTTTTAGCTTCGCATATTGTGTCCAGCAGTTGTCGTTCCAGAAGTGTAATCGAACTGAAATCCTTCGCCATGAAATATGTAACGTTTTGCTGCAATAGTCAAGCTTTGAATGTCTCACCAACATTAAATAGCGATTGCTACAGAAAAGATTATCAACTACCAATAACGTCGTAAACCGACTCCATTTATTACCCAATATTACTCTTAGTTGAAGTCCCACCAGTATAAGCACTTCTACTCTAACCATCATAATTATTCTCTTCATTCCAAGCTTTCGGATGCTCAGTAAAACCCACGTTGACAACTCTTCTAATTTTCAGTTCTGGCATAACTTGACACCCGAACTCGGCACCTCTAGAAAACACATGGACACAACGCCTGTCCCTTTGGTGGGCCTGTTGTTCCCAATTCTTTGCTATGATTGCTATTTGTTTGATTAATCTGCTGGCTTACTTAATTTAATTTTCTAGCTAATTTTCTCACTGCACCACTATGTAAGCCATGTATGTTATTTTACTTACTATGAAGTCATGATTTTTGGTGTTGTACGTTTTAAGGCTGTTGATGATGGGATCAATAAACTTGACTTGACTTGACTTGACTTAACAGGATGGCGCCCTGCAGGGGGTCGCTTTAGAAATGTGGCGTCTACTATTATGATTAGCCTAATGATAAAACGATTCAGTTTGTCTGTTAACGATCTTTGCCCTGATGGAAATGATTTAACATTTTAGTACTAGAAGTAAATTCAGTTTCTTTAACTTGGCAAAGAAATTTGTTAAAGATGATGGAGACATGGCTACAATAAGTTGGGGCGATTTGGTTTACAGGGGAACCACAGGGAGGCATGAATTGTGCTATATTGAAGTAAACAGGACCTAAGGACGCAGTTTTTGTTTAAATAACCTGACGTTTGGTTGACTTTGAATGCTATGTGAGAAGAACGTTTTAAAAATGAGATCCAGTGCACTAAATAAAGATAAATCGAGTTGGCCTATTGGTATGTGCGTACGGTGGGTAGTAAGTACTCAAGTTTCGAATAGGCTATAATAATTATTTTAATTATAGCCTATAAAATTATGTATCGGTATTCAGTTCATTGAATTTTTCAAAGCACAGCTACAGTAGGTCTACCTGCTTCGGATCCGAAGAAAGAAGTCGTAGAGTGTCCTCAGTTATTCCATTGGTTATTCCAACTACGAGTGTTCTAATTCCTCTGCTATGGACATCGTCTATTGCCTGCTGTACGTGAGCCATAGAGTCCGATGGCTGACCGTCGGTGATAATGATCGCCACTTTGAGAGCATCAGGGCGATCATCTCTGGAGGCTGGGAACATCTTGGATGTCAGGTTACGCAATGCCGTAGCGACGAAAGTACTTCCGTCCGGAAAGCGAAGTTTACCAATGGCTTGCAAAAGGGAAACCTTTTCTGCAAAACTGAAGAAACACAGTCATAATACCGCCATTATTCGGAAGATAACTAGCCTAAATCGACGAAAGTTTTTTTAGCTCGAGCATCTTGACTTAGTTTGTGGATAAATGCAATATACACAAAATTACGGAAGTTAAGTTCTAAATTCAATTTTTCAACCTGGTGGTTGACTATATTTATTATTTACCTATTAACAAAATTGTAAATGGGCATGGTGTTTTCAAAATGGTTTCAGTATGAATGCGCCTATTATAGGACCTGCCACGTTAAGCCTACTATACCATTTTTTAAATAGTCACACTGGCGTCATAGGGCTGCCAACTTTTGATTTTGCCATTCCGGGACGCTTTCAGTCACTCGATGTGCCATTGTCAATTTACACAATCGACCGAAGCGCATAATGTAACAAAAGTTGTGTCAGCCCAGTAATACCAGTATAGAATCTACATCTAGGCCTACAATCTACTAAAATAGTCCTTACTAATTCCAGACAATTCATCAAAAGACATAATTTTATAGTCTAAATTTAAGACAAAAATCAACCTCAAAAAAAAAAAATTCAAGCCCAGTCACCTATAATAGGCTACGCTCATCAGAGTAAGACTTAGGCTACGAGCCCAAATTGAGTAAAGTTCTTACTTCGTAGGTGTCGAAGGCTCATAGGTCTGCGACCGGAGAACAGAATTTATATTAAACTTAGGACCTATACTTAATTATATTAGCATATAGGGCCTACTTATGTGCGTTAAGCAGTTCCAGAACACTGGGCACAAAGTCGCAGATATCGGCACAGTCATGTCATGCTAACAGTTGCGCTTTAGGCCTAATAACTTTTTATAAGGTCGGTGATCTCTCTCGGTGCTCAGGTAATTCCGATTGCTAGACAACAGATCGTTCATAATGCTGAACGCTCTCTTGCAAAAGCCTTAAAAACTGGACACAATATGCTAAACCGAAAACCGAGTGTCAGTGATTTGTACAGTGTTGAAGACTTTAACTCCAGATGTTTAGCCAACAATGCAATGTATAGGTCTGATTGTATAACTGTAAAACGATTGGTTTCAAAATAAATGATTGATTGATTAATTGATTAGATTAATAGAGAGCAGGACGTAAAAACGATCGTACAAATGGTTGAGTTTAGTAAGGAAAAAATTAATAGGAACAATAATTGTGCTAAGTGGATCTGGACCAAATTCCGGGACAATTTGAGATCAATCCGGGACACGGGACGCACAGGGTCGATTCCGGGACTGTCCCGGCGAATCCGGGACGGTTGGCAGCCCTATGGCGTCATTAGTCAGAAATTATTGAAATAAAGTTAGCCTTCATTAGTAACAAAAGTAATTAATTTCGCATTCTTTAATACCGAAATCCAAAATATTCGAATACCATGCCAGTTAATATCTTGCTAGCTAGGCTACTTACCGATCCAGATGCCACTGGATGACAGTAGAGGTTGAAAACGTCATGAGTCCCACTCTCGCCGCCTCGTCTCCAATCATCAGACTTGCAACAATGTTGTGAATGAATCGAAGCATAAAACCCCAATTTGGACACCAATCATTGACGTTACTTGAGCAGATACTTCCCGAGCCGTCGACCACAAAAGCGAGATCCAGCTTTATCGTATCAGCTAAAAAAGTAAACTTTTAAAAGTTAAATTCGATAGGTTGACTGTGTTCTATATATCTATCTATCTATGTAATTTATATAGCGCCCCTTCAAGGAGTCTACTCAGAGGCGCTCCCGACCCAAGCACGGTCAAAAAGGAAAGTCTTGAACAATCTATAGAAAGAGCCAGACATGTTCCGAGGGTGGGAACGCAGGTTAGAGGGAAGGTCATTCCAAGCGGAATGTCCAGTGACCGAAAATGCCCTGTTCTGCATAGTGGCAGTGCGGGCATAAGGAACCATGAAGTCACCTCTAGAGGCCGAGCACAGAGATCGGCGACCCACAGCAGTTGAGGTCAAGGTGAAGAACTCACAGAGATAGGGAGGTGCTGTGCCCAAGACGCAGCGCCAAGCAAAAGAAGTAGGCCTAACCCTGAAATGAATGCTTCATTTCTATGCCAAAAGTCTGTTTTGGATTTTAAAATCAACTCCTGCAATACGTAAAATTTATCAGTCTTTTCCTCAGACTTCTTACCGTGCTACTACTGTTACACTGGACGCAAAACGTGCATGTCGGCTTAGGTCTATTATTTAGACGAGATTTGGTGCAGTCGACTTAGTCAAAGAAATAGGATGCCATAATGTTATTTTTAATACACCAATAGGTTATGTGTCAAAATCGCCCTAAAGTAGATTAACCTAGGCTATAACAATTATAGTATCACCTTCCGCTTTCTATTGATATTTATCAGTATTATTATTATTAGCTAGTAGCCTAACTTATTATTTGTATTTACTTTTACGATAATTATAGATTAAATGTAGACTTAATCAATAATTATTTCCTGAAAGATTGCCAAAATGCCCACCTTCTGCAGCTCCTAGATCAATGTTCTTCATGAAAGCGAACAGGAAGAAAACGATTGTTTTCGATGAATTCATTGGGGGCATGATGTTACTAATAATAGTGAATGGATATTGAAAAGTAGCTTGTTAAAGGATAGTCAGCACT
The DNA here is from genome assembly GCA_949752735.1 of Lumbricus terrestris. Taxonomy (NCBI): domain Eukaryota; kingdom Metazoa; phylum Annelida; class Clitellata; order Crassiclitellata; family Lumbricidae; genus Lumbricus; species Lumbricus terrestris. Next base: position 26,368,159 of record OX457037.1, on the reverse strand, counting down.
CAGCAATATAGTGTCGCAGCCATACTGGTAGGCGTATATCGTTAACGATAGGCTACATGCGCCTAAACATTGCGAAATGACAGTTTAGGTAACTTCGACATGCATAGGTCGATGCCTAGCCACAGCGTCTGCAGAACGGGCAGGAACAATATGGCTCTCTCAATTGGAACTGTTTCACTTTATCCGGAAAATGGTCGTTCTGCGCAATGAAGTAAGGGCTTTTTGTTGGCACAAGGACCGTCCTGCCTACATCTCGGCCTAGCTCTTGTCTCTTCTTTCCCACACACTAACACAGCAATCACATAACTCAAATTACAAATTTATCAGCAGCATTATCTCATGAAAACTGAATTGAAGCGACCGTTTTTAATGATAATGAGCATCATGTGAGATATAGCTGCAGCAATTAGGTCTACTATCCATTTACAATTTTCTATGTTCCACCAGGAAAACAGAATTTTCCAGTAAACCGAACCAGGAAATGATCAGATTTGTATGATATAAAATCTGCAATATTTTTTCCCGGAGTTGGCTGCTTTTGTAAACGTTAAAATGGAAAAAATTATCTTTGCCTATTGTTTTGCTTATTTCTATCTGCAGTTTTTCAACGCGTGGCGGCATCGTTATAATTAAGTGCGTTAAGCAAAATAAGTAGGCCTAAATTTTAGAAGAATTTAGAATCAGAAGCGTGTGTATCATACGGTCATAGAAAAAGGTCTGACTTTCGACTCACTTTAGGCCTACTAGAATCAGTGTTTGTTTTTATATTGCAAATGGGTAATAGGGTGTTTATAGAACGGCAAGGTAGGCTAGTTTCCGCGGTGCGTCGCACAGTCTTGTGACCAGGAGGCAAACTAGAAAGCAAGCTCAAACCTTGAACCAACTCGTGACCTGACGATTCGACGGTTTAGGTTCGTATCCTGTTGGTGTTAATGAAGACTATCTCAGCTCTACAGATCTGTCGAAGCCCATTAACGATTGTCAATCAGCTCCAGTTAACGGTATAATGTCTACTGATGAGATAATGCTATTGAGCCTAATTTTATTGTGCGAATGCAGCCGTCAGATAGCAGGCATTAAAGCGAGGACGCGGAAAGTAGCGGAGAGACATTTAAAAGAGTTAAACATAAACATACAGACTAACCGGAATAGGTTGCTAAGTTTTGTTGTATAATTACCATGCAACGCTGTTGTATGTCGGATAACCATACATGCATCTCATGTTAATATAATATTAGAGCAATTACGGCAGCTCCCATTCAATTTTGTGTGCCATTATTTATAGACTAAATTTCTCGCTTCCTGTTGTGGTTCATACAGAATTACAAGTGAAGCTTGAGCGCGTCGATTAGGGTGTACTGGAGAGTAGCTAGGAAAATTTTAATCACGATTATGAATATTATTAGATGCAAGTGTAGGCCTACTGCTGCAAGATAACGTCCAGAATATTCATCATTTCAGGAAGGAACATTTACATTAATATGCTACTCTCAGTCCTTACAGTGAGTTTACAAGCACGCTTATCGACAGCAAATACTGTAAGGAGTGTAAGGGTCTATTATAAAATTCAACGATCAATGGGCAGTCAGATATAGGCCTAAACATATTGGTCAGTCGCCATACTTACTACCACCAGGTGTCACGTGATGATCGCAGTGGTCCGAATTACTTTCCCAACATTTGAACTGCGAATGGGCTTTAAAAATAATAACTATTGTAACCGTTTTTGAGTTTTTGCACAAGAGTCATCTTTGGGGGCGCGGTAGTGTATTGTATTGTCTCTGATCATTTATAAAGCGCTTCTCGCAGCAAGAGCCTTTTAGAAGCGCTCCCAGTGCGTTCAACCCCGAGAGAAAAGGCAAGTTTTTAGACGACAGAAAGACGAGGAAAGACTACCAGAGAGAATTACAGAGCGAATTGATGGGGAAGCCCATTCTATAGGGTGGGACCAATGCAGGCAAATGATCTGGATTGACCCAGGGCGGTCCTGACTCGGGGGACAAAGAGGTCATGTAGTGTTGGGTTCGGTGCTGTGGAGCCGAAGGGCTACCGCTTCGAATCCACCTCAATCCACCCTGTATGAACCTTGAGCAAGTACTCATTCGCAACTGCAATAATGTTTGCGCACTTTGGCGTGAAACTGCGACCGAGTGTCCGCGCTGTATAGTCGGGAGCGCCTCTGAGAAGGGAGCTTGAAGGGGCGCCATAGTAAATGCGAGCAATAAAAATATCATAACGAATTAAAACAAGGTACAGACGTACCGTAACGTTCAACAGCGAAGATATTACTCTTGCAGTCACATCTAAATTTTAGAGTAACATCGTTAAAATCTAATATACAATTTCAAACGATAACTGAATTGCAAGACATGTTACAGGTTCTTACTTACAATGTCTACAAGTAGAAGCAATAATATTATGACGGAAAGTCAGCACACGTTAACATACGCAATCGGACTGAATTAGATCATGTTACAGACGTCGTTAAGCCTTAATTATTGTTATACGTATTACTCATGATACGCAATAAAATTGTATTATTCTATGTGTAATCGATTAAATTGAAACGAGGTTAAATGGTCTATTATATAAGCCTTGCTGCTAGTTTTCACACAGCAGAGTTGCGAAATTGATTGATCAAATTTGCGTGGGAGTTAATAGCATTATTTTTTCTGCAATTAGAGATTCTATACTAGCTTACACTATTTTAATAATTAATAATTATAAGTAATTTTAAGAAATTATTCCGATACCATAGCTCGTCTATTATAGTAGAGCATCTTATATAAGACAGTAGCATTAATGATTTAATTAATGTTAGTAATTTTAAGAAATAATAGTAGGCTACTCCAATTATGCCATGGCTCATCTGTTATAGAGCATCTTATATAAAACCTGATTCGTGAATGTGACGTGCGGTTAGAATTATGTGCATTAAAACAGTAAGCGTGACAAGCAGTCACCGTTCAGTAGAACAACACGCATTTCCAAGACACCGGTTTCTAGTTATTCATGCATCTATTGTGAGGCATGTTTTGTTTTTGCACACATGTACTGCATGATAGTTTCATAGATCTTATATGTTATTGGCGATTAGCATAAAACTTTGCAATACATTGCGTGGTTCCACCAGATCATAAAATGAGAATAAAGTGCATTAAATGTTTGTATAGACGCTTTAATGCTTCTGAGAGAATTCCATCGGACTCTCATCGTGAAGTTGTCCGGAATCTGTTTCGATGTTTCCTTCATATGTCCTATTTTCAAATGCAAAATGATCCATAGGCTTAATTCCCGGATAGTCTGCAACGAACAACATAATGTTGTTATTTTCGGCACAAACTACAACATATAATAAATGTGCAAAACTCAGTTTTATCATGGAATGATTATTACATTATCGACCAGGGTCTAAAATATTATTTTGATATCTTTACCATCCGCTATAATAGGCGCCAGCAGTGCCGTCTATACTCTACACGGTTCTGCGAATATCGGTGCAAAAACTTACGACACAGGTCGAGCGGTTGTTAGCTTGCTAATATCATGTAGGCCTATACGCCCCATATTGCGTATAAATAGGCTAAGCATCATCAAGAAATTTATTAACTCCGTCTACTGGTTGTTCTCTTCTAGTGCCAGTCAAAAGCCTGGATAAAGGAGGAGGGTGACACTAATCATCCTTGATATGGCAGTGTCGTTAAACATGTAACAAGAAGCAAGAAATTTATATCTATAAGGCTTTTCTAGCAGCTACAGTTGCAATCTGAATTAACTGTTGGCTGGGTCGAGAGTTTTTTTTATAGTCCATTAGGCTCTATCCCATACGACATTTAGCAAATGGGCCTAGCAAAAAACTTGGGCCAGGGGCCATCGGTGCGCCGCACCGGTTGCAATTACGATAAAAAAACAGGTTCCTACCAACGAGTTTCAATTATAGTTGATCCGATCCTCCTCGCTGGAATATTAATTTTATAGCTTATAACGATTTTCAATCTGTAAATCTTTAACAACTGAGTTAACGTCCCAATTTAAGAAACACTTGACTAAAAATATCATTTCTATTGCAGTTAGCCATGGCTAAGGAGGATTATGAGATTGGATAGGTTAAAAAAATCAGTAACGCAGAACGGTACTGTAACAGGCTTTAGGAGTATTAAGGGTAACTTGATAATTATGTCTAGGCAAGATAGTTCCATAGAAACTAGGATTATTCGGTCATAAAATATATGCAGAATGAATGATGATCGAAAGATCAAGCCATTAGTGTTTGTATGGATGGATGTTCATAAAGAAAGGATGGACGATAAGCTTATAGTTGCGTGGTGCTGTCTAACACTCCAGAAGTTCTGGACAGACAGCGAGGGGAGAACTTAGAAAACATGACGTCGGTCACCTACGGGTGATGAGCCATGGCCATGGGGGAAGTTTGGTTTCCGTAAAAAATGAATCTGGGTCTTCTTGGGGGGGGCTTAGCCCCTAGATCCGGATAAACTCCGCCCATGGCCATGGCTTATGACGATTATGATGATCGTTCACTTATATGTTACACAATAGATAAGTTCAGTTGCAGATTTCTTTAAACTTGATGAAGGATTTCATCTCTTTTCTCGACATCCTCAATATCTTCCGACTGCGTCGCGCTACAGTTAGGAACTTGAAATACCATTTCAAACTTACATAGGCCTAGTAATAAACAGTTTAAGATATTAATTTCAATATGCTGTCTAACCTTTGGGTGAAAATGCTGAACGCTTATACCGTCGTCTTAAAAAGACTGTAACGACGAGAATGATTATTCCTAACACAATCGCACTAACGATACCAATCGCCAGATTTGCTCCGTGTCCTAAAAATCAACAAGAAACTGGGTTTGTAATAATAGTATTTAATAACGAAATGCTGGCTCTGCTCAAACATCTCACTGTAGGCTACCTGCAAGCATTAGGGGAAATCGGGGCAAAGTGGTATGGTAGATAAGAGAGGCGTTCTATCTGATAAGAAACGCATACCACTTCAGAATATTTTAATAATCTTAATCTGACGTGACATACACTGGAAAACCATAATTATTATAAAGTTGAGCTATCGCAACAGTCTTGGTTTTATTTATAGGCTAAGCCCTTCTTCAAACCTGTGCTTTGATTAATTAGCTCGTGCTTTCTAATAAAAGGAAAGGTACACGTCATGTTGTCTAATTTTTGAAGTTATTTAAAATTCGTCTTTTTTATGCAAGAATATATTGTAAAAGTCGCGTCTTATTCCTCTTATAATAAACAGAATCGCTGTGTCAATGAATAGTTAGGGACAAAGAGAGAGAGAGAGAGAGAGAGAGAGAGAGAGAGAGAGAGAGACCACATTTCCCAAATGACATGCCAAGTTTGTCCAAAAAGGACGAGCAGAACCATCCTCTCTAAGATGCAGAACTCGGTTTCTTCCTTGGGGTACGCCTAAGCTGGTAACGATATAACTTACTCACCTTGCATTTGTGAAAATAATTAAAACAAAGATCGTGCAATTTCCGGCGAATCAGAACGGCACCTCTTGTCCATTCCATAATTTATTCCCGTTTGCAAACTTCTACTATGTTACTGAAACTGCAAAGTGTGTTTGTGTATTACGGGAAACAACAATGAATGGCATGACTAGTTTATTGCAGACCTTGCCCATGAAGTTGAGTAATTTGGGTATTATGCCACATTCGTTTGAAAATATAGGATTCCTACCGTCGAAGTACAAATTGAAAGCTTAATTCGTATTTTTAATATTACTACCTGAGCTGGATGCATCTGCGTTTTTGTCGACCTTCTCCGTAGTAGCTGACGAATTTGACGAATTTCTTAACGGATCAGATGTTGATAGGGTTAATGGCAAAGTTGTAGTAGCAGTTGACTCCGCATTGTCTATATGTGTGTCTGATGTGCCTGACAACACTGAAGCAGTCGTTGATTGCGTGTATGCTCCTGTCGCCTCTGTTGATGGAGTTGAAGCAGTAGTTGATTCCACATGTGATGTCGTCGAAGATGTTGATAAAGTTGGAACATTAGTTGATTCCACATCCACTGTTGATAAAGTTGGAGCAGTAGTTTGATTCAAATGTGTTCCTGTCGACAACGTTTCAGTAGATTGGCTTGATACTGCAAAAAATATGAAAATTTTCAACGTGCAGTCTCTCTTGTGTTCAAATGACATTAAGTGGCATATAATTGGTCATCTCATATCATTCTTGACGTTATCGTCCACTCACATCCTCCGGTGGAGTCAATGCACATGGACAGTTGGACACAGGCAATCTCAGGAATAGACTCCGATTAGATCAATCGCCTCCTGTACCGGGTAGCGGTGTGTTTATCAGTTTTTTCCCATCAGCAAATGAATATAACAATAATTGAAAACATACTATCCTGATACAATCTATTTAATCAATAAGCATTATTGAAGCCATCCAAGGTCAATAATATAAACTATGTCAACGAACTAATTCATATTCGCAAGCAGCTCGGTAACCTGATTAGGTCGTTAATATATGAAGCGCCACTCGTATCCGTGGCCATTCCGACAAGCCCTCGAGACTGGGTCTTAAGACGATCGAGATGTAGGCAACGATCCAGAAAAGACAGTTGTACGCAGAGTGGAAGGAAGGCATTCCATAAAGAGGGTCCAACCTACATTGCGTATTCAGCACATAGTTGAAATGTCTTGCCAAATTCTAATAATAACGGATTCCGACCTGATGATGGCAGTGGATCGAACTTGATGAACAGTTTTCAAATCTCATGGAAAAAAATCAAATTAATCGTCTGAGAATAGAGAGGCCAACGAGAATATACTGAGAGAAGAGGACGAGAGAGACTGATCTGGGAGTCGGAGAATCCACACTAACAGGTGGTACAGCCAAGGGGGTTTCGGGGGTTAAACCCCTCCATTGGCTTAGGAAGAAGTTTTTTTAAAGTTATTTATCCACTTAAATAAGAAAAAACAAAACAATTGCTTGTACTAACAGCTGTTTTTCTTACTTTATTCCCTTTGTTACTTTATTCCCTTTTTATCTAATGTAATACTGTTGGGTTGGTGTTAGGAAGGGCATCCGGCAAGACCATAAACCCCCAAACCCAAACCCCCCATCATAAATTCCTGGCTACGCCACTGACACTAACCACAACTGATTGACACGTCTTCGCTATGATCGCAGTCATGCTCTCCCCATGGCCGCGTATAGCACCGTTCGAGTTTTGTCTCATTGCCTTTGCATACAACGTCATCCAACCAAATCTGACCAGTTCCTGCTCCATAACGAAGCCCGATGAAAGTTCCCCCCTGTCTAGAATAGACAAAAATTTGTATTACAATTCATATTTCATATCTTGAATCTCATTGATAATATTTTATTAAAAGCAGTCATAAAATTGATTTAAAAAATAGTAAAAAAAACACATCTTTTAGCTGGACCATATTATGCTACGTGCATATTTAATTATTGTATAGGCCTACCTAGTAAAACTTAAATTAAAATATGAAATTAAACATTTTAGAATACGGCAAGAAACATGCATTAACTTGTCCACAGTGTGTCCTCTGGAAAGTTTTTAAATTACCAAAAGCGCTAACCCATAAGTTTCCGCAATTTTATCTTAGGGTTCTACGCTTGCGAATAACAGCAGGATATTAATTGAATAAAAAGATCAAGCAGATTTTTTATTCCAAAAACGAGGCAAAGAGGATATATGAATAAATTATTATCTAGTTTTCTGTAGGAAAGGTTGCCACGGGTATGATTTTCAAAACAATTTTTTTATCGAATGACGCAAATAGCGTTATTTGAAAAATCTGATAGACTTGCATATGGGAAATGAGCCTCACAAAGACGTAAGAAGTGTGGATTTACCCAAAGCCAAGACTGGCACACGCAACTCGTGCACTGGCATCGGTGAAACCATCACGGCAAACCGTTCCCCAAACACCGGCGTAGTAAATCTCCAATCGGCCTTCATTCAGATTTCCAGTTGAATTCACAAGTCTTGTAATTGTTCCTAGAGCAAATTTTATCATAATATTAAGAGCTTTAAAACTGTCAAGTACTCTTAAACTGTTACTAAATTCCTTGCCTAGCGTAATATTTTATTATACAAAAATGGGCAATGTCTCATGCAGCTAGTAAGAACTAAGGCAATGAATCCTGTGGGTATTTAAAACAGAACTGCGCACTGTGCCAAAATTCCAGTTTATACAAACTTGATAACTTGTTGGTACACGCATGCCGCGCGTTCTTTCATTCGATCATTCGTTCGTTCGTTCGTTCATGGCACCGTAAGTACAATGTCATCTCAACAGGTATTGAACTGAGAGATCTTGAAAGCAAACCAACCACAGCTGATTGACGCGTCTTCATCGTGATTGCAGTTATGAGTTCCCCATCCTGAAGATATAGAACACTGATGGAGTTCCGTCTCAGTGCCAGAACATGTAAAGTCATCCAACCAGATTTGTCCAGTCCCTGCCCCATAACGAGTCCCAATGAAAGCGCCGACATGTCTAAATTCAAAACAAACATAGGTATACGCATCAAAAATTCATAGCCTTTCTAGCATCCACATATTCAGAGCCGTTTTAAGGAGTTTTGGGGCCCTAGGCACAAACCATAACCCTAAACGTAGTCATGAGTCCAATCTAGACCCACATATGGTGGGAAAATCAAGATTTCTGGGAACTGAGAACGGGTATTTGCCGGTCGATTCCTGAGACGTGTAGCGCCGCCGAGAGGGGAAAGTATGGGGAGGAAATTTGCCCTCCCCACCAGAAATTTTTGAATTATCACATTGTAATGACAGCGCATTTTAAGCTGCAGCCTAGCAAAATTGCTCAACTATTGCAGTGCTAACATGAGTAGGCCTAGCCTAAGACCTCACTAAATATTCTTACCATTATTATAATTTCTTTTTCATTTTCCAGATTGCATAATGGCAGCAATGTAAGCCGAGATGTTAACTACAGTTACTCTATTATTTCAGTGCTTATAACAAAAGAGTGATCGAGAATTTCAATAAGTAAGCCTATTATTGTTATTACAATAATTTCTCTACGTATTAAGTTCAGCAGCTCAGTTCTGCTGCCTGGATCATTAGGCCAACACTATAATGAATAACTGCAGACAGGTTTGTAATTAGCCTACGTAAGCCATTCTTTCTTTCACAGGAATTAGCTTAGGCCTATTCCCGTTGCTCAAAGAGGTCATGCATTGCTGACCAGGACACATTTCTCTGATGTTATAAAATATATATATATATACACAAAAAAAGGAAGAACTACCAAAATCGGGAAGCCGTGTATAGTAATGATACTGTTTTACTAAGTGTTCAAGGAACAAAACATTTAGAAAATTCGACAGTTTGACATTTGAAAGGTAACATGGAAAGACACCAATTAGTCGTGCAAAAAAATAGTCTTTGTACAATTTTAGCAGTAAATTATAGGCCTAGGCCCTACTCATTGTAATATGATATTATCATATATTTTGTTAGTAGAGTTTATCATCTTAACTTAATCATAATATTACTAGAGTTCGTGTAATACAATAATGTAAACAGCAATTAAAACTATTATTAGCCTGTGTGGTCAAATATTCTGGGTAGTCATTTCTGGATGAAGCTTCCCCCAACCCGGGATATGCCTGAACGTAACCCGATTTCCGCCTCAATCTCTCAGTCTCATAGATCTATGTTAGAGTTCGTGTAATATGTTGCTAATTTGTAATGCAATGTAGTATTTTGGGTCACCGCGGGGCCCCCCTGTTGCGCGGGGCCCTAGGCACGTGCCTCGCGTGCCTATGCCTTAAAACGGCTCTGTACATATTACTAATATTGAGGTGTATTAAGGAATAATTCCCCGTCCCTCAGTGCTTAAATGTCAACATTCAGAAATAAAATAAAACTGCAGAGTGCAGAAGGTGGCATTTAGCAATCTGAGCGTTCTATTCGCGGAGGACGATAGCTAAAATTCTGTAGTCTACGAAGACCGAACGGTCGTGGAATCGTTTTTCGCAATACCCTTCCAAAGGTTCACTCAATCCTTCAGTCGGCATATTATATGTACTTACAGCGTTGGCAAAATGAGTAGCAGGACGTGATGGGCGGCCTGTTTTGCTGCAAACAGTTAAATTCGATTCCTGTTGTCTAACTTCCGATCATTTGTTTTTAATATGAATTGTACTAATTTGTCTGCTGTGTCAGTTTGGACTTAAACAAGTATAATTAGCGTTTGTTTATAAATGCTAATGGCAACAGGACAATAAATTACATTCAAATTCAAACCCATTGTCGACGATGGCATAAAATGTGGGCCATATGCCTGTTAGAATAAAAGTCCCATTTCGCATTTTTCCTGCCCAAGAACCACGAGAATTACGTTTCACTTCACCGTCCTCCGATTTTGTTTAGCAAGTTGGACTCTAGAGGTTAACGCCATCTTACGTCTTTGATCAGTGATTAAAGTGGTTTGGATAAGCACTGAGAAAGTCGAATGTATGAGCAGTGGCGACGACAAAGAAGAGTTTTATTGAAACGCACGTGTTCACACTTTACAGCATTCCATACAGGTGAACAGTGGGAACCCAAGCAAAGAATTTCGAAGGCAGTGGTAACGCAGTTCCCACGCGTTCACACCTACTTTAAACCTGCCTTTAAAAAGATATATACCATCTCGCCATCATCAGACGAACTCTTTAATGGTGCGTTATATTGATTGCCTTATTTCTCATCTTCACCATTGGCTGTTGATGAATCTCGAGTCTGCCTGAATACTAATGAGACTCAGTTGATCTTAGGCAACAGCCAGCTATAGCTGATAGTGATTTAGCAACAGCTAGCTATAGCTGATAGTGATTTTCAATCACTGATTGAGACATTTCCTGCTAATACATTCCATCTAGTGCCCATAATCTGGGCGTCACACATAACTCCGCCCCAACATTCACGGAGCACATACCTAACCTGATCCGCCCCTGAGCTATTGTACGCTTTGTTTCTCCCTATTTCTTTAATACCGTAGTTACACGTATATCTTTGTCTCTATCCGCCAGGACTATTGCAACGCGCATCTTCTAGGCCCTCCTGAAACAGTTTACCCAGCAATCAGTCTAAAATGCCTCAGTTACCCTCTTAACCCAACTACCTTTGCGCATAGAAAATTATCTCTACATTATATGCATGAGGTCTAGAACAGACGACCTTTCACTACACTCATCAAAAACCTCCTTCAGGCCTCCAAAGGAGAGCTGTCAAGTGCCCATAGGTACCGCTCAAACTAAAACAAAAGCAGTTATGAGTTTATCATCATCTAAATCTCTTTTAACGCGTTCTTCTGATGGTCTTGATAATCTTGTTTCCTGTACTGAGAGTATCAGACTGCTCTTGCCCAGCATCATGCGTCTGCTGTGTGTGGTTCCTCCATTTGGAATGACCTTCAGCTATCACAAAGGGCTAGTCGAACGACTCATTTCCCCTCGCCAGTCTATTGTTCCTGAAGGGCAGTTCTGTTGCAACGCAGTTTCCGTTCAGAGGACGCCTTTGAATAGTCATCTTCCTGAAGGCGCTATATAAATTCACAGAAGCGACACACTTTACATAAGGAGGCTTGAAGAACTGTTGTCTAGGAGAGGTAGGCTGGAGATATGGTTTACCTAACGAATGCGATGCTGTTGCTATGAATAGGCATACGCAGTACTAGGGTGGAGTGAAAAATTTTTTTTCTCGAATTTCCAATTCTAATAGTGATCAAAAGTTGCCAACGGTATCACAGAATTGCTAAAAAAAATTTGACCTCCATATGTTGACGTCTTCTGCCCTCTACCGGACGATTTAAGGACGCTATGTTGATTTTCAGTTTTGTCACGCATTTTTTAGACCAGGCTTGGAATCTGAAAATTGCACTGTTAGAAGCAAATCATGTAAAATTTGCTAACTGGTGTTTCTAGACTAATTTGACCCTCCTGAAAACGAAAATCGCGGTTAGCAAGCTGGATATTTAGCGGTTCCATGGGGAAACAAGATGGCGGACAAAATTGTAATTGTAATTGTAATTGTAATCGTACATTTATATAGCGCCACTACAAGAGAACTCCTCAGAGGCGCTCCCGACCTGACACCTAACCACAATCAAAGAGAATGGTTTTCAAACGCTTGCGGAAAAGGGGCAAAGAAATACAAAGAAGTTCATTGCGAAGACTAATAGGTAACTTATTCCAGAAAGACGGACCAACCAAATGACTAGAAGTAAAGTATTGTGTGTGATAGGAACACGGTTTTAGACTCTAAATTAAGATGATAGGGTTCAAGGAATGCAGAGGAATCAAAGACATATGTGTAGCGCTTCAAAAAATCAAAATGGCGGACAAAATGGCGGCCAGAATCTTAAAATGGCTATAGGTGAAGTCATGTATGCCATGGAATCATGATTTCAGGGTCTAAATCAACATTTTCGATGTCAAGGAATATGATGGAACCAATGTCACTCATGTAACACTGCACGAAAACCAAAATGGCGGACAAAATGGCGGCCAGAATTCTAAAATCGCTACAAGCGAAGTCATTTATGCAATCGGAATTTAATTTCAGTTATTTTACCAGGTCTTTGCAAGATGGCATCTATGGCCTGTGTTGTGTAACTTGTCTAGAATGTTCCCTTAATTTGCCAGATATGATCATTCAAATAATCACAGTTTCCTCAGCAAGTCTTAAACCAAGGAGCGTTCTGCAAAAGAACACCGACTTAGTTATCATGCAGCACCTTATCACAGCGTATCAAACTGACTATCCCATGAAACTGGCACCAATATCGTGCCATGAGCTTCCCTCAAAATCTGTGGCATTGGATGCTTTGTGAAAAGTAACTTGTCCAGTCAGCAACTTTTTAACACTCCGTTCCTTAAGAATCTAAAAACTGTCCTTTTCAGTTGTCTAAACTGAAAACTGTCTAGAGTCTAAAACCGTGTGGTTAGGTCGGGAGTGATATCGAGTAGCCTACTTTGAAAAGGCCATACAGAAAATATTCTATATAAATAAGTGCTAGCCTGTGCAGAACGCTCCTTGGTTTAAGACTTGCTGAGGAAACTGTGATTATTTGAATGATCATATCTGGCAAATTAAGGGAACATTCTAGACAAGTTACACAACACAGGCCACAGATGCCATCTTGCAAAGACCTGGTAAAATAACTGAAATTAAATTCCGATTGCATAAATGACTTGGCTTGTAGCGATTTTAGAATTCTGGCCGCCATTTTGTCCGCCATTTTGGTTTTCGTGCAGTGTTACATGAGTGACATTGGTTCCATCATATTTCTTGACCTCGAAAATGTTGATTTAGACCCTGAAATCATGATTCCATGGCATACATGACTTCACCTATAGCCATTTTAAGATTCTGGCCGCCATTTTGTCCGCCATTTTGATTTTTTGCAGCGCTACACATATGTCTTTGATTCCTTTGCATTCCTTGAACCCTATCATCTTAATTTAGAGTCTAAAACCGTGTTCCTATCACACACAATACTTTACTTCTAGTCATTTGAAGCAATTAGCAGCCATTTTGTCCGCCATCTTGTTTCCCCATGGAACCGCTAAATATCCAGCTTGCTAACCGCGATTTTCGTTTTCACGAGGGTCAAATTAGTCTAGAAACACCAGTTAGCAAATTTTACATGATTTGCTTCTAACAGTGCAATTTTCAGATTCCAGGCCTGGTCTAAAAAATGCGTGACAAAACTGAAAATCAACATATCGTCCTTAAATCGTCCGGTAGAGGGCAGAAGACGTCAACATATGGAGGTCAATTTTTTTTAGCAATTCTGTGATACCGTTGGCAACTTTTGATCACTATTAGAATTGGAAATTCGAGAAAAAAGTGTTTTCACTCCACCCTAATACGCACGTTATCGAATGGCTTAATTATTGTAAGTAAGCATGAAAGTGAAAATGAAAGTGATCGTACCCAAAACCAAGACTAGCACATGCAACTCGTGCAATGGCATTACTGAAACTGTCATCGCAAACTGTTCCCCAAACACCTGCGTAGTAAACTTCCAATCGGCCTTCATTCGGATTTCCAGTTGGATTCACAAGTCTCAAGGTAGACGCAGGCATACCTGCAACAAATATAACTTGATCAGTTATTCACATTCTTTGTTTATCAAATTGCAATTAGTGCGATTAAATTCATTTAAAAAATCGTCGAGAATTCGTGTTGTAAGATAAGTAATGAGACAACGGACCAAGAGTCAATTTTGTATCGAAACTATATTATTCATTCATTCCGAGAATTTATATAGCGCTTCTGCATGAGATATATTCAGAGGCGATGCCAGGCTAGTCAGAGCTAAATGGAGGATTTTAGCGACTTAAAAGAGCAAGGCAGTTTAACCTAGGCATAAATCGCAGGGCTAATGGATATCATTCCAGATGTCCGGACCAGCAATCGAAAAGGTTAGGCTCTGATCTGGTTTAAGCAAAGGTAAGGTGCTTCTAGCCAACTTGAAAACTTGCAGGAATATGCATGATAAGCTCAATCTTTCGATTCTTCATTCCTTTGTTCATTCGCATCGTTTGCAGTAACATCCTTCTGAGCATGAGCGGAGTTTGGTTTCCGTTCATGGAGGGGCTAAATTATGAGTCTGCGCCTTCTTGGGAGGGGCTAAGCCCGGGAAATAGCCTATACCGTTTACACGGTAAAAAGCTGAATCTGGGTATTCTTAGGGGGCTCAGCCCCCCCCCGTCCCTGATAAACTCCGCCCATGCTTCAGAGGCTTACGCGTCAAACAATAATAGTAAAATGTGGCAGGCATCTAAGCCTTGTTCTTGGGATACAAAGGACTAATTTGAGAGTTTCAGAATTCATACAAACCACAACTGATTGAGACGTCTTCGCTATGATCACAATCGTGAACTCCCCAAGGCCGTCTAGAGCACTGGTCGAGAGATGTCTCATTGCCATTGCATACAACGTCATCCAACCAGATCTGACCAGTTCCACTCCCGAAACGAGACCCGATGAAGGTGCCGATGTGACTGTGTCGCACAGACAATTAAAAATAACCGCAAACTAGATTGCATAATTAGCATATTGGCCTATAGGCTAAAATCGCTAAATTATCAAGTTCATAGTTGTAAAACATATGTTTTGCGATTTATCTTTTTCTCAGAAGATTCCGTTTTTTGTGTTTATTTTTGTATGTGACCATATTTATATATTTAATTCCCTAATTAGGCTATGTTTCTTAATTTTATTTTCGTCTGCTTTCCCTTAGGCTGTCTACGAACTTTCAAGGATTCTGAAAATTCACGTCACCAGGCGTTTTCATCGTTTAACCCTCAGGCTACCCAGCTTTTTTGTGACATGGACTACCAAAGGGGTGGTGGTTACCATCCCCTGGATTTTGGGTTTGGTTTGAGATAGGCCTATCATAACTTGTAATAAACCAATGGATAGAGCATTCATTTCTGCACAGAATAGAGTATTTAGGTGAGCGTTGAGCAATGAGCATGTGCGTTTATAATTATGTATTCTATTCTATTTTAGGATTTATAAAGCGCCTCTCACAGTATAACCTAATCAGAGGCGCTCCCAGTGCGAAGAACTCCAGGAAAAAGAAAAGTCTTAAGACAACGGGTAGAAAAAGTAAAGCCTATAGTATAATAGCCTACATATAAAATCTGAGCACGAAAAATAGTAGGAACGCCATTCCACATTTAAGGGCATACAGAGGCAACGCCGCAATGTTGGACTGTGACAGTCCGAGATCTTGTTACAAGAAGATCATGACGGTCTAAAAAGCGGAGATTACGTCCAACGGTAGCTGAGAAAGGTTTAATAACATGACATAGCAAAAGATAACATAACAGGGTTTACGGTGGTTCAGGAGACTCGTGATCTGTGTGAGAACCACCACTTTTTAAAAATGTTTTAAAAACCTATCTGCCCTAGCTTAGCCTTGAAGTTTATGAGTGTCTCCACCGACACTGCCTCTTCGCTCAGCTCGTCCCAGGCATTCACTGTTCAGCTGCTAAAAAATCTTTGCTTGATGGCACCCTCGGACTGTCTGAATATTTTATATTGGTGTCCTCTTAAACCTCTAATGTCAGCCAATTGAAAAAATCTTGAGTATGGTGTTATTTCTTTGTGTGTCATCAGCTTGTATGTCTCAATAAAATCTCCTCTGCATCTTCGCTTCTCCAGTGTTTTCAATCTACAGTTTATCAATCTTTCTCCATACGTTAGAGTTCCATATCCTCTAATCATCTTAGTTGCTCGCCGTTGAGCCTTTTCGAGCACCTGCTTATCTTTTTGTGTGTATGGACTCTATGCCTGAACACAGTACTCTAAATGAGGTCTGACTAGAGTTTTAAATAACTTCAGGATGATGTTTTTTTCTCTGCTGATCACTGTTCTTTTTATATGTCCCAGAACCTTGTTTGCTTTGTTCGCTGCTTCTCTGCATTGCCTTGATGGTTTTGCCCTTTTGTGTATTATTACTCCCAGATATTTTTCCTCCTCTGTTGTTCTTAATTTTCTGTCTCCCATTCCATATTCAAACCCGATGTTCTTTCTTCCCATGTGCACCACTGCACATTTATCTACATTGAATAGCATATTCCAGACTTCGGACCACTTGTACAGTCTTTCCAAGTCATTTCTTAGGGTGTTGGCTTCCTCCTCGTTGTTCACCTTTGCGCATAGTTTTGTGTCGTCAGCAAACTTAGAGATTTTGGAGACAATTCCTTCATCTATATCATTGATAAAATTACAAATAGCAGTGGCCCTGAGACCGATCCCTGTGGTACTCCACTTGTAACATCTATCCAGCTTGAGTTTCCGCCCATTACCCGAACTTGTTGTCTCCTCCCTTTCAACCAGTTGTGACTCAGTTCAGTAGACACCCTTCTATTCCGCATGCCTGCAACTTCCTGACTAATCGTTTGTGTGGTACCTTGTCAAATTCGCGAAGTCCACATAGACCAGATACTCCGAGTTGTTTTTGTCCAGACTGTCGTAAACCTCCTCGAAGAAATCTAACAGATTTTTTAGGCAGGATCTTCCCTTCATAAACCCGTGCTAGCTGTTGTTGATAAGTTCATTCTCATTCAGGTGTTCAATCATACTCCTTTTTACAATTTGTTCCAACGCCTTACATATTATGCAGGTTGCTTATCTCACTCCTATTGCCCTTCTTAAACAATGGAGTGACGATGGCATCTCTCCAGTCTCTGGGAATTACTCCAGACTTCATCGATTCGTTAAATATATCTGCCAGAATGGATCCTACTTCGTATCTAGCCTCCTTCAGAAACTTTGGGTGAATCTCGTCGATTCCTGGAGTTTTATCTTCTTTGAGGTCTTCCAGCGTCTTTATCGCCACCTCTTTGTATATGTACACATCTGTCAGCCTCTGGTCGTCGCTGCCTTCGAACAATTTATTTGGCTCTGGTATGTTTTTTGTGTCCACTTTTGTGAGAACTGATCCCAAGTACTTATTGAGCATCTCAATAAGCAGTTTCCTCTTTTTCAGTTACAATCTAGCCTAGTTTGTCTTTCAGTGGTCCCACCTTGTCTTTTCTCTTTTGTTTGCTTTTCATGTACATGTATCTGTAGAAACTTTTGCTGTCCGTCTTTATATTTTGACTCAGTTTTTCTTCATATTTCATTATAGCCTTTCTGTTTATTGCTTTAGATGAATTTCTCTTTTTAATGTATTTATTCTTTGCTTGTTCCAATTTCAGCAATGTACATTCATCTAATTCGCAGAGTTTAGTCTGTCTGATTTGCTGCATCCTTTTCGATGCTTTTTTCTTAGTCCTTCTGGCTTTTTGGACCTCCTTGTTAACCCAGGGACGCCTCTTATTTGTTCTGTTTAAAACAGGCACTGATTCTTCAACGACCTCTTTCATGCAAGAAGCAAATTGCTTTCATTTCTCGTTTAGGTTCAAATTTGCTAATCTACTCAAGAAAACCTTGCCTTGCATTGCATTGTGCTTCTTACTTTGTCGTAGTCTGCTTTGAAATAGATATATCGCTTCTTGAAGGCCGCAATTTCTGTTTCAAATTCCCCTTTAACGACGAACCTGCTAATTCTGTGATCGCTTGTGCCAAACTTCTCCCACTATGACTTCTACCAGATACTCCTCTTTTGAGACAACTAGATCTAATGTGTTGTCCCCTCTTGTTGGTTCTGTCACGTGATGTGTGAGGAAACTTTCATCCATGCATTCCAGGAATAGTTAATCCGCTTTCCTTCTCTTCTTTTCCAGTCAATATGGTGATTAAAGTCGCCCATGATAATACAAGACATTTTCGTAGCCTTATGGATCAACTCCTGCAGTCCAGTGCCAAGTGCTCTCTTTTGAACAATCTGGGACTCTATAACACACTCCAACAAGTAAGCTTAATGTCTCGGTCTTGTTTCTTATTTCACACCGTACACTTTCCCTGAACCTATCATCCTTCAGGTCGCTTCTCTCCAGTGCAGTTATGCAATCCTTTATGTACAACAACACGCCTCCTCCATGTCCTCTTGCTGCCTGTATGTCCCTCTCCTTTCGAAACATCGCATATCCCTCCAGTTCTAATTCACTGCCTTGTATTCATTCATTAGCCCAGGATTCCGTTATGCCAATAATGTCCGGTTTCTCTTTTTCCACGTACAGTTCTAGTTCGGTGCTTTTGTCTATAATCACTACGCTTCTTGCATTGATGTAGAAAGCCTTCAGATTGCTTGCTGTTCGCATGCTTTGATTTTCATTATTTAAAATTTTTTCAGCTTCACAATCCTCATGTCTCCCGGCATACCTCTCACCTGATACTTCCATTCCCCCGACTCTCTTATTTTGCTTCTTTTTACATTCTTTGACCATCCCTACATTGTTTTCTCTCACTTTCGGTCATGTCATGTGCTACTAAAATCTGTTTCAGTTGTTCATCTGCATTTCGAAGACTTGAGAGATTCTCCAGAACTTTTTTTTTTATCGTGCCCTCCCTGAACTCTATGAGCAGTGGTCTTTGTGTTTCTTCTCCTGCCGGTTTTCCGAGTCTAAACACTCTCTTTAAGTCCTTGTCCTCGCATGGCACTTTCAGGACCTCATTTATGAGGTATATTGTCGCTTTTCTGTCTTCTTTATTCTTCTCTTTTTCGTTCGTCTCTTTGCTTTCTGCCATTCTGTGTATGACAACGTTATTCTTTTTCCTTTCATCTTATCTTCTTCTATGCGGAGTTCTATTTGCTTTTCGACACCTTTTACCTTTTGTGTAACCGCCATCAACTCTTTATCCACCTTCAATTTAACTATTTCACTCCAAGCCGCTGTTTTTGGTTCGATGGTACCTGTGATCTCTGCTTCGTCCGTAGTTCTGATTTTCTCCAAACTCTCGGCCATGTGGTCCATCCTTGCCTGTTGCTCGTTGTATTTCTTGGTGCTCTCCTTTTCCTCTGCTTCCTTTAAGGCCATCAGTCCCTTGAATTTGTTCTCCAGCTCTGCGATTTTCCTCTCGTGCACTTCGTTGCGGTTTTCCAGTGTTTCTATTCTGTAGCAATTCTTGCAGAACGTTTCTCCGAAACTGTCTAAACCTCCAACCATCTCGCATTTCCCACACTTCTTCAAGTTCTTTAGCGTAAATATCATTTTTTCCCGAACGCCCGAACGTACACAATGCACACCGTGGGCTAGATGTTGTTTTGTCCTCGTGGCGCAATTAAGTTCTTAATTTTTCTCCCGAGCGGTGACAAACGTTATATGCACTAGCCTAGTCCATATAAATTATTTCGCAACTTCAGAGTGAAAACTTAGTCCGTTGCTTTTAGCAAGAAATTATTTAACAAGTTTTTCGAAAACAGACCGCCATTTTTTATCAAAGACTATATGCAAGTTCATTAGCCGTTGACAAAAGTCTACGCAGAAATATCGATTTGCGTAGTTATAAAAATATTTTCGTATATTTTTATTTATTTTTAGTACGTCCTGATATCACAAGACATTAATCAGCATGGAAAATAGTCCTATACTCTCTCTACCGAGTGGTGTAATTTATTGCTCTTCATAAATATATTTTGGATACGTTATAGTCGAAAAAACATGCAAATTTTATGCAAATTTTACCAATTTTCATGTGTTTTAATTTATCTTGAGCACTTGCGATTATAATATCAAAAGGAAAAAAAATTGTTGAGCATGAAAATGTAGCCCCAAATTCCCTCTATAGAGTGGTATAATTTGTTTCCCTTCATAATAAACGACAGATAATATAGCCTATACAGGCTAGTC
Organism: Lumbricus terrestris; assembly: GCA_949752735.1. Classification (NCBI taxonomy): domain Eukaryota; kingdom Metazoa; phylum Annelida; class Clitellata; order Crassiclitellata; family Lumbricidae; genus Lumbricus; species Lumbricus terrestris. The sequence goes on along the minus strand of OX457037.1, from coordinate 26,347,860 downwards.
GATAGGCTAATCTAAAGTCTGGTTCCACCCCTCTGGCACCTCGGGTATATCGGGTATAACTTTGAACAGTATGCGGTATCAAAACAAGTTTCACCTCAAAATGTGTGCCAACGAACCCTTTACTGCTACACCGAAATTCCGGGGGCGGAAGCTGCACAAACAGCTTGTAAGAAAAGTCATACAACGGCAATGTTTCGCAAAACGAATGGAATCGAATGAACAGACTCTAAAAGGATTGCACGTGAAAATAAGAGACTGACATAGATCTAAGAAATGCGAAATTACCCAAAACCAAGACTGGCACACGCAACTCGTGCACTGACATTGTTGAAACCGTCACCGCAAACTGTTCCCCACACATTTCCCCGGAAAATCTCCAGTCGACCTTCATTTGTATTTCCCACAAGTCTCGCGGTTGCTGAAACAAAATTAAAATTCATATTATTCCAAAAAGACTTTGAGTTCTTTTGAACTATTTATAAAAAATGTCGAAAGATCGTATATTCCTCATTTGACCGAAGGGAAATAATGAGACAATGGAAACCGTTAGACAAATAATTTGTAGATCTATTTACGAATTTCTATCTACGACTTGAGCTGGCTATTATCATCATCGTCGTCGTCGTCGTCATCATCATCGTCGTCGTCGTCGTCGTCGTCATCGTCATCATCATCATAATCATCATTATCATCATCATTATTATTATTTGTATTATGGCCTGTATACACAAAGAGAAATCGCAGAATCAGAGGCTGATTTGAGAGTTTGTGGATGCACACTAACCACAACTTATTGACACGTCTTCACCATGACTGCAGTCATGAGCTCCCCAGGGTCTTATAGAGCACTGACTGAGATCTGGCTCATTGCCAGTACATACAATGTCATCCAACCAGATCTGTCCCGTTCCACTCCCATAACGAGACCCGATGAAAGCACCGACGTGACTAATTCAAAACAAACAATGGCATTCAAAATTCTTAACTTACATTTTGGCAGCCGATGCAGTGTCCGCGCCGTAGTCAGGAGCGCCTCTGAGCAGTTAACTTGAAGGGGGGGCTATAACAGGTGCAGTGGCAACCCTAGGTTGATGATGGAATTTGCCATCTCAGTCTTCTGTTACTCTAAAGGCAACAGAACAAGTAGGCCCTAATTGCATTCAAATTCGAACCAACTGTATTTTATATGCGCACTTGTTATAGCGCCATTCAGGCTATCTAGTCAGAGGCGCTCCCGACTACAGCGCGGACACTGCATCGGAATTTCACGCCGAACCGCTGAGCAGTTGTGAGTGAATGACTTGCCCAAGGTCCTTACGCGGCGACTTGAGGTGGATTCGAACCTGCAACGTGCAGCCCTCTTATAGTTGCATTTTGTCAATTATTGATTGCAACATTTTATGCTTATGCTTATAATTTCTATAGTCTAGTGTCGCAACTTGCGCGTCACACTTTGACTTTTCTCTAGCATTCACGAACAACTCATTTCCCCCCCCCCCACCAGTCGGTGAAAGGCATTTCTTTTTCCACGAACCTTGCGTGAAGATAGCTCCTCTAAATAGTCATCACGCGAGAGGTACTTCAAGTCTATAAATCGACAGGCACACGGTACAACACACTCTACCTGATGAGACGTCATGAATTGTTCTCTAGGTGAGTTATAAGCTGGAGCTTATAAAGTCAAACGAACGCTTTCAAACGATCTCGATGCAGCTGCTATGAATAGACTATTGTGATAGAATGATTTAATTATTGCAGAGCCTACACGAGGGAAAAGTCAAGCAAACGCGTACGTGGAAGTGGATTTACCCAAAGCCAAGACTGGCGCATGCAACTCGTGCATTGACATGGTTGAAGCCGTCATCGCAAACCGTTCCCCAAACACCTGCGTGGAGAATCTCCAATCGACCTTCATTCGGATTTCCGTTGGAATTCACAAGTCTCGCGGCGACTGAAGCAAGATTAACTTCGTGATTTATTCACATTGTTTCGTTCACTGCATTTTATAACAGTGTGAATAGGGGAAGGTTGCCAAAGATGGACCAGCACCTAAGATGGACCACTCCGTGATTGGCCACAAGGATTGAAACTGTATTGTAATTTGATGTTGTCGTATCTAGCAGGTCACAAGATAGATTGAATGAAATAAAATAATTAGACATCCGCTACACAGAAATACCTTCGAGAAAAAAGACAAAACGTTAATTGACATTGCTTGATCTAATAATAGCTTTAGGGCAAAATTAATACAAAATCGAGGCCGGATCTGCTGGAAAGTTTGGAATTCGTCTATGAACTAAGTTTTTCAATTATTTACAAGATAGAATACCAGAAAATCCAATATCAGAACTGCTTGAAAAGTTAAATGAGTTGGAAGTGGGTGTGTGCAAGTTGCCTAAGATGAACCATGTGTGGTCCATGTTAGGCGACTATGCATGAACACGGTTCAATCAACATTGATGCCCATTATTACTAATGCAATTAACTCCTATATATTCCACTAAGCCAGCATTTGTAATTTATTATAAACAGTGATGTAGCCAATGTTGAACTGTGAGAAAAATTAGAAAATTCTTTGTTTATATTTAAAAAAAATTATTTTTAAGTTTTTAAATTGAAAAAAATTGACAATCTAATAGTTTTCTTTTTTTTATTATCTATTGAAATATATTCAATTAAGCTAGCATTTGTATTGTATTTAAACATTTATAAAGCGCCTCTAGTAGGGTGAACCGTTCAGAGGCGATCCCACTGCGCAAGGCCCCGCGAGAAGAAGCAGGATTTGAGAAGAGACAGAGCAGAGGAGAGACTGACAGACAGAAATTTGTAATTTAATTATAGACAGTGATGTGGACAATATTGAACTGTGAAGAAAATTAGAAAAAATTTGTTTATATTTTTAAATTTTTATTTTTGAGTTTTCAGAAAAAAAGGCAATTTAATATTGTTTTTTTTTTATTATTTATTGAAATATATTCTACTAAGCTAGCATTTGTAATTTATTATCGACAGTAATGTGGTCAATGTTGAACTGTGAGAAAAATTAGAAAATTCTTTGTTTATATTTTAAATGTTTTATTTTTGAGTCTTTAAGATAAAAAAATTACAGTTACATTTTTTCTTTTATTACTCATTGAAAAATTGCATAATATGTTTTGCTTAATGTAAGTTCATTTTAGTAGATATGGTTGATGAATTAAGACTGTTTGTCCGCCTTTAACAATAGATTTTTTCCATGGTCCATCTTTGGCGCCCATGCTCCTAAGATGGACCACTTAGATTTTTATTTTTTTAATTTTGTTCATTCTATTTATTTAAATGAAAATGTTATTGCATCCAATGGTGTATCAATATCTAATCAATGTAACGACCGTGTTGCATAATTGTTTTCTCATTATTTGTGGCGAAAAAGGACGATCATTCTTACGTGGTCCATCTTTGGCAACCTTCCCCTACATCGTTTTAAAAAATCGGCAAGAAATCGTGTTGTAAGGATATTATTGAGATAACGGGCTGAGACTCAACTTTGAATTAAAATTAGCCTACAACTTTCATTAGGTTCGAACAAAAGTGAGGTGTTTCCTGAACTCTTGACAACTTGCAGGAATATGCATGCTTAGTTCCATCGTTCGATTGCTCATCCCTTCGTTTATTCGTATCATCTGCAGTAATATCCTTCTAAGCCATATCTAAGGTTTTCTAATGAACAGTTGTAAAATGTGGCACAGTATGCTCTAGCTATTCTGGAATTGCAAAAGAGTAATTTGAGAGTTTCAAAATTTAAACAAACCACAACTGATTGACACGTCTTTGCTGTGATCACAGTTATGAACTCCCCATGGCCGTGCAGAGCACTGGTCGAGTCTTGTCTCAGCGCCATTGCATACGACGTCATCCAGCCAGATTTGACCAGTTCCACTCCCGAAGCGAGACCCGATGAAGATGCCTACATGACTATGTCGCACAAAAGTTAAAATGTTATTTTTTATTTTGATTTGCTGGATAACTCATTCATCTCCATTGTTATAATAGTGTTTTTACCTTCAGTAGTTAAAGAATTTGATGTAAATGACACTAAAATATCTTATGCATAATTTAGGCTTAGCCTATAATGTGAAATAATAATATTATTGTGCATGCAAAATGCACTGCGCTTAACAAAACCATGGACGCAATTCATTTATGACAAATAGCCTAGGCCTACTAACACACACGACAAGTTGGGCGTACCAAGTTGTCTTCAGTGTTACAAGTTGAAAGCGCTTCAGCTCAGTATTGGCAGTTTTAGCTAGGCTTAACTGTTCTGTGAATGACATGGGAAATACCGCAATAGCTCATTTCATTTCGCTCACATAGAACTATTCTATTCTATTTTGGGATTTATAAAACGCCGCTCACATTAAGCTTACAACTTAATCAGAGGCGCTTCCAGTGCGAAGAACTCCTGGAAAAAGAAAAGTCTTAAGACAACGCACAGAAAAAGTAAAGCCTCCAGATAAAATCTGAGCATGACTAATAGTAGGAACGCCATTCCACAGTCACCTGTAAAGGGCAGAGGCAATGGCGCGATGTTGGGCTGTGGAAGTCCGAGATCGTGGTACAAGAAGATCATGGCGGTCTAAAGAGCGGAGAGGACGTCCTACGTTAGCTGAGAAAGGCTTCCTAATAAGATCACAAAGGTAGCCAGGCGCTTGACCCAAAAACATCTTACACTTAAGAAAAAGAATTTTGTATTGAATCCGGGCAGTCAAAGGAAGCCAGTGAGGGTGCTCAGTCATGAAAGTCGAAATGCGAGAGAAACGAACTGAACCCTGTTGCACAGGGGAGATAGGGGCACCTTGATCTGTTTTGGCATTTAATGGGAATTTCTAGCCAACGGTGATAGATAAAATTGCAGTTTTAAATGGAAACTAAAGGCCAATATGTCATTGATATAATCTGAATAACTTAACTCTTTTCATGCAATAATTCTTTAAATATTCACAATTTTACAACTAGACATGTAAAAGATCAACGTACCCCACCTACGGGGCACCTTGATCTCACCCAAGGGGCACCTTGATCTTAGTCAACAGAAATATTAAAACAATTTTCAAAAATTCTAACTAACATTAATCTTAATTCTAACAATAAAGTTAATGAACTTTATAACACAGTGATGATATAAAGTAATGCTCATGTCAACATTTTATAGATTTCAACATATAGTTGGGAAGATTGAGATATACAGTAATCGGCAAATATTAAGTGCCAACAAACACGAGCTGTCCAAACTAGGATTTGGTAGCTTCTATTATATTTAATTTTATTATGCCATCTTCAGAAGGCTGAAACAATTCATCACTCACGAAGATAAAATAATATGATGGTTTCTCCCCGTTAAAATATTTAATCATACGCTCTTTGTTTTCTTCAGAGATCTGGCCTACATAGTAAACTGTTTTCTTCATATTAATATAAATTAGACCACAACAGAGTCTCCAATGATCAGTGCAGTAAAGTCAAATTAATGTCAAGGCCAACATCCATTTGTGGGATATGAATATCTTCAGTATCATTACTGTCATTGCTTTCCAATGGAAGAAGACAGTTAATGTCTTCGACATATCCAGTGTCCAGTTCTTGAGCCGTCAACAAGCTATTTCTTCTTATCCTCCATTTTATATGCTAAGCATATTCATTGTCTTCATCATCAAAGTTCAGTCTCTTTAGTTTGCACTTCCTTACTTTTCTGACTGGTAACTTGACCCAGTTCTCATTTTAAAAACTATTTTCCTTAGAAAATAGTTTAAATAGTTTAACGCTAGTCGAATGTAAATTCTCACTGGATGTATCATTATTATCTTTTCAGTAGCCTACTTTTAAAATGCTCTTTTTATCTTTGGGAATGGCTTCAACTACTGTGGCATCACAATTTATTTATTGAGTTTCATCAACACATGTGATCCAGAAAATCCAGATGAAATAAATATACAGTTTCCCAATGTTAACACACAACTGAGACACTATCAGCATTCCAAACCATCTGAACCAATATAGTTCATAGAGATATACTTTAATTAAGCCGTCAAAACGTTCCAACATACTTTCAAAAATTTAATTCTAAGTATGGGGCACCATGATCTCGAGATCAAGGTGCCCCACCATGGTAGAGATCAAGGTGCCCCGACCCACCCCTGAACAAGTCAAGGGTCATAACATATCAATCTCTTGTGTTTTTGGATCAAAACATTGACCACAAACGAAGCATAATGATATTGTTGCTCAACATTAAAAGTAACTACGGGATATTAATAAATTACACAATTTGAAGATTTCCCAACACATCGCCAATATTTACTTTTTCACCGCAAAATCAAATAATAAATTTTAAAAATTTTAGCACGAATTTTGTTGATCGACACGATAGTCATAGCATAGCTTAATGCAAAGAGTCCACACTGCTGTGACGTATTAAGGATTTGGGCCGTAAATAATTAATTTAGCGCAAAAAGATCAACGTGCCCCTACGATCAAGGAGCCCCGACTTCCCCCACATACCGACACTCCCTCGGAATGTCGGTATGTGTCGGAAACTGCACAAACAGCTTGTAAGAAATGTCATACAACGACAATGTTTCGCAAAACGAATAGAATCGAATGAACAGACTCTGAAAGGATTGCACGTGAAAATAAGAGACTGACATAGATCTAAGGAATGCGAAATTACCCAAAACCAAGACTGGCACACGCAACTCGAGCACTGGCATCATTGAAACCATCACTGCAAACCGTTCCCCAAACACCGGCGTAGTAAATCTCTAATCGGCCTTCCTTTGGACTTCCTGATGAATGCGCAAGTCTCGCAATTGTTCCTGGAAAAACAATCTCCCATGAGTCCTAAAAAAATCCCGAGCTCATTATTAAAATACACAAAATATATTGTTTTAGAACATCGACGATCTGCTATAATAGTTAAATTCTGAATTATTTGTTAAGAAAATCATATATTATGAATATGTGCGCTATGATAAAAATTATAATTTAAGAAAAAAACGTGATGACATAAACTCTTCTTGAAACTTTAGCCTACAACTGGTGGGAATACTGCGCTAGGTTCCATATTTCGATCGACTATCGTTCGTTCAGAGAGCCAATGATATAATTCTTATGTCATTCATAGCCTAAACTTCTTACGTAGGCCTAAAGGTATTCTACAGCACTCAGGAGCTCGCCAGTCATCGGGATTAGGTTAAGAGAATCAGCCAGATTGGCCACTTTGAGAATTCATACAAACCGCAACTGATTGAAACGTCTTTGCTGTGATCGCAGTCGTGAACTCCCCATGGCCTCGCAGGGCATTTTTCGAGTCTTGTCTCATTACCATTGCATACAACGTCATCCAACCAGATATGTCCTGTTCCACTCCCATACAGAGACCCGATGAAAGTGCCGACAGCACTAATTCACACACGCAATACAAAATTATTAATTTGAATTCCTATATATTTTTGTCAGTTCGCTAAGTTAAAATATTATACCTAATTTATACTGATCATAATTATATGATTTTGAAACCATTAGAATATTCTGCATATTCATTAGTATTCTTGTACATTTTCAACAAGTGAAATATCTGACGTTAAAATTTAACTATTTTGCGCTTAAACGTTTAGGTAAAAATTGCACAGGAATAGTTCAGCAACTCAGAGGTAGGCCTATCAGGGAATTCCTAGTTTGTATTAAGGGAGAGTTGCTATGAACGGACTACCTAAAACAAACTTTGGTGTACCGCATGAATGCCATGGATTTTCTAACAGGAAATTAAGCCATATGTTTGGTTTATATCTCATATATTGTTAATTAGCAAAAGACATATAGTTTGGATTTATGAGAAGTAGCTAAATCCAATCAAGGCAATCTGTTTCCGCCCTGGATTGGATCAGTTGCTCTGATTGTGATTTCAAAGACGTTTTAAAAAGATAATTTTGTCCAAAAAACAAACAAAACGCTATAAAACACATATTGCCTAACCTATAGAATTAAAGAGTGTCAAAACACTATCGGATTAGCTTAGATCAACTTGATATCATTGTTAAATATAACGACTGTATAGAACAGTCGATAGAGGTCGTGTTGGGAGACTCTTGTGTGCACACTCTTTGCTCTATTAACGGCGGACAAAAGTCGCGTCATAATTAGGCCTGACAAAGTTTCATTTGAGTTTATAATATCGCTTTTCAATACAAAACTAATATTCTCCAATCGTTTATTTTTCTATAAATTATGACAAGCATAACCACCTCCAACGAACCACTTAGTAGTGGTCTATTTTGTCAGAATCACCAGCGTTACTGGCTTAAATATAGACTAGGCTATGTAATTAGGCTGTAATATGGACTATGGCCAATTAAGACTGGGTCTACATGATTTTGAAGTCTTTCATTAGTATTCAGTTAATATGTTTGAGCACATCTAACGCAAGGGGAATTGCGAAAAATATAGCATTGCATGTACCGGTGTCCTTATATGGACCACATGCAAATTAGCGATCCAATTAAAAAGACTTAATGTGGTCCATTTCAGGCAACACGGACAACTTCTGCTTACTCTGCGATAGCTCAACGGGTGTCTTAGCGCAAAATAACATATTGCTGGTCAAACATGAAATATTGCTACAGTTAAAAGAAGCATGATTGCATTTTAAGAGCTTTCCTAAAATGTGCACACTCGTTGTCAGGTAGGCCTACGGCAAAAATTGGATTAGAACTACATGAAATAGAGTTTTTACAACTCAATAAATGTTTAGTATTCAACAAAACTGATTGCAGCAATAGGATCTATATTCAATTACGCAAGAATACAACCGCTGAAAATATATGAAATGTTCATCTAGGGCGTGAATCGGCTGTGGTCCAATTAAGGCAACTCTCACCTATTAAATTTTAAATTTCCAGTAAGTGTTCAGACTAAAACATGCATTTTCATTCATTGTCGTGTGTGAGCAATACGTTGTAGAACGTTAACATGCATAACATAAAAAATGCCTTCCTGCATCAATACAACAGCAGGATGTTTTAGTAGCCTATTGCTGAATGAAGATTACAGGAACTGCATAAAAGGAAGTTGACGAAGAAACGAATCTCCTCGAATGAGCGAATTATCGTTTTTTATAAGGATCTTTTAAAACAACTGAAACGATTGTAGGCCCATGTGGCGCTATGTGCCTGGCACAGATAATTTTATAAGAAAGTGTGGATTTACCCAAAACCAAGATTGGCACACGCAACGCTTGCACTGACATTATTGAAACCATCACCGCAAATCGTTCCCCAAGCTCCTGCGTGGTATATCTCCAATCGACCTTCTTTCGGATTCTCAGTGAAATTTGCAAGTCTTGTAACCGTTCCTAAAGTAGATATTACTTCATGGGTTTAATAATTATTCTTCGAAGCCCTAGTTCAACTAAATTGCAGTAATGAATATCTTCTAATAGTAAAATTAAAGACACATCGTGTTGCTAGTGTCTGATACAAATTGTATAGTAGGATGGGCGCCCGCAGAAATTTTTGCAGGGGGAGGGGCAAAATTTTTACGATAGTCACGGTTTAATTTCTTATCAGCAAGAGCTTGAAAATGCAATGCTGGAAATTAAGAATAGACCTACGGGTGTTTTTCAAAGAGGTTTTACGCAAATTTTGCAGTTTCATTTTGTGTATAATTTTCAATATGAATAGTTTCCTTAGTAATTTGTCAAAAATCAAAAAGCAGATGTTAAAAAATAGTTTCTTAAAGGTGCACAATATAAGTCCATAGAACCATTGAATGAGCGAATGAATAAATGAAAAAAATAGGTATCCGTTTTCAAGGGGGCAAGTGCTCCTGTGGCTGCTTCTAAAGCGCCACTCGAAAGCCAATTGCAGGGCACCAGCGTTTTCATATGTGCTGCATCGAGTCAGAAGAATATTCCAAAGAGTAGTCAGAAAGAGCACATCTAAGAAAATCAAGATTGCGGGCATGGATATTGGAAAATGAAGACGCCGGTGTGCAAAATTAATTGGGAGTAGTGTTGGTTAGGGAGAGGTGAGTGAGTCAAATTCATCATATTTCAAATATGCGACAAGAAGTTTAGACACTAGAGGACTTTGCAGACGACGGTGGAGGACGATAGATATTACAAATGATAATAGGTCTGAGGCAATTCAATCACTCAACCAAATCATTGTTTCTGAATACAGAAGCAATAGCCTATGTTCACACAATAATAACAATGCTGCTATTGGATATTAAAGCAACGCATTGAGCCAACTAAATGCAGGTTAGTCAGGAACACTATGGAACCGAATGGACGGCTCTCGTTGGATTGGGCATGGCAATTAATATGGTAATTTGTGACTGGTTTAAAATATAATTATTATGTAGGCATATTTTCTGGGTTAACAGCAAAAATAAATCGGGATGCGAATGAATTTTAATTTGTTTGAAGTTAGGATCCTATAAGGCGAGGTTAATGTAACGAGGTAAGTTACACCAATACATGGGGGTAGGTATATTTAATAATTGTTCAGGTTTTTTGGATATAGGCCTAACGTTAGCAAAGTTGCGCACATAAGAGCGGTTGGTTCCGGTTTATGTGGCAAACAAGACCGGAGTGAAGAAGAACATTATAATGCTGAAGTTATATCCAATAATTATAAGCTTTTCTATCGGAAGACCACACACACGGTTTCCAACTCAATATAATCGCTCTAATGGAAATTCAAAGTTTCCATAGTTATATTTCTAGACCATGCCAAAGCATCTGGCACGGTAGATCATAAGATCCTTCAAGCAAAGTCGGAGTGTTTTGGATGAGCGTTCGAAGGACTGGAAAGTGTTGCGAGAGGTATTAAAGGCGAGCCATACTGACCACAACTGATTGAAACGTCCTTGCTGTGATCACAGTTATGAATTCCCCATGGCTGTGCAGAGCACTGTTCGAGTCTTGTCTCATTGCCATTGCACACAACGTCATCCAGCCAGATTTGACCAGCTCCACTTCCATAGCGAGACCCGATGAAAGCTCCAACATGACTAACTTACAAAAACATTCGTGTCGAAAATATGCCTTTTGTATTATACTACCTTCATATCATGCATTTTAATAATTCGTATCATAGAAGTAGAAAAAGGCGAATAGGTCTCAAAACTAGCCCTGAGTTATGCATTGAAATGAAATGTTGACAACTTCGTAATTTTTTCTTAACGTAGGCATATGAGTGCGGTCTATCACTCCTCACCCCACAGTCTCATCTTACCATTTATAGTCAGTGTACGGCGAGCGTACTCTCATTATAGCTGGGTTGGCTAGCCATGGAGGCGCAGCAGAAGTCTCGACCCAATTTGACATCCCTATGGATTTGAACACCCCACCTCTCAATTGCCAGTCCAGCCCGTTAATATTACACAATCGAGCAGTACCTTTTGTCGTGTAAGACTTGCAAGTAATAAAATGTGGTTGCTAGGTAAAAATAAATATGAAAAGTTGTAGCATCATACACATTCGAAAAGATTTTTAATATGCTTATGAAAAATATCTTACGCGCACGGTAAACAAGATTGCGAAAAACAATCTGCATGGGAACTGTAGACGCATTCATCTACAACATGCCGAGTTAGATATTATATTAGAATGTCACAAAATGAAATTAATTGCATCGCATATCACACAACTCATGTCGCGATGTTATAGCATTACATCGTAGAAGTCTGCACCACAGAAATGTTTTACAAAAAATAATATCGGTTACATAGCTCTGGTCGCAACCTGTAGGCCTAATTTCAATTTTGCATGGAAAGGTCAACAACACCTAAATTGTTGCATAAGGACAAAAGTTTAAAAAAGGTCACAATTTATAAAAAATGGATTTAGCCAAATCCAAGACTGGCCTATATGGCGCTATGACTTGGCACAGACATGAGAAAGTGTGTATTTACCCAAAACCAAGATTGGCACACGCAACTCTTGCACTGAGATTATTGAAACTGTCGCCGCAAACTGTTCCCCACACATCTGCATGGAGTATCTCCAATCGACCTTCATTCGGATATTCAGTGGAATTCACAAGTCTCGCGGTTACTGAAGCAAATAATAGGCTAATTATTACCCCAAATTCATTTTAATTCCTTTTACACTATTTATTAAGTTTTTCGAAGGGTCGTAATAATATTTGTTTAAAATATGTGTGCATTAAAGAAAATAACGAGACAATGAAACCGAGAGAGAGAGACATTTTTTATGTCCGAATTTCTACTTCTGATCTTGATCTAACAAATGCATAGTTTTCTTTGTTTCATTCTACAGCTCATTCTACTGGATGAAAAATTCGCCTCATACATAAACATATTCCAGTCAGTCACTTGCATCTACTTTTCTCGCATGCTGACCGCTATAGGCTGCCTAATATTATTGAAAGAGGATTCGCAGATTCAGAGACTGATTCGAGAGTTTGTGGATTCACACTAACCACAGCTTATTGACACGTCTTCGGTATGACTGCAGTCATAAATTCCCCATGACCTTGTAGCGCACTGTTCGAGTCTTGTTTCGTTGCCATTGCATACAACGCCGTTCAACCAGATTGGCCCAGTTCCTCCTCCATAACGAGAACCGATAAAAACGCCGACATGGCTAATCGAAAAAACATCATTAGGTCTTAAAACAAATTTTCATTTTCAGTCTCGCATTTTTCTAATATTATCGCCATAGAGATTATATTTTAATATAGTCTACATTATACACAGTCTCAAAACTGAACTGACAAAATGATATTATTATAGAAATTCAACCGCGTTGTCAATTATTTTATGTTGTCAGTTTACTTGTCGTGTAGCCTAACATACTTGCGTTTGATAAAACGCAAGAGACAGTAGCTTATAATGCCTTTTCACAGTTTTCCAATTAGTAATAGAACTGTATTGAGGCGTCCTCAGTAAACTTACAAGTAAGGAAGAACCAGAAAGTGCGTAGTTCAGGTAGGCCCTAATGGTAATTTTTTTCTGAGTATTCAATGCATGCGATATCAATAGCCATCATCATCATCATCATGAAGCATGCCCTCCTGGGGCGTTGCATTATGCGGCAACAAACTCCCTCCAGAGAGCGAATTGTTGCTCATCATTTTCGTAGGCTAAGTGTTCCTCGGTTGAGTCGCCACTCCAACGCGAGTAGACCACATATCCAGGCAGGCTGATCATCCCGGCGTTGACTACCTCAGTCATCCGTCTTCACTCCATGACCATGGAGCAGGGGGGTTATTTAAGGCTAGCCAAAGCCGATGGAGTTTAACATCATACCCATGACACAGTAGACCTACAATAAGTTGCAAGGAAATTTTAATCCTTTGCAGATGTAAAAACATTGCAGCGGAGAAGGCTGCTGAGTTGTTTACAAGAAATTTTAGCGAACGAGAGGCTCTATTGCAGATGCACTGTCACTGTGGTGCGCGGTGGTGTAGTCATGGCGTCGTTGCCTTGAAGCCGGAAGGTTCTAAGTTCGAATCCACCTCAAATCGCCGCGTATGAACCTTGGACAAGTCCTTCACTCGCAATTGCTCAGCGCTTCGGCGTGAAACTCCGATGCAGTGTTCGCTCTGCAGTCGGGAGCGCCTCTGAGTGGATTGCTTGAAGGGGCGCTATAACAAGTGCATAATTTATACAAACAAACAAGCACATAAAATGAATAAGACGGCGCTGTTTTGAGTAGATAGGTGAAATATGTTAGGCTAGCAATAATATTAATAGGCCTACTCTAGCAAGCAAGCCATAAGAATGTTGCTCTAAGTGAATGCGTAATTACCCAAAACCAAGACTGGCACACGCAACTCGTGCACTGGCATTGTTGAAATTACGACTGCAAACCGTTCCCCAAACACCTGCGTGGAAAATCTCCAATCGACCTTCATTCGGATTTTCCGCAGAATTCGAAAGTCTCGCGTTTACTGAATAAAATATTACATCACGATTAAATCGCATTCTTTACGCGGTTAATTAAACTCCCTTTCCGACCAAATATTTTGTTAATAAAACATCGCCAGGACATCGAGTAGACCTAGTAAGGAAAATAATAAGAAATTGAACAATGAGGTAAATCTATGCGAAAGTATCATGTCTGATCTGTTTCTAACAAAAACAACAGAGTGCCTAAAAATGTAAATTCGACTACTTTGAGGAATAGGTCTATGCACGCATCGCTCTTTCGTTCGATTGTTTAATCGTCCTTTCATTCACTGTAGCTTGTATATATTATATTGTATTTTTATTTTATTTTATTTATTGCACACACTCAAGTCAAACAGTATAAACGTGATTCAATAAACAGAGTGCAATAGGAATCAGGAAAAGCTAACAGCTTATAGGCCTACAACCCTGACCCCTAGCTCCAAGACTATTTTTAGTGCAAATTAATATTAATAGGCCTACTTAATTAAATAATTAGAACATAACTGAAAGTAATACGGATAAACATACAATGCAATAACAATAAGAAGAAGAATAAAGATACTATTAAATAATATTAATAAATAAGTAAGTAATAGATTAGATCGGGTCCTACGCTCCGCTGCTCGGATCATTGGGCGAATTCCAAAATTTGCCTCTGTCGTTACCTATCTGCGTGATGTGTTGCACTGGTTGCCAGTAGCTCAACATATCTGCCATATTGATGTTCTCTGCATCCTTGGCTGGACTCCAGCTTACCTGCGCTTTTTCCGTCGCTCAGTCTCTGACGTTGTAGCACGTCGGGCTCCTCGCTCTGATACGAACACCTGGACTTCTAGTACATTGGGCTCGCTTAGCTGCCAACAAAAATGACCTATCAAACTCTGTTTCATAAATAGGCCTATCTCAATTCTATTTTCTTTTGCGTAACTGAGCGTGGGAGCGCACATCGCTCCTGAGAAGGAATCTTAAAGCAGCGCTATATAAGCCAAATAATGACTGAATGGATATGAGAATATGGCCCGTTTTCTAAACGCTGTATTTAAAATCACATTTATTTGAGAGTTTAACAATTCATACAAACCGCAGCTGATTGAAACGTCTTTGCTGTGATCGCAGTCATGAACTCCCCATGGCTGTGCAGAGCATTGGTCGAGACTTGTCTCATTGCCAATGCATACAACGTCATCCAACCAGATTTGACCAGTTCCACTCCCGTAACGAGACCCGATGAAGGTGCCCACATGTCTAGTTCACGAAAGCATATGAAAATAAAAGTCTCATTTTAGATTCGTAGTTATTTCTATTATTAGCATAATTGCAAGTAGGTTCAATATATCCGCTTTCTTGCGAAATAGTAGATTACAAACATTCGAGCACGTTGTTTGTTAGTGAAATAGGCCTATCTTACATGTAAAGCAAGGAACTGTGATTGAGAAAGTCAAGAAGCAAGAATTTATGCGTTTAATTAATGAAGCCTAAGTTGTAGGCCTATGCATTATATCATGCTTGATTTCGCCAGAATACTGGCATTAAAGAATTTCATTGTGATTAATGTCGTTCTTTTTTGGCCTAGAATTTCAACTTCAGTCTTTTTTATTAGTTTCAACTGTCGTTTTTGGCAGCATCCGCGAGTTTTAGTTTCTATATCGCTATCGCTTATTTATGTAGCTTACGTTTTGGCTTTACTTTCAATCATCTATAGGCCCTACAGCTTTAAGTTTTCGTTAACGAAATATATTGATTGTAATGCGGATGCAATGGTCGTTTAAAATCATTCAAATTCAAGTCCGTTTTAGAAAATCAATATCAATATTGATGAATATGAGGCTTCACGAACAGCCTGTAAGAAACTTCAAGTAAGAGCATTGCTAGCAAAACAAGCACTTCAAAATGAATGAGCTGGAATCCTATCAGAATGGATAATTTTTTTTAATTTGAAAGGATACTAGGCCTTCGTGAAAATAAGAGCCTGAAATAGAAATAAGAAAATGCGAATCTACCCAAAACCAAGACTGGCACACGAAACTCGTGCGCTGGCATCGGTGAATCCGTCGCGGCAAACCGTTCCCCAAACACCGGCGTAGTAAATCTCCAGTCGGCCTTCATTCGGGTTTCCAGTGGGATTCACAAGTCTCGCCACTGATCCTAAAGCAAATAGTTATTACTCCATAATTCAAACTTTCTGAATATCAATATTGTAAACCCTGCACGGCTGAATATTTGTGTTAGAAACATCGACAATCGTTCGTGCACGAGAAGAAATGAGACAATGTTGTGCCTGGAGCCACGTATCATGAAAAATGCGAGGTCTGGTGTTGCTTAACAGAAAAACCTGGTAACAGAAACTCGACAACGAATAGGAGTATGAACATTTCCTTCGTTCTTTCGACTGTTCATCCTGCCTGTCACGGTAGCCTACATACAAGTGGGTAAAACGGGTATGACAAAATCAAAATGTGACCAGTATTCTTAATGGCACGCTGATGATGATGATGAAAGGTTGGTTGAAGAGTTTGAGAATTCATACAAACCACAACTGATTGAAACGTCAGTGTCATGATCGCAGTCATGATCTCCCAACGGCCGTCCTCTGCACAGGTCCAGCCTTGTCTCGTTGCCACTGCAATCAACGTCGTCCATCCAGATTTGACCACTTCCATTCCCATAAATAGACCCTATGAAGGTGCCGACTTGACTATGTCGTACAAACATTCAAGAAATCTTACTTTGTATGCAACGATATATCTACTAATAATAATAGACACGCTAGTAATATCTTAATCTTTTCATCATTCGTGAAATTTGATTTTACAAACGTTAGGTTAATCATAAACATTCAGGCACAATATCAGCAATTCAGCATAGGCCTACATGTAAACTAATTTGCGGGTAAATTTAAATTCAAATAACCCTATTTTCGCTCAAAGAATTAATTACGAATAATTACGCGTATGTAGTTGAATGCGTTTGCGTAGCTTATCAAGTTATTCCCATTTTTATGCTTTCTAAATAATTAATTATTGAAATCACCATCAAGTTCGCAGCCTAAAAGTGGGCGACTTCGTCTCAATTTTGTAGGCCTATGCATGAATTGGACAATATGTAGGATCCTAGAGTAAATTAAAACTCGTTCTATTACAGCGTATCAATATTACCGATTTATGGTTTCATGAACTGTTTGTAAGAAAGTTCAACAAAGTAAGAATTTTCCAAATAAACGTGTTCGAATGAATGAGTCAACAACTTTTATTAGACTCGTAATAGTGGAGTACCGAAGAGAGTGTACTATAGGCCCAGCCTATAGTTATTATTGAACCTCACAAATAAGAAAATGTGAATTTACCCAAAACCAAGATTGGCGCACGCAACTCGCGCACTTATATTGTTGAAACCATCACCACAAACCGTTCCCCAAACACCGGCGTAGTAAATCTCCAATCGACCTTCACTCGGATTTTCAGTGAAATTTGCAAGTCTTGCAACCGTTCCTAAAGTAAAATTTACTCGATGAAATTAGAATTCTCTGAATCTTGTGATCAAGTTCCTTGCAGGGATGAATACATTGTTGTAAGGTCATTAACAACAGAATTCTGAGAACTGATAGGAGATTTCATGGGCGGAGACCTGGCGGAGACTTGGTGGAAACGGAAAGACGCGAGATTTTTGGACGGACGAATGGTTGAGTGTCGCCGAAAAATTTCCATCTTTTGCCGGTCAAAATAAATTTCTGATGATCTTTTTTTAAGTCATCCGGAAAAATCTCGACGAAATTTTCTATTCTCCGTCAAAAAAGTTGATGACCTTTTTTTAGTCGTCCGGCGAAATCTCGACGAAATTTTCTATTTTCGCCACCAAAAAAGTTGATGACCTTTTTTTAGTCGTGACGCTCAACGATTGGGGGGGGCACCCCAACACCTCCATCGGGGGCGGGGGGACCGTCTCCCTAGGTCTCCTTCCATGGGAGATTTAATTTGTTTCAAACGATTGAAGAGTTTTGTAATAGGCCTGGTGGATAGAATAAAAGTAGGCTACCTTGAATCGTCTAACATGAAGAAGTGACGAAATAGTTAGAGTCGTAAACCACGAGAATCGGTAGGACTACGCACGACGCGCGCATCCGCTTACCTTACTCATGCGTCCGAGTTGATTTCCAACTTACAGTGCAGATCTGAATAGGGTAAATTTATCGATCTGAGGATATTTTCCGCAACTCGTATATTGACGGATGATCCGTATCTTTCAATATCTGAAAGGGTTATCGTTAACTGGTAAGATATTATAGCCTAAGTCAGGAGTTCATTGGTGGCACGATTGACCAGCGTTCTCGTCGAATAACAGTTACTGTTGTTGCAGCACGTGGAAGACATGTTGAATATTCTTTTGATTAGAAAACACTGCATCAGTCTATCTCCTAATTTATAGTGAATTTCACAATACAAATTTTTAGCTGAATGACTTTATTCTTCACGCATTTGTTTTGCAATAGTCATGAATTTGTTTATTAGCTACTTACTGAACAAACAATGCTCTTTGATGTGTCACTATCTAGCCTACATATTGCAGGTTAAAGATACGATAATAAATAAGTGTGAATCTTAAAAATAGACTTCTATGCATGCAAGTCGGTTCATTTATGCTGGTCCATCTTGTACAATAGATCCCCAAAAGTCCTATGTTCACTGCAATTCTCAGAATTTGGCAAAGTTTCTTACCGATTTTTATAAATGAAGAACATAGACTAGTTGATAGTTCGATAAACCATACCAACCACAACTGATTGAAACGTCTTTGCTGTGATTGCAGTTGTGAATTCCCCATGGCTGTACAGAGCACAGCTCGAGTCGAGTCTCGTTGCCATTGCATGTAACGTCATCCATCCAGATTTGACCAGATCCACTCCCGTAACGAGACCCAATGAAAGCTCCAACATGACTAATTTATACAAACATAATGATTAAAATTTCGTACTTTGCATTCTGATAGCTTCCAAAGTTAACATTAGGCCTACACATAAATATAATGTTTTTTTATCATACACGTAGAGGAGAAGTCTCTTAAGCCAATAATTCTGAGTCAACATTCGAATAAAATATTGGTGACTACCGTGACTTCATTTTGTTGGCTTGGGAATATAAGGGCGCACGGTCAATTCTCTCATTATAAGCTTACAGTCACATCTCTCAAAACAATATACGACCGGTGTATTCTTTATAGTGAGTGCTGCTGTTTTGCGCTTGACAAACTCGAGGAACGATTTACGATCGCATTAATCTACAACATGGCCAGTTTGATCTATTTTAAAATACCACAAAACTAACTCTTGACAGTACTGTTACAAATCACTGCACAGCGCTCATCCAAAACCTGATATTTTTAGCATTGCTTTATAATTAATTAGACTGTCAAATGTGCACCTCTAAACCACTGAGGGATGCATAATAACATTGCAACGGCAAAGTTGGTGCCATAGAAGATGTAAGAGCATAGTTTGACTGTGACAAATCCAATATTCATGTTTGAATGCGAACGTTATGAACACGCGAATGCTGAATGAATTCTTGTATGGGTAAAAGCCAGAGAAAGGTGATAAAGAAAATAGATTTACCCAAAGCCAAGACTGGCACACGCAACTCGTGCACTGAAATTGTTGAAACCGTCATGGCAAACCGTTCCCCACTCGTCTGCGTGGAAAATCTCCAGTCGGCCTTCATTCGAATATTCGGTGGAATTGACAAGCCTCGCGCTTACTGAAGCAAAAAGTCATTCAATTTTGTGAAACTGCTGACTAAATTCCCTTATTGCTGAATGTTTTTGGCTTTAATACATCGGCAGGCTTTGTCTAAGCAAGGAAACCACCAAGACAATGAACGGCAATGCAATTGATATGAAAATGGGGTTCTAGGGCAATTACCCCTGGACAATTACCCCCCGGACAATTACCCCCGACAATTACCCCCTGGACAATTACCCCCGGACAACTACCCCCTGTGCCAATTACCTCCTGGACAATTACCCCCCGTACCAATTACCTCCCGGACAACTACCCCCCCGTGACACAGTGTGAGCTTGTTCGCATACGCGTGAGGGAATGAACTTCTCATGGTCATGGTCTTCGTATTTATCAGACCTTCAGCGCTGCCAAAGTCTACCCTAAAGTAACTTTGTTGTGTAGACATCTTTGGTCATTATCGCACTCTACAATATTTATTGTACACACTTATACACACTCCTTGCTACTACCATTATTTCTCAGCTATCAGCGTACAGCCCTCCTTATAGCACTCCATGCCTCTCTGTTCCTCTCTCTGTCTTTCTCTATGTATCTGTTTATCTCGCTCTCTCTCTCAGGCATACGTTACATGTACGGCGTTGTACGCTATTGCATTATATTTTAGCTGACCATTCAATGCAATACACACAGTCTACTTAATTTATTCATATCTAGTCATGATGGAATTTTATAAATCTGAGAGAGGGAAAGATAAATATTTAAAGATTTTATTAGGCAGGCGTTACAACTAGGCCTACATGTAGCTTAGAATCGTTTTTAGATTGGATTTTACTTAATATTTTACAAACTGAATCCAGACCCCTATCGATAACATTTAAATATTTTATTAGGCAGGCGTTCCAACTAGCTTACAACAGTTTTTTGGTTGGATTTTATTTAATCTTTTTCTTGAACGTTTAACACTAACTTGCGTTTAACACGACATAGACTTCTTTATTGGCACGGGGGGTAATTGTCCAGGGGGAAATTGGTACGGAGGGTAATTGTCCGGGGGGTAATTGGCACAGGGGGTAGTTGTCCGGGGGGTAATTGGCACGGGGGGTAGTTGTCCGGGGGTAATTGTCCTGGGGGTAATTGTCCAGGGGGTAATTGTCGGGGGTAATTGTCCGGGGGGTAATTGTCCAGGGAGTAATTGTCGGGGGTAATTGTCCGGGGGGTAATTGTCCAGGGGTAATTGTCGGGGGTAATTGTCCGGGGGGTAATTGTCCAGGGGGTAATTGTCGGGGGTAATTGTCCGGGGGGTAATTGTCCAGGGGGTAATTGTCCTGTCACCGAAAATGGGCTCAATGATCTGATTCTTGCCAATTTAGTCTTTCTTTCTCATAAATTCGAATGCTTGTAGCAATACGTGTGACTTGGTTCTTCGTTCGATTGCTCATTCGTTCTTTTGCTGAAGGCATGAACACCAACAGCACTACCGGTATCTCCAAAGTATCCAAGTCATTGTTAAAATGATCAGCAGAATGTGATAGGACAGTTTCATGGTTGCCGACAGTTAAATTCGACACCTGTAATAACGTTGTGCCATCTGTTCATCCTATGAATTGTAGCCTATTATAGTCATAAGCCTACTGCAGTTTGTAAGTTTGATATTAAAGGATAATCTCAAAATCCATACCACTGGACCTACTATTCTCAGAATTTCGCAGTTTTGAATGATGTTATGAGGAACAAAGACTGAGTTAAGAGCTTGAGAAGCCATACCAACCACAGCTGATTGAAGTGTCTTCGGCATGACTACAGTCATGACTTCCCAATGGCCTTGCAGCGCACTGATCGAGTCTGGTCTCATTGCCTCTGCATATAATGTCATCCAACCAGATTGGCCCAGTTCCACTCCCGTAACGAGTCCCAATGAATGTGCCGACGTGACTAGAAAACATCCAGTAAAAATTATTTGCTTGCGTTCTTTCATCTTCTCATCGACATTATCATTATTCATTCATTCATCCAAGTAAAACAATCATTTATATAGCGCCTCTTAAAGGAAACTACTCCCGATCCCAGCAGGGCCAATTAGAACCGTTTTTAAGTGCTTATCGAATATGTCAGAGAGTTATCTAGGGAACAGGCGCAGCACAAGTGGGAGGCCATTCCATACCACAGGGCCAGCCGCAGAAAAAGCAAAGCATCTTCATTGCAATCTCCATGTTTTGCATGATGGAGGTAAGAGCAAGCGGGACCAAGAGCACTCCCCTATATATCAGCCGAGCGTAGGGACCGACCAGTCCGAGTACTTGTCACAGGCCGACAAAGATCATGTAGGTAAGTTGGAGCAAGACCTAGCTGGCATCGCCATATCAAGGAAGAGAGTCTGTATTCGATGCGCTGACGGACAGAGAGCCAATGCAGAACCTCCAGCATGTAATTTGTAACGTAGCCAAATTTGGGTGCAAACCAGCATAAAGGAATAGGCAATAGCCAATACGTGCTGAGACAAGGGAATTAACAAGCGTAGTTGCAGCACCAACTGAGAGAGAGCCATAGGCGGAGACCTGGGCCGAGACTTGGGGGTGGGACGGAAAGACGCGAGATTTTCTGATGGACGAACGGCTGAGTGTCGCCGCCCAAAAAAGTTGATGACTTTTTTTAGTCTTGACGCTCAACGATTGGGGGGGGGGACAAATGCATGGGCCGTCACCCAACACCTCCGTTGGGGAGACCGTCTCCCTTGCCCCCCAGGTCTCCGCCCATGGAGAGAGCGGGCGACAGTGAGACGCTGGCGCAGCTGACAGAAACAGGAGCGACTGACACGATTAAGGTGCGTTACAAAGTAAGGTTTTTGTCTAGCACGACACCAATGTCACGGACTGATATTCTCATATTATAATTATCGTCATTCTTAAAACTGCGTCACTAAAATGGTAATTATTATGCAATAAATCTGCAACCACGGTGTTAATACGTGAACATGTTTGGTGCAGTTTTTTTAAGCTTAATGCGACTTACGGTTCGATATATTAGGCCTAGGGTCTACAACTCTACATGTTCAATAGTCCGGGTCCGGTTATATAAAGGTGTCCTCAATTAGTACTGTCAAATGTAAGAAATAGCCAGAAACTGCGCAGTTCGAAATTGGGCTTAGCTTAGTGCTCGGTGGGGTGTAAGGAATAAAATGCTAGTGGAAGCAGGAACATTCATAGCATTCAATTTCAAGCGCGCTGTTGCTGAAGTAATTTGACAGCAGATGGGGCTGCATGAATTTAGTGTAGGAAGTGTTAGCCATGAACCATGACCACATTGGGCAGGGTTAACCAAACGACCATTATGGAACGAATCAGATGGCATCAGTTTGAATAGTCACGCTTATTATAGACATCGAAAATATATCATCGGCAAATCATGCGCAGATGTGAGTGAGCATGAATTTACCCGTAACCAAGATAGGCGCACGCAACTCTTGCGCTGATATTGTTGAAGTTGTCATCACAAACCGTTCCCCAAACACCTGCGTGGCGGATCTCCAATCGTCCTTCATTCGGAATACCACCGTTATTATTCGCAAGTCTCACGGTTGCTGAAGCAAATTTTGCATCATGATTCATTCACATTCGTTGGCTTAAGCCGTAGTCTAAGTCTCTAAACTGATACCATATTTTCAATTAATCAAGTAGCCCAGTTTGCGTTGATGAATTGATGTCATGTTCTCAATCCGCGTTTTGGGTTTTTAAGAAATTCGAATAAAGGTCCATCCATGGTAAGTAGAAGCTGTATTGGTGAAAATAATTCTTGCGTAGCCTAAATGGTTGTTGGATTGATGGCAGCTGTCATAGACGTTGGCATGGAAATAACCATGTATTAAACAATAAACACGTTTAAGCTCTCTTATAAAAAGGAACAATAACGGGATAGAAAAAACTTGTTACAAGACGGACGTTAGATTGATTGCGCAAATAGAAGTTTGATCGATGCAGTCATGAGACTCATCATGGGTGTTTGTATCGACCTTAAAGGCACCATAAGTGCCCGAAAGATTTCCTGTAAGTGTAAAAGTTAACGACTTAGCAGCGTATAGCGAAATAATTTAGCAACGTAAACTAGCCTACGGTTTAACAAACCACGTTCCACCATTTCGCCTCTGAGTAGGGGCGCTATGCTAATTCTGATTGGTCGATTTAACGAAATCAAAAAATACTTGAGCTTGCTAAGGAAAGAAAACATGTTTCTTGTGGAAGAGGCTTTAGTATTTGTTTTAAAAATTAGGGTACATCATGATGCTCTGGTACATGTAACTATGTTATGTTAAAACTGTCTAAAGTGGTTTGATCCTGCCTTAAGCCAGGATAAAGGGTTCCACGGTGGGCTTTCAAAAGAGTGACGATAGTCCACCATAGAAAACGATTAAAAATCTGGAAACCGGGCTTTGGCCTGGTGGAAGTCTCATCTTTGTTCGACCCGTTTAAAGTTTTAATCCTGTTTGTATATGAAAATAGTATATCCAGGGGTGCAAGTTTATTGCGCTTAGGGCTATATATGCATATGCAACAACTAGTTTGGATATCGAAGAGACTTGCAACTTTAGGAACATAAATGGTAAAATAAAGGACTGCGAGTCAACTTTGCATGTAGATGTCTGATCTATTATCTATATTTTTGAAAAGTGGGTCTCTTCATATTAATTCTAAAACTTGTTTGAATACTCATACAAACCACAACTAATAGACACGTCTTTATTGTGATCGCAGTCATGATCGCCCAATGGCCGTCCTCTGCACTGGTCGAGTCTCGCCTCACTGCCATTGCATACAACGTCGTCCAACCAGATTTGACCAGATCCACTCCCATAACGAGACCCGACAAAGGTGCCGACGTAGCTAATTTGCACAAACATTTTCATCAAAGTCTCATTTTTAATCGAATGATGTTTCTTTTAAAACAAATTTGCAGTGCTATTTGTATCATAGCGATTTTACCTAAACAGAGAAGAATAGACATTCAGACAGATTTCTAATAGGCCTACTAGCCTAGGCTATGTGAATGTTTTGAGAGTAATGCACGCCATAGTAGTCTATTGCGTTTAGCCAAAGTTAAGACATAGGCAATTGCTATATTTTGCCTGTGGGCTACATTTAAAATATTGCAAGTTAGGTGTTTTTTGTCGTCCGCTTCTGTCGACGGAATGCGCTTAGTCTAAACTCTAAATAGACAATAGTCACTTAAAAAATCTATTTGTTTCGCTATTGATTTTTGTATTCAAATGCGAACCCGTCTTGAATATATAAAAATAGATGGAGATGAGAATGCACTGCCATTGCACTTGCAGCTTGTAAGAAAGTGGTATGCTATGGAAATTAAGTATTGTCACAGGCTATAAGTGAGCTGGATAATTTAACGATAGAATAATCGTTCAAAAGACCTGAAACGATTGCGTAATAGAATAAGAACCTCCTCTAGACCTATTAGGTAAGAGAATTTAAATCTACCCAAAGCCAAGACTTGCACACGCAACACGTGTATTGGCATCGCTGAATCCGTCACTGCAAACCGTTCCCCAAACACCGGCGTAGTAAATCTCCAATCGGCCTTCATTCGGATTTCTAATGGGATTCACAAGTCTCGCCATTGTGCCTAAAGCAAATAATTTTATAACTCAATGATTCAACTTTCTTGAACTGTTCAGTAAATACCGGTAGGGCTTCTGACGGATAAATATACTGCTTTAGAAAGATTAACAATATCTGGCGCAGTGAGGGGAAATAATAACATATAATTATTGCCTAAAGTTAGACCTAGGCTACATAAATTGATTGTTCTGGGGCGGGTCAGAGAAGAACATGGTGAGTTGGTGACACGATCTCGACAACTTGCATGGATCTGTAAGCGATGCTGCTTCGCTCGATTACTCTTTTGCTTCTTCGTTCACGGTAGGCTATTTAGTAGGGTGGAGTGAAAAACTTTTTCCCCAAAATTCTAATTGTAATAGTGATCAAAAGTTGACCATGGTATCACAGAATTGCTACAAAAAATTTGACCTTCCTGTGTTGACGTCTTCTGCCCTCTACCGGACGATTTAAGGACGCCATATTGATTTTCAGTACTGTCAGGCATTTTGAAAATTGCACTGTTAGAAGCAAATCATGTAACAATTTTCTAACTGGTGTTTCTAGACTAACTTGACCCTCCTGAAAACGAAAATCGCGGTTAGGAAGCTGGATTTTTAGCGGTTCCATTGGAAAACAAGATGGCGGACAAAATGGCAGCCAATTGCTTAAAATGACTAAAAGTAAAGTATTGTATGTGATAGGAAGACGGTTTTAGGCTCTAAATTAAGATTATAGGGTTGAAGGAATGCAATGGAATCAAATACATATATGTTTTATGTACCACTGCAAAAAAACAAAATGGCGGCCAAAATGGCGGCCAGAATCTTCAAATGGCTATTAATGAAGTCATGTATGCAATGAAATCATGATTTCAGGGTCAAAGTCAACATTTTCAAGGTCAGGGAATATGATGAAACCAATGTCGCTCATGTAACGCTGCTCAAAAACCAAAATGGCGGACAAAATGGCGGCCACAATTCTAAAATGGCTACAAGCAAAGTCATGTATGCAATCGGAATTTGACTTCAGTCTTTTGCCAGGTCTTTGCAAGATGGCATCTGTTGTTGAATTTATCTAGAATGTTCTTTATTTTGCCAGATAATAATGATCATTGAAATTACCACAATTTTCTCAGCAGATCTTAAACCAAGGAGCGTTCTGCAAAAGAACACTGACGAAGTTATCATGCAGCACCTTATCACAGCGTATCAAACTGACTTTCCGATGGATCTGGCATCAATATCGTGCCATGAGCTTCCCTCAAAATCTGTGGCATTGGATGCTTTGTGAAAAGTAACTTGTCCAGTCAGCAACTTTTTAACAGAGGTCAACATTTATTTATTTAGAAAATTTTATGTAGGGCCTTTTCAACGTAGGCTATTCAGTATCACTCCCAACCTAACCGCAACGGAATAGGACAGTTTCTAGATTCTTAAGGAACGGAGTGGAGTGACCCATGGACAATAAGTGCAGTGAAAATGGGTGGACATTTCAGGTTGTGGATTCAGCCGCAGAGAATGAACGTTGCTGTCGAATAGCAGAAGCTCAGCTTGGTCCGCCAACCGAAGAGTGGATCGACGCTGGAGTTGAAAAACAGAGTTCTTGCCGACAAGTGGGGCTCGTCCTAACCAGCACACAGACCCTGTAGGTAATACGCTGCTGGAAACGGAGCCAATGCAAGACATCTGCATATAATATGAGACATGACCAAATTTTGCGATATGCCCAATAAATTGTGTCGCAATTCATAGGACAAGTATCCAGATAAATTTTTGGATGGACATTGGACAAGCAATGGTACAAGCAATGGGGACCTTCCAAAGGCGAAGACATTTGGTGACCTGGCAGATACAATGGTTGCTCGTGTAAAGATACTTTCGATTGGCTACAAGGGGGTCAATAATTATTGTCTTGGATAGGTACTGGACCTGGAAATTGCTTATAAAAAAGTGGAACCACACAGAAATGGCGACTAAGACCACAACTTCGTCATTGTATTGAGTCTTGAAATAGTGGTACTCCGTTGTCGGAAAATTGCCTGAATGTTCTTGGTATGCCTGAAAGCAAAGCTGATCTAATTTCATTCCTGCTCATTCAGCTCTCAACAGCCACATTTGGGCATTTGGAGGTATAGATGTAGCTGTTGCTGGTGGTTCCGTGAAAGAAGAAAAGGTGTTGCCTACTACTGAGTGTATGCCTTATATTTAACAATATTTGGGTGTAGAAAGTTAATTTGAGAAGAATCATGTTGTGTAGCGAGTAGAAAGGTTTTCAAAGCTGACTTGTATTTGGAGGAATTGAGCGCTGGACTCAATCATTAGATACAGAACTTCACTAATAGAAAATTCCAGGATCTGGCCGCCATTTTGTTCGCCATTTTGGTTTTCATGCAATGCTACATGAGTGACATTGGTTTCATCATATTCCCTGACCTTGAAAATGTTGACTTAGACCCTGAAATCATGATTTCATTGCATACATGACTTCATTAATAGCCATTTGAAGATTCTGGCCGCCATTTTGGCCGCCATTTTGTTTTTTTGCAGTGGTACATATATGTATTTGATTCCATTGCATTCCTTCAACCCTATAATCTTAATTTAGAGCCTAAAACCGTCTTCCTATCACATACAATACTTTACTTTTGGTCATTTTAAGCAATTGGCTGCCATTTTGTCCGCCATCTTGTTTTCCAATGGAACCGCTAAAAATCCAGCTTCCTAACCGCGATTTTCGTTTTCAGGAGGGTCAAGTTAGTCTAGAAACACCAGTTAGAAAATTGTTACATGATTTGCTTCTAACAGTGCAATTTTCAAAATGCCTGACAGTACTGAAAATCAATATGGCGTCCTTAAATCGTCCGGTAGAGGGCAGAAGACGTCAACACAGGAAGGTCAAATTTTTTGTAGCAATTCTGTGATACCATGGTCAACTTTTGATCACTATTACAATTAGAAATTCGAGAAAAAATGTTTTTTCACTCCGATTCACTCCACCCTACTATTTAGTATTTATATACAAACTTATGGCCACCACTTTCCGTAGGTTAGACCTACATACACATAATTATATATATATATATATATTATATGTATAAAGTCGTCTCTGTTTCCGAAAATATATGAATGTGGCGAGCTTCTAAACGACGCGCTGAGGATCTGAGGAGGCAGAGACTGATTGAGTAATTTGAGAATTCATACAAACCACAACTGATTGAAACGTCAGTGTCGTGATCGCAGTCATGATCTCCCAACGGTCGTCCTCTGCACAGGTCGAGCCTTGTCTCGTCGCCAATGCAGACAACATCGTCCAACCAGATTTGACCTGCTCCACTCCCGTACCGAGATCCGAGGAAAATGCCAACATGACTAATTCACACAAACATTTTACACAATTATACTCATTTGAACTTCGTGTAACATATTTAATTATTAGCAATAACATAAGGTTTTTTATTCCTGTCAGTAATAAATATGACTTTGCAAACATCCGATTATAACAGACATTGAGGTGAATAGGTTAAATTATTGTTATGTATGGCCTAGGCTCAGTTAGAGTGAAACACATCGCCCTAGAGTTGCCAAATTTTTACAACAAGAATTAGGTAGGCCCTATTTCTAATATCTTTATGAAAGTTCGGAGTGCTCAGTTGTTTTGCTAATATGGATAGAAAAAAGATTTAAGCCGCCAGTTTTCAGGCTGCTCAGTTTCATTATGGGAGTCATCTTTAATTGAATTCAGTTCTGTTTGTGTCAATGTTTCGGCAGACGAGGCTGCAAGAATTGACTTATAGCCTACATAAGGAAAGATCAGAAACCGTTGGACTTTTGCATATGAACATTAGGGCCTATCGCCAGAATAAAATAGGACCTATCGTTTTGCATGATATCGCGAAAAGAAGGTAGTGTACTGTGGGGGTATAATTATTAGGTCTATAACTTTTCACAAATATTTAATAGAATATAGTTTACCCAAATCCAAGACTCGCGCACGCAACTCGTGCACTAACATTGTTGAAACCAGCACCGCAAACCGTTCCCCAAACACCTGCGTGGAGAATCTCCAATCGGCCTTCATTCGGATTTCCAGTCGAATTCACAAGTCTCGCGATTTCTGTAGCAAATATTGCTCCGTCTATCATTGTAATACTTTGAAACTGCTAATCTAATTTTCATACATGTAAAATTGTTTATTGCTCTAAAATCGTCCACAGAACTTTGTGTAGGCCCAGTAAGGAAATAACGAAACAAAAAGGAATCAGTGACTCAAGTTTGCATTTGCGAAGAGTGACCATTGACGTCCTAACAAAATTGGATGTTCTTACTAGCTCGACATCTTGCAGCAATGTACAAGCTTCGCTGTTACATTCGACTGTTCATTGGATCGCTAATTCACGACATTCATAAGCACACCCTTTCTAGATACCGGTAGTTGTATCTACGTTGTTCATGTGTTGGACAGTAGCCTATTCTAAACAGATTCACAGAATCAATTATGATTGATTTCGAGAGTTTATAGAATAGATACACACTAACCACAACGGATTGACACATCTTTATCATGACTACAGTCGTGATTTCCCCATGAGCTTGTGGCGCACTGTTCGAGTCTTGTTTCGTTGCCTTTGCATACAACGTTATCCAACCAGATTGGACCAGATCCTCTTCCATAGCGAGTCCCAATAAAATAGCCGAAATGACTGTTTCGAACAAACATGTTTGATAAAAACATTCTTTGCTTACAATCATGCACTTCTATGCTAGTATACCGGTATTCCGGTTACCATCATGGTTATATTTTGATATAGAGATGGGCCTACTCAAACTGTGATGAAGAGGTGATATTATTAGGCCCATAAATATTCAAAAAAATTAGTGAATTGCCTTATGCTGACAGTATGCATGTCGTATCTCATATTTGCTTTTGAAAAAAATTATTCACAACTTAACAAATCAATATAAAAATGTATTAAGGCGATCTAGATATGCAATAATTGGACCAGTTAGCTAGACCGGTAAGCTAGAGCGGTATACGTCTGTTGGCTGCAACGGACGGCGGTTAAAGCCCCGGGCTGGGAGTTAACATTCAGAGATTTAGATACCTCTGGCTAGCACGTGTGGGACAAGTTGCTTACCCATCATTGTCTGTGGGGACGGCAACGGGAAACCACCTCACTCAACTCATCCCCAGGTGCGTAAAGCCAATGAACCTGACTTCGGGCAGAGAACCATCGTCATCATCAGATATGCAATCGTAGAAGTCAGAAACAGCCAGGAAGTGCATAGGCCAAGTCCATAATAAAATTACAGCGGAGGCGGCTGCACGAATTGCTTGCAGAAAAGTTAACTGAGTACAGTTTCCAACGGACTAAATCAGCGGTTCTCAACCTGTGGGTCGCGACCCCCACGGGGGTCGCCTGACGATTTTCCAGGGGTCGCCTGAACCCTTCAGAAATTTGCAACAGATGTACACAATTATGGCGATTTCAGCGTTTTCTACTCTAGCAACTTCAAATAATTTTTTTAAGCTTATACTTTTGCTATGAACCATTATATAGCTTGCAGCAGCTAGCCTAATTTAATTTTTGTCGTTTTTGTTTTAAAATGTAGATTCCACTTTTACCATTCTTCTAAAAAAAAGAACAATATTCGGATTGCTCATAGAATCTGTGATGTCCCCTAGTCAGGCCAATACATGGGCGGAGACTTTTGAGACATATGCAGAGAGGGCGTTCTCCCGAAGTTTGTTGTGGAGACTGAGCTGCTTTTAGTGTCCCCCCAATATTTCAGAAATATTTCGTAAATAATCATTAATTTCTACCTTGTTATCCTCTGTTTATCCATAATAAATAATTTTATTAAGATGTCAGTATAAAATTCTATCATTACCGTGTGCAAATTAAAAATTTAAACAATGAGGATGAAATATTTGTTGAAATTTTAAGCCACGTTCTTGAGCACTGAAATCATGAAAAAATCATGAGTAAAACGCAAATAAATATAATTTAAACAATGAGAAAGCCTGGAAAGGACATTTATTGAAGTCTTAACCATGTCTATCCGCATTGAAATTATGAGGCTTTTTTTGACCACACAGCTTAAAATGCGACCATGGCAGAGTGGATACAAAAACAATAATAATAATGGGAGGGACACTTTTGAAGTTTTGAACCATGACTAACAGCAAATAAATGATGACCAATTTTGCTAATATGACAGCCTAAAATGCCACCATTGCAATGTGAAAATTAAAAAACCTTTTGACAACGAACTTTCTCAAGCCTCTTCCCTGCTCGTCGCATTCATAGAGAACACAAATAACATTTACAAAATTGATAGCCTCCCAAAACGAATCGGCTAGGTTAACAGAGTGTTAAGAAAAGAACAGCTAATGAAGAATTTTCAGAGTAGCCTAGCTATTGAGTTAAGAAAAGAAGAACTATAATTGCCAATTTTCAGAGCAGAGAATTATTGTTTAATAGATGCATCATGAATAGAGAAACTACAATTAACGTTTAATTTGCAATGACATTTTGTTGGTAGAATCGATGAAATCCAAAAAATAAACTGAAGTGCCATTTAAACGCACACATGAGGAGAAGCTTCAGTAACAAGGCGTGGCAGTTGTTGAAGTGTCACAAACTGAACAGACTTGTGAAACTTCAACTTCAATCTGCCGAATAGGTAGATCTCATGCAGAATCGCCATTCAGAGCCAGGAAACCTCACACAATTGCCAAAAGCAGTTTCGAATTATGAAGTGAAAATGCATGGCAATGGACAATGGTGACAAAAATGCAGTGACGGAGTTAGAAACGCGATCAATTTGTTGTTAGGGGTCGTGACAACTTTCGAAATCTTACCAAGGGGTCGCCGCACTAAAAAGGTTGAGAACCGCTGGACTAAATGATCGAATGGATAAGACGGCGTCGTATCAAGTAGCCGTGATTTTCAACCGGGATTCGGTGAAACCCAAAGGTTCCGCGAGCGTCGGCCAGGGGTTACGCGGCAGTCTGACATAAAATTTTTAATAATTAATTGAAATGAATTCACAATTCATAATATCAGGCCTACCATTTTGGCAAAGTTCTTCGCAGCTTTCAATCATTTTGTGTTTGACACTATCTTGTGTTAATTAATTAAATATAATTGTTCATTAGGCCAAGCGAATAGCCACATTTTGTATCGCAATGCTAGATATACATATGCCTATAGATGGTCTTGCGAATTATTTTAATCATAAGTCATGATTTGCACTTTTAAGAGACGTGCGTCAGGGTAGAAATCTAGAGGACTGCATAAAGTTCCCAAATGCTGCCTTAATACTTTCCAGACAAAGTAAGAGGAAATATTACCATTGATTTATTGGCCATTTTAATAAACAATTGGTTAGGCCTAGTTTCCATTAGTGCATGTTACGCAGTCTTACGACCGGCAAAGAACAAGAACCCCATTTGTAGGAAGTAGACTAATTAATTATTCTTGTCCTAGTCGGATCAGTTTGAAAAAGGAATTCGAACTCGTTGAAATCATTACAGATAGAAAGTTCAAGTTTAATAATGCCGAACTGGACTTGGATGTTCACCGTGAAAATCATTTTGCGAATTCTAATACAGTTTTCAACAAGTTGCCTATGCGATCTCGAATTTCTGCAATGGCTGCCATAAAAAAGAAAAGGCTACCATAATTATGCCTGTCAACGGCGACCTATTACGCTTGTCTCTGAGATTAGTGCGAGAATTTTACCTAAATTGAATCGTAGGCTTACCTATTTAGGCCTAATATGGATGCTCCAGAATACCGATAATTATTCTATCTAAATGTCAGAAGTTGTTGCAGCGAAATGCTGTAAAATTGTTGCTGTCTATT
This sequence comes from Lumbricus terrestris, assembly GCA_949752735.1. Classification (NCBI taxonomy): domain Eukaryota; kingdom Metazoa; phylum Annelida; class Clitellata; order Crassiclitellata; family Lumbricidae; genus Lumbricus; species Lumbricus terrestris. Next base: position 26,314,700 of record OX457037.1, on the reverse strand, counting down.
CACATCTTTTTTTGCTCTACACTAGGCTACATTAGAGTGCTTAAATAGGCTGAGAGAGCATTTCTAATGCAGTGAGACTGATGTTACAGGCCTAGCCTGCACAAAAGTGAACATAAGCTTATCTTAGAGTCAGAGTTTCAAATCAAAATTAATTATTCTAACATTGGATGTTAATTACCCTTCTATCATTGCAGTAGCCTAATTGTGTCTTGAAAAATTCGACGGATGATACGCGCTGGGTTCTGTGAGCAAATGAATGTTTCAGTAGGGTTCCGTCACTGCGAAAAGGTTGAAAACCACTGGGGTAGCCTGATTAGATTAAAATACGTTAGAAACCATATCCGCGACGATAGGGTCTACTTGCCATGCGAATGAATCTCTAAAGGAATGTGTAATTACCCATAACCAAGACTCGCACACGCAACTCCTGCGCTGATATCGTTGAAATAATCTTTGCAAACCGTTCCCCAAGAACCAGCATGGTAAATCTCCAACCGACCTTCATTCGAGTTACCAGGAGAATTCGAAAGTCTCGCGTTTACTAGAACAAAATAAGAACCTCATGATTCATTGGCATTTTTGAAACGGTTCTTTAAATTCTATTATAGGCCTGTAACGAGCCATAGGCTTCGCCCATAGTAGGGTGGTTCCATCGACAATGGCAACTTTTGAAGTTGTTTCTTCCTTATTCTCCAACCCACCATTTGGTGATACGACTTATAGAGACTCTGTATCCAAAATATTTTCTGATTCCAAAGGTATTTACGACTGGCGCGAACCAGTTGAAGTTTGGATGATTGCGCATGTTCCGTCAATTTCTCACAATGAATAATGAACTATTTTTTATTTTATTGCTACTTACTTTCTAGTATAAAATTTGTCTTGGTCAGTAAATCAATCAATCAATCAATCAGAATTTATATATCGCCCCTTTAGTATGCCTACTCAGAGGCGCTCCCGGTCAAGATCATGCGAAAAACAGTCTTCGACCTTTTTGACACTGAAAACAGTTTGAAAGGTGTCGAATAATCAAGCTCCAGGTTGTTGGACCAACCACGGAGAAGGAATGGCTCTGCAATGTCTGCATTGTCAAAGTAAGAGTGAAAGCAACCATTGAGTCACCACCAACAGCAGAGTGCAGTGCGCGGAAGCCTATGCAAGTGAAAAGTGAGAGACAGAGCGCACGCAGATAAGACGGTGCATAGCCTGATAAGCATCGCCACGCAAAAGATGCAGTGCTGAATGAAATGTGTTGCGGGAAAGGAAAGGCTGAACAGTAAAGTACCAAGTCAAGCTGCTACTCCAAGTTCTTTAGTTGGTAGTGCCGCTAAATTGTTTAAGACTTCCGAAAATGGCGCGTGCTCATTGTCGGAAAGAGAATTAGGTTGAGAGCTCCTAAATTTAGCATGCCACCACAACAATTCCGAAATCATGCCCGAGAAGGTCTTAGGTCCTTATAACACATCCACGTTTTTCCAATATGGAGCAATGAAGTCGCTTTAAAGATTTCCGGTCCATTATATATCAGGCCACCTTTTCCACACCCACAGAGGATGAGCAGATGACGACCAGGTCCCATGGAAGGACGAGGTTACTGAGTTTGCGGTGATGATTACTGATGAACTTCTTGAGCTATCTGCCATTTTTCTCGGTGACATTCCACCACATCGAATACGTTTCCGCTACCCAGCAGCTGTTCGTCGGGCTTTATGATGGTCAGAGCCCATTTACACATTTAAAATGTGGAATTGTGGATGCTCCTCTCACAATAATTATGAACCTTGACACGGTCTGCTGCCAGTATCAACGAAATCACGGAAGTCTCGTGTCTTTCGTGTGGCGAACAAGTCTGGAAGTATCTGAAGGATGTCACTCTTTGTGACTCACATGATATTATAATACCAAGTAGGCCTGCTGTTTCCAGAGCGCAGCGTCAACAGTTTCTCCCACAAAATTACACGAGTTTGCTATCCATGCTGCCCACCGACAAGAGCAGGGAGGTTGCTAAGGTTGCCACAAACACGTTAAGTTTTCACTTCTAGGACTTGCCTGAGTTGTTGGTTGGGCTTGCGTTTTTTGACGATTATTTTTAAGTGGATGAGAAAAGACTCATGGCAATGGCCCTAAACCACAATTCAGGTTCTGCGAGATCATTAGAATGAATCCCACCATTCTCTGAACCTGCAGCAAAGCAGGACTCCACAATATTATATTTCCGTCGATCACTCATGACATTCTTCAACTCTTTGGAACTGTCTGATGACTTTTTACAGTATGATCCAAGCCCATAATTATTGGAGCTTAAATGTAGTACAAGGGCCATGTGATTTTCAAACCCGTTAAAGTGGTTAACTGTATCGCTGAAGTTGAGTAGACACTTCAGTTCAAAAATTTAACTCTTCGCCAGTACAACGTGCAGAACAAAGGCAGTGTTCTGGCTACAGGTCGTAGGAAAACACTAGAGGTAATGCTATGTGCCAACCAAGACGGCAACCATCTAATTGGTAAAAATCGAATGACTGACAAATTCATCGGGAAATGTTGATATTCTCGGCTACATTTTCATGACATTGTTGTCTTCTAATTTTTGCAGTTAATGTCTTAAAACAAAACAAATTTACTCTTTCCGACATGACCGTGGTAATATTATTTAGAAAATTAATTAAATTGCACACCTCAGAATTTGTGGTTGACTAGTATGCATTTATTACTAACATTGCCGTGTGCCGATGTCTTGATAAGTTTGATGAAAACCATTGCGAAATTAGGACTATTTCGTCAGCTTCGCGCCAGTCCTAAATATTACCATTTTCTTATAATTTTTTAACTGTGATATACTAACACCTGGCATCACCAAATGGTGGGTTGGAGAAAAAATTTGAACCACTTTCATTTTTTAGAACCACCCTAGCCCATAGCCCATGTTTCCCAGGCCATGTTCTACCACCTCCAGGCCATGTTTCCTAAGCTCCACCTCCTAGGTCTTGTTCTCTAAGCCATGTTCCTTAGGCTCCGCCTCTCAGCCCTTGTTCTTTAGGTTATGTTCCCTAGGCAATGTTCTCTAAGCTCTGCCTCTAGAACATGTAAATCTAGGCCATGTTCTGCCTCCCTCAGGCCTTGTTCCCCGCCTCGTAAGGTATAAATTGGGGAAAGAGAGTCAGTGAGGTTTGTGTCAGACGAGCCCAGACAGCCGAGTCGAGTTAGTCGTCCAGTCATTTTATTAGTAGAGAAGAGTTGTGATCGGGCTGATAATTATAATACATCGTGTTGAAAAGAAATTGTATCCTCGTGATAATTCTTTTGGGTTGACTGACAGTGGAAAACTCCAGTTCCTACGAAAGACCACGGAGGCTGAACTTACGCTCCCTGGGAGCGACACGCCACCTGAAGATTCCACCGGCCGGCCGGTTTCTCGTTGCACTGGGACCAGAAGTGGGGTACGCAGTTCTTCCTGCCAAACGTTGACAGCATACCGAGGATGCAGACGGAAGACGACGAGATCACGATTAGGTAATCGATGCTCGGTGACGTCCGAACGCCTTCCGACGTTTCTACACCGCCGGCAGGAGATAAACAATGGAGAAGCTGCCGCATCGGAACCTTTTAATTGAAGAAATCCATTCCGATGACGACGAGTCGCCGGTGAGAACGAGCTACCGTGAAAAGACAACCCACCGACTTCGACGTCAGAATTTCCTGGAGAACGTCGGTAGCCTGCTGCGAAGTCGACCAACGCCGATGAAACCTGGGGGGTTTGATGGGACCGGTTCGTTGAAGTCTCTTCTGGTGCAATTCGAGGTGTGCGCCAGCCACAACAAATGGACAGCCTCGGACAAGATCGACCAATTGCGATGTGCGCTGGAGAAGGCCGTGACGCAATTACTTTGGAATTTCGGCGCCCAGCCAAGTTTAAGCTACGAGGAACAACTCCGACAAAGATACGGGGCGGATGGTCAGGCGGAAACCTCCCGTGCCCAGCTGTATTATCGACGTCAACGAGCGGAAGAATGTCTAAGCGACCTGTTGCACGAGATTCGTCGGCTCGTCGTGTTGGCGCACCCTGAGACTCTTTCCTAGAGGCCATGTTGAGGAACAAATTCAATTCAGGCTTAAAGACAATTCATATCTACACATGGTGGTCAGATTCCATCAAAATATTTCAAACAGAACAAACGTTGTACCACTTTTAGGGAGGTCGCCCACCGTTTTTTGAAGACTCAAAAACGAAACGCAACAAAAAAGTAAAAAAAGCACACGGTTTTTTATCATCTCAAACAATTGGTATCAAATAGCCTTGACATTGCCAGAATATAATCATTATTATTATTATCTAAAAAAGAAACAGGGCTCCAGCGTAGCTGCGCGTCACTGAGAAGTCACTTAACCCTCTTGACCCGATAAACCGATATTTCGCATCATTAGCCATTGAGTGACGGGAACCCAGGGGTGAAAGGGTTAACAAGATGACAATCAAATTGGTAAATAAGGAATCCGTCAGATTAATCAACAGGTCCATCAAGAACTTTGCAAAGAGACTCAAAAGAAGTTTTGGCACTGGTGGTGGGCACATTGAACACAAGTTGTGAAGCACTACCAAGTTCATTTGACAACAGTTATCTGAGATGAGACTTAATAAAATCGTGTTTTTGTTACTTTTTCTGCGTTTCGTCTTTGGATCGTCAAAAAACGGTGGGTGGCCTCAATAAAAGTGGTTAAACTTTGTTCTGTTTGATATTATTTTGATGAAATCTAACCATCATGTGTAAATATGAATTGTCTTTAGGACTGTAAAGTTTCATTTCAAAATTCTTACTTCTGGCCAAGATATTGGCAAAAAACCTAGAGGGTCTTTTTGGCGCATCCTGTATATGAAAATAGTATATCCATAGGTGCAAGTTCATAGCACTTAGGGCTATATGAATATGCAGCAAACCATTTCGATATCGAAGGGACTTATAACTTCTGGAACATAAATAGCAAAACAAACGATTAGGGCTGCCAACTTTTTGATTTTTCCATTCTGAGACGAACGCAGTCACTAGAAACATGGGCGGAGGTTGGTTTCCGTTTTTTGGGAGGGGGGCTAAGAACTTGGTCCATTAAGCGCGGCGCCGAAAATTTTTCCCGTTTCGGCCGGAAAAAAGTTGATGACCTTTTTTTAAGTTATTTTAGTCGTCAAGTTCAATTCTCATGAAACTTACTATGTATTTCCCGGCCGAAAAAGTTCATGACCTTTTTTAGTCATCAGTTAGAAGTCTTTGGGGGATAAGCCCAACAAATACACCATTTACACGGCAAAAACATGACTAAGGGGTTTCCTGGGGGGGACTTAGCACCCTAGCCCCTGATAAACTCCGCCCATGACTAGATATGACATTTATACCAATTTAAGTTACACTGTCATCGTATATTTCACAGGCACAAAGTCGTGCAAATTGGAACGTCATCTCTCAAAAAGCATTAGAACTGACTAACATTTACCTGTTGGACACAATATTATGCTTGCTACTGAATGTGAGTGGCTTGTAAAGTTTTCAAGACTTGAACCCATCTCTGTCCAAAATTCGATGTTCAGTCAACAACGTACGGTTTAACAGAGCGCCGAACGAAAAAATTACCAGTGTGAAAAATAACAACGTCATTAATTTTGTCCAATACATCCCAACCACAAATTCCGGGAAATTTTAGATCAATGCGGGACACGGGACGCATAGGGCCGATTCCCGGACTGTCTCGGCGAATCCGGGACGGTTGGCAGCCCTACAAAGGCCTGAGAGTCAACTTTGCATGTAGGCTAGATGTCTGATCCATGATCTGCATTATTGAAAAGTGGGTCTCTTCATATTAATTCGAAAACTTTTTTGAATTCTCATACACACCACAACTAATTGACAAAACTTTTTTGAATACTCATACACACCACAACTAATTGACACGTCCTTATTGTGATCGCAGTCATGATCTCCCAATGGCCGTCCTCTGCACAGGTCGAGTCTTGCCTCATTGCCATTGCATATAACGTCATCCAACCAGATATGACCAGATCCATTCCCATAACGAGACCCGACGAAGGTGCCGACGTAGCTAATTTGCACAAACATTTTCATCAAAGTCTCATTTTTAATCGAATGATGCTTCTTTTGAAAACAAATTGACAATGCTATTTGTATCATAGTTTAGTTTTTATTATAATTATGCGATTTCACATAAACAGAGAAGAATAGACATTCAGACAGATTTCTAGTAGCCTAGGCTATGTGAATGTTTTGAGTGTAAAGCACGCCATAGTAGTCTATTGGTTTTTCGCAAAAAGTTAAGACATAGGCAATTATTATATTTTGCCTGTAGGCTACAGTTAATATATTGAAAGTTAGGTGCTTTGTTTCGTCCGCCTCACTCGACGGAATGCACTTAGTCTAAACTCTAAATAAACTATAGGCACTTAAGAAATCCATTTGATTAGTGATTGATTGTTGTTTAAGTCTAATAGATTGCATTCAAATTCGAACCCATCATGAATATTTTAAAAAAAATGGAGATGAGAATGCGCTAGCACCTTATAAGAAAGTGGCATGCTTCTGAAATTGAGCATTATCGCAGTCTATACGTGAGCTGGATAATTTAACAACAGAATCGTTTAAAAGACCTGAAACGATTGCGCAATAGAATAAGAATAAGAACCTCCTATTGACCTACAGGTAAGAGAATTTAAACCTACCCAAAGCCAAGACTTGCACACGCAACACGTGTAGTGGCATCGTTGAAACCGTCACTGCAAACTGTTCCCCAAGCACCGGCGTAGTAAATCTCCAATCGGCCTTCATTCGGATTTCCAATGGGATTCACAAGTCTCGCCATTGTTCCTAAAGCAAATATTTATAACTCATTGATTCAACTTTCTTGAACTGTTCACTAAATACCGGTAGGAACTACTCTGACGGATAAAGGGCTCAATGCCCGTAAGAGTCCGACGCCACTCTCTGTCTGATTCTGTCTCGCGTCATGCTGCCCAGATTCAACTGGTCCGGTCAGCAGGTCTGCTCCATACCATTAACATCTTGGAGCAGCAAGACCACCTTGTCTGATTGAAGAGAATATTGGGAGAGAGGCATGAAGGACAACCTGGGTCAATGTCCGTATGTGTCCCACGCTCTTCCTCGACTCTCTCCACTGGCCTGTCCTGACCGGCCTGTGCATGTCAGCTCCACATCATGACACCTTGAAGCATCTGGGTCGCTGTCACTTGTGTCGTGGTTTTGCGTATTTCAATCGTCTTGGTCTTTTACTGCCAGCGTATCACCACCCATCTGGCAAATCTTCCTCCTTTCTCCGGGCTTACGACCGGTGTCACGAAATAGAGTATCACCCGTATTAAATGTATCCCCCCAAATTTAAAACAGTCGAAAAAACCCTCGCGTGTATTTGTTTTGGCAAATTAATTTTCATCTGCTTTGTTTTGAACAATGACACTATCAGGCATGTTTATTCCTACTAGATAATTTATTTTGCCCTGCTTTTAGAGCACTTAAAACATTCAAAACACTTAAGAACACTCAGAATCACTAAATAAATTCGAGTTGCCTTTATCTGAGCATTGCTTAGGACACTTAAAACAATTAGTGTCACTTTAAATTTTGACTGCAGCATATTTTTTTATTATGCGCATTTAAAAAAAGGGGATATAATGTTTTATACCCCCCCGGATAGTATAGACTGGTCAATTCCATCCGGGGGATAGATTTATTCCTCCTCCGGATAGCTTGCAGGGGGGATACTCCGTTTCGCGTCACCGGCACAAGGACATTGTTGGTTCCCTGCGGCGGAGTATGGATGCAGTTTAGCGTCGTGCCCAGGACAAAATTTTTAACTAACGACACATAAATTGAGTGTTCTGGGGCGGGACAGAGAAGAACATGGTGACACGATCTCGACAACTTGTAAAGATAAATAAGCGACGCTGTTTCGCTCGATTACTCTTTTGTTTCTTCGTTCACGGTAGGTTACATTACACAGGGTGGGATATAAAAAAGTAATCCTCTACGGTTTTAGCCCATATCTTGACCAAACATAAGACTTTTAAAATGAAACTTTACAGTCTTAAAGGCAATTCACATTTACGTACAATTGTCAACTTTTAGCAAAATATTTTAAACAGAACAAAAGTTATATCACTTTTAGTGGGACCACCCACCGTTTTTTGACGATTCAAAAACGCGACGCAACAAAAAGTAACGAAAAACAAATTTAATTATTCTGGTCAATATCTTGGCCAGAAGTAAGAATTTAGAAATGATATTTCAGAAGCATAAATACAATTTATATCTGCATAGGATGGCCAAATTTCATCCACATATTTAAAACGGAACAAAAGTTATATCACTTTTAGTGACACCACCCATCGTAACGCAGCAAAAAAAGTAACAAAAACGTGATTTTATCAAATCATATCTCAAATAATTGTTATCTAATAGACTTTATATTGCCAGGTGACCAATATTATTATATTTTAAATGAAATAGAGTATCAGTGTAGCTTCAAGTCACTGTGAAGCCTTAGCAAGATGACAATCAAGTTGCAATGCAATTCAAATTTTAAAAAGAAATGAAAACGGCCAAGGTGTCAATGACAGACAAAATAATGTATTCAGACACCTCTTGAACAATATTCTAGAGTTACATTGAGCAACGTTTACTCTGAAAAACAGTGAGAGCGCAAACATTAAGAGTTGAGCTTAGATTTAAGAGATTTGTCGTGAATGAAAGGAGCTCGGCTCGATTGTTCTGGTTTCATTGTGAAAGCCAATGGCCCCAAATCTCCGAATTTGAACCCGATGGATTGATAGTTAATTGCGGAGAGCTACGCTGAAGAAATATCACAATCTGCAACCAAAACCAAGAGCGGTAAGAGAATTGAGTGCGTATTGGAGTTAACATGTTGTACCGTCGTTGTCAATTTTTAAATAACCTGACTGACAGTAACAGTACTATACTCCACGCTTTGTTTGGAGACTCATTTTTCATTCGCCTTGCACTCCAATGTTTCTCAATTCGCAAATTTGTAACCAGAATACGGTCTTTTGTTGTGATTTTTGTCATTCTGGTTAAAATATCTTCAAAACACGCACAAATTGACGATTGGCGAGTAAAAAGTAAAAAAATGGCGACCGGAAATTGTCGTAATAGTGACGTCATATGACTCAACAGGTAAGTAAGTAAATGAGTGAACTAAATTTTAAGCTATTATGGATATAGTCTAAACAAATTTGAAATGATTATATTACATTATACGAGACGTTATCACTTTTTTGGGCAACCCTGTATACACATAGGTCGCCACTCTGCGTAGGTTACATACACAAATTTTTATATAATGCGAATTATATAATTTATATAGTCGTCTCAGTATCCGAAAATATATGAATGCGGCGAGCTTCAAAACGACGCGTTGAGGGTCTGAGGAGGCAGAGACTCATTGAGTAATTTGAGAATTCATACAAACCACAACTGATTGAAACATCGGTGTCATGATCGCAGTCATGATCTCCCAACGGCCGTCCTCTGCACAGGTCGAGCCTTGTCTCGTCGCCATTGCATACAATGTCGCCCAACGAGATTTGACCTGCGCCACGCCCATACCGAGATCCGAGGAAAATGCCAACATGACTAATTCACACAAACACTTTACACAATTATACTCATTTGGACTTCGTGTAACATATTTAATTATTAGCAATGTTTTTAGCATACAGTACTTATATCTTTTTTGTTATTGTCAGTCATAAAATTTGACTTCCAAACATTCGATTATAATAGACGATCAGGTGAATAGGTGAAATTATTGTTATGTAAGGTCTAGGCTTAGAGTGAAACACATCTCCTTAAAGTTGCCAAATTTTTACAACAAGAAATTAGGCATTATTTTCTAAAATCTTTATGGAAGTTCGGAGTGCTCAGTTGTTTTGCTAATAAGGATAGAAAAGGTTTAAGCCACCAGTATTCAGGCTGCTCAGTTTCAATATGGGAGTCATCTCTAATTGAATTCAGTTCTGTAAATGTCAATTTTTGGGCAGACGAGGCTGCCAGAACTGACTTGTTATAGCCTACATAAGGAAAGTTCAGAAATCGTCGGACTTTTCTTATGAACATTATCGCTAGAATAAAATAGGACCTATCGTTTTGTATGATATCGCAACAATCGTCAGAAGGGAGTTTACTGTGGGGTATAATTATTTGGTCTATAACTTTTCACAAATATTTAATAGAATATAGTTTACCCAAATCCAAGACTCGCGCAAGCAACTCGTGCACTAACATTGTTGAAACCAGCACCGCAAACCGTTCCCCAAGCACCTGCGTGGAGAATCTCCATTCGGCCTTCATTCGGATTTCCAGTCGAATTCACAAGTCTCGCGATTTCTGTAGCAAATATTGCTCGTCTATCATTTTAATTCTTTGAAACTGTTAATCAAATTTTCATACATGTAAAATTGTTTGTTGCTCTAAAATCATCCATAGAACTTTGTGTAGGCCTAGTAAGAAAATAACGAAACAAAAAGGAATCCGTGACGCAGATTTGCATTTGCAAAGTGTGACCATTGACGTCCTAACAAAATTGGATGTTCTTACTAGCTCGACATCTTGCAGCAATGTACAAGCTTCGCTGTTACATTCGACTGCTCATTGGATCGCTAATTCACGACATTCATAAGCACACCCTTTCTAGATACCGGTAGTTGTATCTACTTTGTTCATGTGTTGGACAGTAGCCTATTCTAAACAGATTCACAGAATCAATTATGATTGATTTCGAGAGTTTATAGAATAGATACACACTAACCACAACGGATTGACACATCTTTATCATGACTACAGTCGTGATTTCCCCATGAGCTTGTGGCGCACTGTTCGAGTCTTGTTTCGTTGCCTTTGCATACAACGTTATCCAACCAGATTGGACCAGATCCTCTTCCATAGCGAGTCCCAATAAAATAGCCGAAATGACTGTTTCGAACAAACATGTTTGATAAAAACATTCTTTGCTTACAATCATGCACTTCTATGCTAGTATACCGGTATTCCGGTTACCATCATGGTTATATTTTGATATAGAGATGGGCCTACTCAAACTGTGATGAAAAGGTGATATTATATATAGGCCCATAAATATATTCAAACACATTTTTTGTAAATTGTCTTATGCTGACAATTTGCATGTCGTATATTATATTTGCGTTTGAAAAAATAAATTAATTATTCACAATTTTCCAAGTCAATATAAAATATATATTAAAGCGATCTAGAACTATGCAATCGTAGAAGTCAAAAGCAGCCAGGAAGTGCATATTAGGCCTAGTTCATAATAAAATTACAGCGGAGGCGGCTGCACCAATTCCTTGCAGAAAAGTTAGCTGAGGACAGTTTCCAACGGACTAAATGATCGAATGGATAAGACGGCGCTGTATCAAGCAGTGAGTAGCCTAATTAGATTAAAATACGTTAGAAATCATATCCGCGAGGGTAGGGCCTACTAGCTATGCGAATGAGTCTCTAAGTGAATGTGAATGGAGTAATTACCTATAACCAAGACTCGCACACGCAACTCCTGCGCTGATATCGTTGAAATAATCTTTGCAAACCGTTCCCCAAACACGACCATGGTAAATCTCCAACCGGCCTTCATTCGAATTACCAGGAGAATTCGCAAGTCTCGCGTTTACTAGAACATAATAAGAACCTCATGATTCATTCGCATTTTTGAAACGGTTCTTTAAATTCCGTTACAGGCCAAATATTTCCTTTTGTAGGCATCCCGCAGGTCTTCGAGAAATAGGCTAATCAAAATAGTACGACGAGGAACAGTTAGGCTTATCTATGCGGCATGTGATCTCTGATTATTTTCTAGCAAAAATGAAGTTCTACACTAAGCTTAATCTTGAAAACTTAGAGGATTACGCACGCTCAGCTCTTTCGTTTGGCTGTTTTTCTTTCATCATTTACTGCATAGGCCAATGTACAACATCTCTCCAAAAGTTTCCGTGTGTAAGGCTGTCAGAATGTAGCCAGTTTTCTAAACGATGGACAAATTGCACATAGAATCACAGACTAAGTTGAGAATTCATGCAAACCACAACTGATTGAGACGTCTTTGCTATGATCGCAGTCATGATCTCCCCATGGTCGCGCAGAGCATTGGTCGAGTATTGTCTCAGCGCCATTGCATACAACGTCATCCAGCCAGATTTGCCCAGTTCCACTCCCGTACCGAGACCCGAGCAAGACGCCGACATGACTAATTCACACAAGCATTTAAAAAAATATTATTATTTTGAACTTACAGATTTGTCCATAATTAACATAGAGCAACATGCATTTTATTTCGTAAGTCAATTAATTCTATTTCATAAGATTAATTCTATTGCATAAAGTCATAGATACTTGAGCAAGTATTATAATTATTATCATTGCATTCAAAATATTTTACGTGCACATCATTGCGTGGTTTTGTGTTCAACAGAAGTCAAGAAATAGTAAATTATGCAATTCATTGATGCAATTTAGATTATTATTCATTATGTTATGTTTTGTTTCCAGAAAGCGCCAAGTCCAAATAACTGGCATTTGCAAATTTCATTGTGATTAATGCTGCTTTAAGTTTGTTCCTCAGTCAGCCTATCTACACAAATTTTACTTTCAGTTTTGGCCATTTTGCTCATTCGAAAATGACATTTCTTGGTTTCAATTTTTTTCTTCGGCGTGAGTTAGAATTTTACTTTTCTATGTTCTTTCACTGATATGCCTACTAAGCCATTTACAATGTCCACCAAATAACTGCAAGACTGGGGTGGCCTCCACTACTATATATTGGAAACATACCATGTGCCATAGGCTGCATGATACAATGATAAAATTATGTCCTTCTACTTATTTAAGTGGTCTACATTTCTAAAGTTGTGTTTTATGAAGACAGTAGACTGATTTTACTTGATTGCAAAGCACCCTTACGTTAGACACGGTCAAATAACCACATGCAGAGCCGACCTATAGCCTATTCTTTCGGCGTCTGAAAATGCCGATAACATAATTATCTGATACCAAAAAAGTCACTTTATTGGTTACTAGGTGATTATAAACGATACTTAGAATTATTCGCTAGTCATAGCATGACACCTAAATTTAGCTTCTACATCTTACAAAATTCACAGGATAACAAAGAATAATCTAGTAAATTGCAAGATAGTGTCTATTTTCACCAATAGGCTCAAAGACATTGAATGTCTTGGACGTTTTAGTTAAGGCTTTCTTTCCAAGTTTTTGTAATTATTAGTTTCTATTGCTTTGGTTTCAGTCATCGCATTCAACGCTTATACCAGTCAGGTTTTCAAACCCTTGCCATGTTCCAGTTCATGCCTTCGCCTTAGTTTCAGTTAACTAAAACCCAACGTATTCCATGGGGTAGGTTTCGCTGTAGTTTTCGTTAACAAAACAAAACAAATTGCAATGTGACTGCAACAGGCAAAAATATTGAGAGCATCAACATTCCAACGTTAAAACCCGCTTTATATTATTTTAGGACTATAGAAACAGACGAGGCTTAACGAACTAAGATTGTTAAGGAACGAGCATGGTTTGCAAAAAGTAGGCCTATATTGAACAACTGAGCTGACTTCTTTCATTCATTCATTTATTCTGAGAATTTATATAGCGCCTCTTCAAGATATTTACTCAGAGGCGCTCTCTGTACTAACTAGCCGAAATGATGTGGAGAGTCACAGCGAGCGAAAAATAACAAGTTACAAAACAAAACACAGTAAGCTGAAAGAGTCACCAGTGGCGAGTCCTCTCAAACACGCAGAGTTAACCATTGGATTCCCGTAGACAGCTGATAGACGCCGTGGTTGATCAGAGTCTATGGTAGGTGATAGATGACGCCCGTCCGTCTAATCGTCGAGGCTGAAGCAAGGATGCGTATAGGAGAAGGTATTTGTCGCTTGTCGGTCGGTAGTTGGAAGCGCCGCCGGTTTCTCCACTGACCCGCGTGAACCGTCCTCCGGCGAGATGTAAACACCGGCTAGTAGCGGCGTACACGCACGGCGTATGGTACGACTCGGCTGTGCATAATAGGGGGTGTCACGACAACTCGTCTACCGACAACTCGTCTAACGACAAGTGGTCTCCGGACAATTCGTCTACGACAACTGGTCTACAGACAACTGATCCAGCGCTTGAGAAATGGAAGCTGGATGAAAGTTTTTACAGGTGAAATGGAGGCTGGATTGATGAAAAAACGCAAGAGAAATGAAATCTGGATGATGGCTCTTTTACAGGTGAAATAGAAGCTGGATTGACGAAAATAACGTATGAGAAACAAAAGCTGGATGAAAGTATTTCTTGATCTGAAATAGAAGCTGGATTGATGAAAAACGCTTAAGTAATGGAAGCTGGATAAGGGTATTGTTTTATATCTGAAATAGAAGCTGGATTGACGAAAATAACGGGTGATAAATAGAAGCTGGATGAAGGTATTTTTAGATCTGATGTAGAAGCTGGATGCATGTCGAAAGACATGAATAAAATCATCGATCCAGCTTCCATTTAAGCTAAGAAACCATTTTCATAAATCCAGCTTCTATTTCATCAATACTAATCGTCTGTAGACCAGTTGTCGTTAGACCAATTGTCCGGAGACGAGTTGTCGGTAGACGAGTTGTCGGTAGACCAGTTGTCGTGGAACCATCATAGGGATGGTCGCTGATGACGTCACGTGGCCAGGGCGACTTGCAACAAAAACCTTCTAACCGCGTAACCCTTGAGAAATCCAATGAAAAGTCCAGTACGCGATTGGATGGAATGATAAAGGCCTATAATTATATGGAAGCCTTGTACAGGCAACATGAGAATAACAGACTTATGCAGATCTAAGAGAATGTGAATTTACCCAAAACCAAGACTGGCACACGCAACTCCAACACTGGCATTGTTGAATCCGTCACTGCAAACCGTTCCCCAAATACCGGCGTAGTAAATCTCCAATCGGCCTTCATTCTGGTTTCCAGATGGATTCACAAGTCTCGCAATTGTTCCTAAAACAAATAATCATCACTCTATGATTCCAACTGTCTTAAACTCATTAATATAAAACCTGCATGGCTTAATATTTGTGTTAGAAACATTGATAATCAATCATTCATACAATGAAGGAGAAATTAGATGAGTTCGTGCCTGAGATCACATAATTATTATAACACGAGAATGCAAGCTCTGTCGTCTAGCCTATTAACAGAATTAACCGAGTGGTAATGAGTTCGAGAATTATTTGCAGGAGCACAGGCCTACATGCAGCCCACACGATAGTTTGTTTCGTTCGACTGTTTATACTTTTCTTCATTCACAGTAGCCACAACAATTATTAAAAGCATCTAGCTTTAATGCTTCTGTATCCGACGATATCAAGGGCGGCCTATAATGGCATTGCCCAGCTTTCCGAACGACGCATTGAGGATCAGAGACTGACTGAAGAGATTGAGAATTCATACAAACCACAACTGATTGAAACGTCTTTGCTGTGATCGCAATTGTGATCTCCCAATAGCCGTCTTCTGCACAGGTCCAGCCTTGTCTCATCGCCATTGCATTCAACGTCGTCCATCCAGATCTCACCAGTTGCATTCCCATAAAGAGACCCAATGAAGGTACCAACGTGACTATATCGCACAGACATCGAAAGAATTATCCCGTTGAGCTCCTCGATATTTCTACTATCGGCACGCATAATATTATAAATTGTTAGCATTCATCAAATTTGATTTTGCAACCATTAGATTATTATACAGAGTCGTTTGGGCACCAATGCACCATGTCAACATGTAAACTTCCTTACGTGAATATTTAGCTATTTTGTGCTCAACTACGAATGGAAAAATTGCAAGTCTTTGGTTCCATATAATTATTTGGCGCACTGAGCTATACCCGTTGCTTTATATATTTTAATTTGAAATGACCAGCAAGTGCTCAACTGCTCATCTCAATAACTTAAATCTTCATCTCAGTGTTTTGTGCGTGCAAATTGTGTAATAAGCGGGAGGACTTCGAATTGCATTCAAATTTAACCCGTTCTATCATTATGCGTCAATATCGTACGTACTGATTGGAGGTTACATGAATTGCTTGTAGAATGTAGGCATACGTCAAACGTCACAATTTTCCAAACTAACATCTTTAAAAGAATTAGCTAAAATCGGCTTTATTATAAATCATAAAAATACTAAAGGGATTGCATAGGCCTATGGTGATAATTATAAACCCCATAAAGATTTATGAAAAATTTAATTTACCCAAAACCAAGACTGGCGCACGCAACTCGTGCACTGATATTGTTGAAACCATCACTGCAAACCGTTCCCCAAACACCGGCGTAGTAAATCTCCAATCGACCTTCTCTCGGATTTTCAGTGAAATTTGCGAGTCTGGCAACCGTTCCTAAAGCAAACTTTTATACTCGATAAATTTGAAATTCTTTAAAACTGGTGATAAGTTCCTGGCGCATGAATGAATACTTTGTTATTGAAGCAGTAAGAAAGCGTGGTTTGGGTAGTTATTTTATACCATTAAAATAGTAAAATATTGTTGATGACAGCTCAATTGTTGACGATAGATCCAAGCGTTTAAAAGCGTCACTCGAAAGGTAAACGATAGGCATCAGCTTATGCACCAGCGCTGAATAATTGGTTTAGAGGGCATGTCCAAAGTGCAGTCCTTCGAAGGAGGTCAGAGTCCGGTTTCCAGAGGGTCGTGCATTACTCCCGGTTACTTCTTGCACAGTTTTACCACCTCGAACTCCTGCGAAAAGTCCACAATACCTTTAATGGCGGTGCAGATTTCCTAGTCTGTGAGCTGGCTATCTGCCTTACCGTATCAGGCAAAGATGGTGCAAGGTTCAAATGTGCATTTGAGATGAGGTGAGAGGCATTCAGAGACTTAACAGCTAAACTGAGTCAATTAGGCGAAGATTGATGTCATTATAGATGAAATGGGTTCATGCAAAAGGGGCGAAAATAATAAGATGGCAACCTGAACGGCTGCGCAGAAACCCTCCGTTTCTTATGGCTATTGACGCCACAGTTTGGTAATGTTTTGTTTGTTTGTATGTGCACTTGTTTTAGCGCCCCTTCAAGCTCTCTCTACTCAGAGGCGCTCCCGAATGCAGAGCGGACGCTGCATCGGAGTTTCACGCCGAAGCGCTGAGCAATTGTGAGTGAAGGACTTGCCCAAGGTCCTTACGCGGCGAGGTGGATTCAAACCCCGAACCTTCCGGCTTCAAGGCAACGACGCCACCACTACACCACCGCGCCCCACAATGCTTAATGTATTTAGCAGCAGGTCACCCTGAATTAATTTTGAAATAGTGTGAACCTATTTAAGATTTATTAAACGGTAAATAATAAACAACCAGTCTGAACAAAATAAATCTGAAACCGAATAACCTAACGTCGGACTTATTGGACCTAGAATCATCCACAGAGTTATTTAAGTCAATGCTTTTGTGAATCGACACAGACATCCGAACCTGCACCCGGCAAAGCAACTATATTGTCATGCAGCGCTAATTCTCGTCACAAGTGAGTCACTCATCCGGCGAAACTCTCTGAACGGATGCTACGATTAAGCGCTACCAAGAGCTACTGACGGACATGGGCGGAGTTTGGTTTCCGCTCTTGAGACAAATAGTTTCTCGGCCCAAAAAGTTGATGACCTTTTTATAGTCAAAACTTCTGTCGGAAGTTTTCCCCGTACAAATTTATGAGTCTGCACATTCTTGGGGTGCGAAGCCCGGGAAAATATACCATTTACACAGTAAAAAATTAATCTAAGTCTTCTTGGGGTTTAGCCCGCCCCCTGTCCCCTGATAAACTCCGCCCATGCTGATGGAAGGTGACTACGGTACTTAACAGGATTTCATGCTCCTATGTTATCAAAGAAATTGCATGTTACTGACACTGGAAGGCCTAGGCCTAATAGCTAGTTTAGCAGGCTTAAGTTGGTGTTTCCGATTGTCCATATCTAAAATAGCATCAGAATTACTTTGTCCAAATCATCTGTAGGCTCATCTATTATTCTCGGTTTCCGGAAAAATCGTATCACCGATATTCAGAGGATGAAGGTCTGAGTTAAGAGTTTTAAAACAAAACCAACCACAACTGATTGAAACGTCCTTGCTGTGATCACAGTTATGAACTCCCCACGGCTGCGCAGAGCACTGTTCGAGTCTTGTCTCATTGCCATTGCATGCAACGTCATCCAACCAGATCTGACCAGTTCCACTCCCATAGACAGACCCGATGAAAGTTCCAACCTGACTGGTTTACACAAACATTCGTGTAAAAAACACATATATTACATTCTGATTCATACCACAAAATTATATTAAAATTATTATCATAAAAGAACAGTCCCGTAAGCTACAGCCAACTATCAGCCACTGGCGTAAAAATGTTGGCGACTTAATTTTCATTGCCTCGGAATATGAGGGCGTATGTTCAATCCTCTCCCTACAGAACCGTAATAATAATAATAATAATAATAATAATAATAATAATAATAATAATAATAATAATAATAATAATAATAATAATAATAATAATAAACCATTCAACTGACTGGCTGTTCGCGCTTCCAATCGCCGCTTGTGGCCTTGTCCTGGATAATGAGGCTGTCTGGGTGGCGATGGACCTCAGGTTGGGCTTGGACTTGTGTGGTCCTCACACATGCCACTGTGGCGAGGGAGTTGGCCCCGAGGGTCATCATGGCTTCGTCTGCAGGAGAGTCATGGGTAGCTCCCTTCGTCACTACAGTATAAATGACATCATCTGGCGTGCCCTCCTCAGAGCTGACATTCCAAGCATC
The DNA here is from genome assembly GCA_949752735.1 of Lumbricus terrestris. NCBI lineage: Eukaryota > Metazoa > Annelida > Clitellata > Crassiclitellata > Lumbricidae > Lumbricus > Lumbricus terrestris. The sequence continues at coordinate 26,295,801 of OX457037.1, read as the reverse complement.
AAGGAACAGGCGGGTCTCTTTAGATCCGATGGGAAAAGGCCGGACGGGGCAGCCCTCATGCCCTGGTCAGAGGGAAATACTTGGCGTGGGATGCCACCATCGTTCACACTTGTGCCGCCTCGTACATAACCCATCCGAACGGTTTGGTCGGGTTTGCATCAGATAAGATAAGATAAGATAATATAAGATAAGAATATTCTTTAATATACCAATTGCAATCCGCATTTTGGTGTACATAGGCTACAAGGTATAGTAAGCAAGCGTACATCATTTCTATATCCAATCAATGTCAAATTGTTTTAGAATAGCATAAAATCCTAAGTCCAAATCCAATATAAACCTAAAATTTAAAGAAGAAGTTCTTTTAATGACCAGCAAATGCAGCAATTTATGCTGCACTTTGGTTTATTTAAATATGATAAAGCATCCTCGTCAAAAATGATTTCCTCAGTGAAGGCTGCCATCCGCAAAGAACAAAAATACGGAGGCCTGCCCACTTCATACATCTTCCAGCCGGTGGCCATAGATGCATTGGGCCGCTCAACCCGTTGCCCTCAGACTTCATAAATGAAATTGGCAGCCGCATCTCTTCTATCAGTGGTGACAGACGTGAAGCTTTCTTTCTTTTTCAACGTCTGTCTTGTATTCAACGCCACAACCTGGTCGCTTTCAAAGGTACTTTTGCCTCACACCCTGAAGACGAGGTCTGACCCACCAGACGTTTGTTCTTCAATTAATAATAATAATAATAATAATAATAATAATAATAATAACACTTAATACTAATACTAGTAGTAGTAGTAGTAGTAGTAGTAGTAGTAGTAGTAGTAGTAGTAGTAGTAGTAGTAGTAGTAGTAGTAGTAGTAGTAGTAGTAGTAGTAGTAGTGTAGTAGTAGTAGTAGTAGTAGTAGTAGTAGTAGTAGTAGTAGTAGTAGTAGTAGTAGTAGTAGTAGTAGTAGTAGTAGTAGTAGTAGTAGTGTAGTAGTAGTAGTAGTAGTAGTAGTAGTAGTAGTAGTAGTAGTAGTAGTAGTAGTAGTAGTAGTAGTAGTAGTAGTGATAATAATAGTAGTAACTGCAATTTAACGTAACGCGGCCATACCGCTATAAGGGCGCCTATGTAGGCTACTTGTTACTGCTGAATTAGGCATATCTAGGGTGCTAGTTGAACCGCAATCTCATTAACAAAATTATTTGCACCGGCAGGGATAAGAAAAGTCGGTGTCCGTGACAGAGTATCCTCTAAAAGTGTCCACTCGGAAACTCGATTTCATAACAGATTCTCTAAATGTATCTGCTTCAGAATAAATTCGCGCCAACCGGAGACAGTAGATCTATTCTGAAACAAAGTCTCCGGGGAGGAGAGAATATTTCCTCCGCCGCCGCCAAAATAAAGTCTGCCCTTTCAGCGTGAAATGGGCTACAGTCGCATAAAATTTATAGATGGGAAGGTCAGACCAGAAGTGCATGTTGCTAAATTATAATGACATAGGCCTACATAGACTACTTATAATATATCCGAAAATATTTCTTCAATGCAGTGTTCAACTAGGGATGCTCTGTTTGATGGGGAGACATAATATCGGGGTAGACTCTATGTCGTGACACCGGCTTCACGATTAACAGTTCAGCGCGTTTCCATTATCAAACACTCTATGTCAGTGCTGTCCAACGTGCGGCCGCGAGGTGATTTCAAGTGGCCCGCCGAGCTCACTATTTTTTTTAACTTTGTGCCAAATGAAGTTAAGGACAAAGTCTGGTCGACTGCTAGTTTATTCTTAACGATAATATTGCTTCGCAAACCATCAAAAACCATTCACTACTAGTCATTCCTTGCACAATTCAACCATGTCTGTAAGCGGGTCCGACCGTGCCTTTCGAGAGTTTGTCCAGTTCTAGTCCTGAGGGCTGGAAGGAAACAATCGATAGGCCTAAAGGACCACAGGGCCGACGAAAGTCGTTGTCTTAGAATCTCTCTCGACCAACGATTATGGCTGATCTTAAGACCGAAGACTCTGGCTTCGACATCTTCGACGAGTAGGAGGATGGAAATCCGACTTGGCCATAGAGTAGAGCTGAGTCAACAAAACTGTGGCTGGGCCTGCCAGTGTTTTTTTGTGCTGAAAAATTGTAATACATGGATAATATGGCATATGTAATATGTATATATACATGATACTGTTAATTATCATTCATTTTGCAGTAGAATGATTCCATAATCGATGTCAATAGGACTACATTTAATAATTAGGCCTATCCCGAAATTTTAACTAGTGCTTTTGAATTTGCTGTTGCGGCCCTCGGCTTTAAGATTATATCGTCTGCGGCCCACGGTACCAAAAAGGTTGGACAGCACTGCTCTATGTCCTTGAAGTCTCAAAATTTGATTTGCTATAAAAAATTATCGTAAACATTCGTACAGATTTTAGCAGGTCCAAAAGAAATGTTTTCGGCGAATGGTTAACTAATAACTATATCTGCACATGACAAAACCTGGGAGCTAGCCTATATTTGTTTGCATCATGGGCGGAGACTTAGGGAGGACGGGGGACGGTCCTCCTCAATGGATGTGGTGGGGGGACGGCCCATGCATTTGTACCCCACCCCAAAGTATTGTTAGGTGATCATGTACACACTTCACGAAACACAGGGCGAGGATAAGAAACGAGACGAGGTGATGACTTTAAAAAGGCCATCAACTTTTTGGCAGACAAAAAGAGGGTTTTTTTCATCGACATTTCGGACGGATGACTAAAAAGTCGTCAGAAATTTTTGCCGGTGACACGAAACGGAGTATCCCCCCTGAAAGCTATCCGGGGGATGAATTAATCTATCCCTCCGGATGGAATTAACCGGTCTAGACTATTCTGGGGAATGAACCAGTCTATCTTTTTTTGAAAAATGCGTATAATTGAAAAATTTGTGCTCTAATCAAAATTTGAAGTGACTCTAATTGTTTTAAGTGTCCTAAGCAATGTTCAGAGAAAGGCAACTCGAATTTATTTAGTGACTCTGAGTGTTTTTAAGTGTTTTAAAAGTTTTAACTCCTCTAACAGAAAAGCAAAAAACTCATCTAGTAGGAATAAACATAACTGTTAGTGTCATTATTCAAAACAAAGCAGATGAAAATTAATGTGCCAAAAAATACACGCGGAACTGACTTTTTCGACTTTTCTTCATTTGGGGGGATACGATTAATACGGGGGATACTCTATTTCGTGACACCGGGAAGAAGATGGAAAATTTTCGTCGGCGACTCAGCCATTTCGTCCGCCCAAAATTTTCGGCCGCCTTTTCGTCTCCGCTCAAGTCTCCGCCCATGGTTTGCATCTACGACATGGCGAGTTAGATTTATTTTAATGCAAAAAATGAAATCTTTGGAGACGGAAATCACCGCAAAGCGCTCATGCAGAAATAATCACACTCTATAACTAGTGTTTCACAACTAGGATATAAAATTGCATTGCATGTCAAAAACACTTCGTACAAATGTCATAATAATATCAGAGTGGATAAGTCTGTACACCAAAATGTTTGCAACAAAGGGTGACCATAGCTGGATCGTTTCGCATAATTATACATGTAGGCCTAGTCACTTTGTATGCGAACATCATTTGCAGCACCTTGGGCGCGGCGGTGGCGTATAATTGGAGAACACACTTGCATGTCCGATTCCCGAAGCTCACCCCCGCCTCGTAGGATAGACGTGCTTTGTAGGCTGATATAATTATTAGCGCCGTTGTAGGCATACTTCAGGCTGTCTGGTCTGTTAGCAGCTAAGATTTATGTTAATTGAGTTAACTGCATAACTGTGTAGGCCTATATTGTAACCGGTTGCGGTGTGTCATCCGGATTTTTTAATAAAAAAAAAGTAGGCCTATTATCATTTTCATTATTAATTCTGAAGGAATTTTTCATGGATACATTAGCAGAAAGGTAGCCTATTATAAAATACAGTATACACACCCAAAACCAAGACTGGCACACGCAACTCCTGCACTGAAGTTGTTAAAACCGTCATCACAAACCGTTCCCCAAACACCTGCGTGGACGACCTCCAATCGGCCTTCATGCGGATTGACAGTGGAATTCACAAGTCTCGCGGTTTCTGAATCAAATAATCATTACTGCACTCTTTTGTGATTCTCATTTTTTAAAACAGTAAATTAAATTCACTTACAGGTTGAATAGGCTAATTAACATAAATCTTAGCCTTACAAACATTGACATGACTACGGCTAGTAATGCAAATAAGGAGACAACTAACAGCAAGAGAATTTCGCAATAATGAAAGCGCATTGTCTGATAAATTATGGTTTTGACCCAATTAGTAGGCCTATTTTCTTATCAAATCGAACATTATTTTGTTAGAATATGAGCTTCTTTCTTTCGCTCGATTGTCATCAGGACGTGCCGGCTGGTGTTCATTCATGCGCTCATTCGCGCCCCTCGAAGATATCAATCTCAATGATATTCTCGGAATTTTTCCGGTTGTGTGAACGATCAACAGTTACTGAGGATCAACGACAGAGTTGATAATTCGAGAAACTATACGAACCACAACTGATTGAAGTGTCTTCTCCATGACCACAGTTATGACTTCCCCATGGGTTTGTAGCGCACTGTTCGAGTCTTGTCTCATTGCCTCTGCATGCAACGTCATCCAACCAGATTCGACCAGTTCCATAGCCGTAGCGATTCCCGATGAAGGCGCCGACATGACTAATTCCAAACAAACATGCCCAAATTTCTTCGGCTACGTTGTCGCATATTTTTATTAAAATAATTAAATACTTGCTGTGCTTACATACAGAAACTATCAAAACTGATTTCTACAAAACATTGTTATTCGTGGATAGTTTCCGTGCACTTAAACATTATTTTGCAGTTCAAGCACCTTGATGGACAAAATATTAAAGGCAGCACGTACAATACTCCGAGTCAGGATGGTCTATAAATTTAATCATTTTAATCACTCGTAATCGTAATCTCCTACTTTCTAAAGCGCCACTCGAAAGCCAAACACGGGGCACCGTCGTATTCACGAGCGCCGCGTTGAGTCAAAAGGGTTGGCCGTAAGAGTAGTTCATGGTGGTCCGGGTCAAGTTACCGTAATAATCAGAATCAAAAATAATATCATCACTGAGGACACCTTAATATTAATAAGGTATCCTCAGTGGGATCTCTTAAAAGACAGGAATGATTTGAAACTGCGTGATGCAGATAGTGGCATCTTAGTGGACTGTGTATGGCTATGGTAAACCGTAACAGGAAAGTTAATTGCATTCCAATTCAAAAACGCCGTTGATTATAAAACGGGCGAAGCCGCATGAAGTGTTTGTGGAAACGGACTACCAGGGCAGAGTAGGTTAGGTCAGACGAACATTATGGAAGGACTAAGATGGCATCGTTGTGAATAGTCACGTTTAAAGGCATCGGAAATGCTGTACGAGAGAATAAAGGCCAACCGAAGATGTAAATGAAATTGAATTTAAATTTACCTAAGACCAAGACTGAAACAAGCCACTCCTGCACTGACATCATTAAAGCCGTCATCGCAAACCGTTCCCCAAACACCGTCGTGCATAATCTCCAATCGGCCTTCATTCGGATTTGCAGCGGAATTCACAAGTCTCGCAGATACTAAAGCAAATTTTCATAATGAGAAATACATATCGTTTCAAACTGCTTATTAAATTTTCTGATAGGTTAAATACGGTATTAATTGACTTAGATAATAGGCCTACTAGCTGGGGCACCCAAAACCACCCCCACTACACCACACCAACCACATCCCACTACACTCCGACCTCCATCGGTACGCCACCCGCATAATATGGGTTTTCTGGAAATTCCCCCTTTCACCCACACCCCCCACCCACCCACCCCACCCCACCCCACGCAACCACTAACTCCGACCTCCACCGGTACGCCACCCGTGAAATTTGGGTCTTCGGGAAAATTTCCTCCTCCACCCCCAGCCCCCCACCGGGCCCCTGCGGGCCGAGGTGTGTGTTAGGTGGAGGCGAGGTGGCCCATGTAAAAATCTGTCTAGCTGAAACGTTTCAGGTGAATAAGTGTGAAAATATGCATGGCAACGGCTGAAAAAGTAGCGAAATTGAGGGTTTTCTCCCCACCCTTGCCTCATGGTGGCGGAGATTCGTGAACCTCTCCACTGGGTGTCCCATGCCGAGACGACACAGTAGTGAAGGTTTGGAGTGAAAAGCTAAAAAACAGTTGACATGCATCCCGGACAAACAGACACACGTCACAGAATCTTCTCTTTATTTAAATAGATATATTCGAGCCACCCAAACAATAGTGGTTAAGCCGTGGCAAGAGGTGCTAAAAATAGCCTAAACAATGTTTAAAAACAACCAAAATTTTAAGTTGCTGGATCAATAACATAAGTAATTGAAACGAAGGTCTATGAATTGACTCTTCACATAAGAGTTCGTTGTGCTTTAGGCTACAACCCTTCTACAATCTACATGTACCAAGCAACATAACAGCAAAATAAGATTCTAAAACTTTCAAAAGAGCGCATAAAGCTTACCAATGTTAACGATTGCTAGGACCTACATGGAAACCGTGGTTTGTCTTCGTGGGAACTTTCATCTTTTTACGCCGCCGTTTAACTGCCATTTCCACATGCATGTGCACTGTGCAGCCAATATTTTGCAAAGAAACTATCGTATGGACTATAAGCTTAACATTAGTAACATAAACTATAGATATATAAAGGGCATACGGCATCGGACCGAGAGACAATTCTGCATCGATGTTTGATCTCTGATCTGCTTCTGTCTATAGTAGTCTCTTTTTATTAATTCGAACACTTGAAGGAATATCCATACAAACCACAACTGATTGACACGTCTTTGCTGTGATCGCAGTCATGATCGCCCAATGGTCGCCTTGAGCATAGGTCGAGTCTCGCCTCATTGCCATTGCATACAACGTCGTCCAACCAGATTTGACCAGATCCATTCCCATAACGAGACCCGATGTAGGTGCCGACATAGCTAATTGCACAAGCATTTCAAATAGAAAGACTCATTTTCGATTTATAGGATATTTCTACTGAATACCAATAATATTGTCAAAGTTACTTTTCCATTTATTCATTACCGTACCCGTGATTTCATAAACATGAGACAATACTAGACATTCAGGCACATTGTAAAATTAATATGCTAAGATTTAGCGTGTAAAAGGTACCAGACCCGTTTTGATTTCTTATTTCTATTATAGAAGCGAAGCTAGTAGGATGTACTAACAACTTGTAGAAAAGTTTAGGTGCGGGTGTACTTCGGAATACGAGCATTATATATATAGAATAAGTGAGCGGGATACTTTTACAACAGATTCGATAAAATATTACCTGAATATAAGAACCTTATAGATGGCTCTAGGAGAATGTGAAATTACCCAAAACCAAGACTGGCGCATGCAACACGTGCACTGGCATTGTTGAAACCATCACCGCAAACCGTTCCCCAAACACCGGCGTAGTAAATCTCCAATCGGCCTTCATTTGCATATCCAGTGGGATTCACAAGTCTCGCTATTGTTCCTAAAGCAAATAATAACCGGCCTATTGATCCATGATTCGCAATTCAGAAGTTGATCACTAAAAACCCATACCCTGCACGGTTTGGTGACATGCTTTGGTTGTGGAAGTTTTGAGTTTGCCTCCGCTCTTATAGGCCACTATTTGTCTAGGCTACTGCAGTGTTCTGCTATTCATTCGATTTTTAACCCTGGAATAATGCAGACAATTCTAGTTACGTTTATATACGACTATAATCACATTGAGCAGAGCAAGTCGTTTAGCTATTTAGGACCGTGATAATGAAAAGACAGCAATCAATTCACATGGTAATTTAGTTCATCTTTCAGAATTAGACATTGACGATGTCAGTAGATTGTTGTGGAACTTTCTTTCCATTACAGAGTCTGCAATTGGTTGCTGTTGCTGGGTCAACAAACGGTTGATTTAGGCTATTGATTGTTTGGATATTTGATTTAGAAACATCGACAATTTTCGAGCAACGAGGGATCTGAGAAAATAACTTTTAAACTTGAGATCAAACAACATGGAAATAAGTTTTCTGGCATAAGCTAAGAGTAAGCGTGACATAATTTCGACACAACTTGGAGAGATCTTCACGCTTCGCTCATTCGGTCGATTGAACAATAAACCGGTTCACGAATCAACCACCCATAATAAGCTTTCAGTGTAGGCCTATCACAATATCGGAATGTAACCAGTTATTCTGATCAAACGCTGATTATCAGAGTCTGATGTAAGAATTTGACATGATTAATACAAACCACAACTGATTGAAACGTCATTGCTGTGATTGCAGTCGTGAACGCCCCAAGGCCGTCTAGAGCACTGTTCGATACTTGTCTCGTTGCCATTGCAGACAACGTCATCCAACCAGATTTGACCAGCCCCGCTCCCATAACGAGACCCCAGGAAAATACCGACACGACTAATCCACACAAGAATTTTTAAATGATTATTATTTTAGATCTGTAGATATTTAACATAGATCTACAAGCCGTTTTGTGAAAATAAATTTGCGGTTGACAAAATCAATTGTCCAATAAATTTTGCATTGCAATTCGACAAGTTGAGCCAACAAATAGCAATGTGTTCCAAGTTCAGTTGCTGGGAGTGTGGGCACTTACAAGATTGAAGTCGCCATCAAGACAGTGCTCAAACTAAATATTGGTAGGCCTATCTACTTCTCAGTATTCAGTGCGTGCATTAAGTAGTAGGACATTAAATTGCATCGACATTGAAGGCTGTGTTATAGAAATCCATATTGCAGGAGTTGCCCCGCTCGGACTGCTTTATGGAAGGTTGAGCTACCTAAGAGTTTGTCAAACGTACGTTATCGCAGGAATGAGGTGTCGTCGTTTTGAATTGACAAAAAATCGTAGAAAAAGTGAACTGATCCCCGAAAAGACCTAAGAGTATGCGAATTTACCCGTAACCCAGGTTGTCGCACGCAACTCGTGCACTGACATCATTGAAACCGTCACCGCAAACTGTTCCCCAAACGCTTGCATGAAGAATCTCCAATCGGCCTTCATTCGGATTTCCCGTGGAATTCACAAGTCTCGTCATTTCATTTACTGTAATAAATATTAAAGGATTGTTAATTGATTGCATAATAGGTCATGTACATTCTGTAAAATGCTTTATATCCAATCACATGTTTGAAAGTCGACCATTTTGTTCTAAAAACATCGGCAGAACTTCGTGTAATAAGAAAACGAATGAGACGATGCATATGCATTATGCACATCTAGTCAAGCACCAACTAACCCCGTGTGGTGGCCAATTATCTTATGAAGAGTCAGGTAATGAGAGAGTGATTTGAGAGTTTGTGAATGCATAGGTTACTAACCACAACTTATTGACACGTCTTCGCCATGACTACAGTCATGAGATCCCCAGCGAGTTCTTGAGCACTGCTCGAGTCTTGCCTCATTGCCATTGCATACAACGTTATCCAACCAAATTTGCCCAGTTCCTCCACCATAACGATTCCCGATGAAAGCTCCGAAATGACTAAGTGAAACAAGCATTCATATTAATTTTTTTATCAAATAACCCTAGTCTTTGCATCCTTCCATTGGTGTAATCATTATGGTTTTAGTATTCTAATATAGAGAGTCCTAAAACTGAACTGTTTTTTTTACCATTGCCGGTAGTCGATCACGCTGTTAATTAAGAATTATTATATGAACAATATTACGTCCAGTACTTAATATTTATACTTTACATCACTTAGCGGACAATCCATTTGCGTGTTGGAATTCTTAAGGATAGGTGTATTAAGGCGTCAACAGGCGTCAAATGTCATAAATAACCAGAAAGTGTCCCAATTCATGAAAGTGTCATATTTGTCAAAAATGACACTTTCATGAATAAATTATCATTTTTTATGATTCATGTTCAATGTAAAAAATAAAATGTTGACAGCTAATAAGCTGCCTGTATAATTGTTTGTAAGAAATTTATATGAGGAAAGGGTTCGCCGAAGGACCATAACCGAATAAATAAGATGGCAACGTTTTGAATGGTCTCGTAATTTAGACGGTTTAAATAAATGGGAAATAATGTAGGCCTACTCGATGATGCGAGCACAACTAAGATCTAGGATTCTAGGTGAATGTGGAATTACCCAAATCCAAGCATGGCGCATGCAACTCGTGCACTGGCGTTGTTGAAATAGTCATCGCAAACCGTTCCCCAAACACCTGCGTGAAAAATCTCCAATCGACCTTCATTCAGAATTCCATTGGAATTTACAAGTCTCACGGTGGCTGAAGCAAATATTACGTCATGAATCATTCACAAAATGTTTGTAGTTGTTCATTGAATTCTCTGATGTTTTTAAAACCTCCGGCAAGACTGCGTTTGTAAGGATCTTGCAAGACAATCATCGGTGAGGTTATTTTATATGGATGTGTGATCTCTGCTCTTGTTCTTAGAAATGTGAGTTTCTTATTAACATGACAACTGTCAGGCAGATGTACTCTGCATCTTTTCGTTGAATTAATTATTCGTTCGCTGAATTCACGGCATAAATAAATCATCCCTCCGCGGTTTCAATATCAAACATTATAAGACTATGGCCAGTTTTCAAAAACGATTTGCTCAAGACCCTGGTCTTCTTCTGGCTCGATGTCCCCTAAGGCGTAGTCTACTCAAATGCCCGACGTCACCATTCCTCTCATTGTTGTGGGTCGCTTCCTTCATCATCATCATCATCATCATCATCATCATCATCATCATCATCATCATCATCATCATCATCATCATCATCATCCAATCCGGCGTCATCTGTCTTCATGGACGCTAACCCTTAATTTTTTCTTGATAATCGTTCTTGCAACGGATGTCCAGCCGACGTGTTTCCGATCCATCTCCCCTGCCCCGGCTCATTCAAGTTTTTTCACTTTCATTTCCCGCATGACGTAATTAGACCTAATCGTTCGTGCAGACCTACTTAGCATTGAGTGCGCAGTGGACACCTATCATTGCTCCATGTCCCTATTTGAATTTGCTTTCTGATCCTTCTTCGTATGGGTTTTCGCTGGTTGACAACCGTTGCGGGTCACAGCTCTCCTCGGTATCCAACTGGACGTATCTGGCTTTCTTCTGAATTAGCTTCACTTTTCATTATCATAAGTATAAATGAAAACATCCTCAAAGGTTTCACTAAACTTATCTAAAAAAATAATTGAATGTAGCCATTTTCTGATAGTACGATTTGAGAGTTTGAAAATGCATACTTAAACTCTCAGATCGTGACCCTCATGATTTACTTCCGATGGACTGCATGGACCACTTTCGGTCACTTTCAAACAATCTAGGGATAGCCTATGACTTATTAATGTTGACACTAATAATTAAGTGAGTTCACTCAACTTATCGCTTTATTTGCATCTTTACTTAGAATTTATTTTATCCACATCATCGATAGCAGTCCGTCGTACTTATGTCATATTGTCTTCTTCTTCTTCTTCATCTTCATCTTCATCTTCATCCTCATCCTCATTCTCATCCTCATCCTCATCCTCTTCCTCTTCCTCTTCCTCTTCCTCTTCCTCTTCCTCTTCCTCTTCCTCTTCCTCTTCCTCTTCCTCTTCCTCTTCGTCTTCCTCTTCCTCTTCCTCTTCCTCTTCCTCTTCCTCTTCCTCTTCCTCTTCCTCTTCTTCTTCTTCTTCTTCTTCTTCTTCTTCTTCTTCTTCTTCTTCTTCTTCTTCTTCTTCTTCTTCTTCTTCTTCATAGGTGTCCACTGCGCACTTGACTACTCTCTTCCATTATGTGTCATATTGTAGGCTAACTATTATTTTATTTGCACATTCGTCTAAATTGCATTCGGCCCTGTAATAGTGTATCCCTGTGGATAGAGGTACCCCGTCAAAAGCGCGCCGGACAAAAGCGCGCCGACAAAAGCGCGCTGACATAAGCGCGACCAGTCAAAATCGCGCTGGACAAATGCGCGCCGACATAAGCGCGCAGTCAACAAGACATGTATATACTAACATACACAGACAAGAAATGAAAAACTCACGAACAAACTCATGTGTAGTTGTCTGGCAAATATGCAACCAGTAGGTAGCGAACCTCCTTGAATCTTTCGGTTCCTTATAAGTCTCACCAATCGACGTTAAGAAGTCGTTTTGCTTTACATTATGTGCCATAATTTACGCTGAGCAAATATGCAGTCGCGGGAGCGAACCTCCTTGAATCTTTCGGTTTCCAATTAAAATTGCAAAGTAGTGGTTAATTTAATTTCTTATTTGTGGACAAACAACTTCCATCAGAATAGGTGATTGAATCATTGCCTTGATGAAAGGCTTTGAATATATTGGCCACATGTAGGTGAGAAGTATAATAGGTGGGTATTGCTTTAATTTATGTTAGGCGAAGTGAAAGTGCACCTTTGGTCCACGCCGTGCGCTTATGTCGGTGTGCATTTTACCCATGCGCGCTTTTGTCGGCGCGCTTTTGTCGGGACACAGTGGATAGACTAGGGTGAAATATAGATTAGTAAGCACATGAGAGGGAAGCAAGTAAGAGACTCTCTTAATAATGCCTATGCTTTTTGATGGCCTAGACTATGGGAGTATTGGGTCAAGTGATACACTGGATTCATTAACTGAAGATAATTCATTCAAGTATTTATAGAGCACCTCTCCAAGGAAACTACTCAGAGGTGCTCCTCACTCCAGCACGGCCAAACAGAGCAGTTTTTAAGTGCCAATGTATCAGGGTTCTTGATTCAGCACTTAGCGAGACCACACAATAGGTTCCGTTTAAAGCTTATGCAAACGGATGCTTTGTCTCTCTCTGCATCGAAAGTCTTACCAGGTGTGGGTGTTGCCACGGTGGTCAAGGTTGTCGTTGCCGTAGATGCTAGCAAAGAAAAAGAATAGGTCAAAATAATCTCCTAGTTACTTTACCTAGACCTAGACCTATTATAAAATTTGTTTTATTATTATCTAATTTATTCCAGCTACTCGGAATAAGTGTCATCAAACCAATCGTGCACGTGTAGACTTGGTGTAGCATTGAAAATGCACTTGAAAATATACCTGTATATACCTATTATAGAAGCACCATTAAGAGGGTAGGACAAAAATTGAATTAGGCCTAACAAACAGCTGGCCATAATATAATAAGAATCAGTGTATCCGATAAACTCGGCCTTCGTACCCTCCTATTGGTTATCTGCTTGTGTTTTGTTTACAGTTTAGGCCTAACGGGTGACGGGTTTCATCCTGTATGATAATTATAATAATACGAACAGACATTGGCCCTAAGCTATATATTATAAGGCATTTGCATCTTGTGAAATAGATGTACAGTACATGTTTCTATTGATCCTAGCAATTCAATTGTACATGTATACTTAACAAAGTGCAAATATAATCAGCAATAAGCTAATACTCATAGTGAATAAGTAGAATAAGAGTGAGGGAACAAATAGGCGAACCAAAAGGGACAAATCCCGCTAAGTAGGGGCCTAATTAACAAAGTGAGGTATAAGAGTAAAAACTGTAGGGAGAATTGGTATGCAAAGATGTTACTTAACTAAGAAAAAATATAAAAAACTAATGTAGCAAAGACAAAAGGAACAATTCAGAGAAAGAACACAAACAAAAGATAGACAAACAACCCCAAAAAATCAGCATTAGCATGAGTAACCCCTCATGCCATTAACAAAAAACGTTACGTAATGTATACACACGTAAAAGGTGTTTGAAGTGAGTGAAGTTAGTAGCCTGACGAATGATTATCGGAAGTTTATTCCATAAAACAGGGCCTTGGAATTTAATGGAGAATTTCCGAACATTTTTTTGCAAAAATAATACTGAATTCACTGTTACCTCTGGTAAGTCCAGGATGCAGTGCAGGAGAGAAGTTGGAAGCAAGGAAAGAAGGAATGAGGTCATGGGCGGAGACCTAGGAGGGGACAGGGGGACGGTCCCCACCAATAAAAGTGTTGGGGTGGGGGGGACGACCCATGCATTTGTCCCCCCCCCAATGTTTGAGCGTCAAGACTTTTTTGGGCGGCGAAAATAGAAAAATTAGTCGAGATTTGGCCGGATGACTATAAAAAAAGGTCATCAACTTTTTTGGCGGCGAAAATAATTTTTTTTAGAGATTTCGAGATTTCGCCGGTCGTCAGAATTTTTTCGGAAAATCTCGCGTCTTTCCGTCCCCCCCAATTCTCAGCCCAGGTCTCCGCCTATGCATGAGGTTATTGGTATATTGATACATAAATTGAAATGCCTGTTCAAATCTAGTCTGCTTAATATTTAGGAGTTTATGCTCAGCAAATAGGGGACCAGTATGACAGATGAGAGTGGATTTAGTGATTACTCGTATGGCTTTTTTGCAAGGTCCTTAAGCATGGAGATGGGTATCGTAGGTAGAAGTCCAAATTATATTAGAATAAGTAGGGTATGGTCCGCAAAGGTTTGCCAGGAACTCTAGGACAGAGTAAAGCAGGAAGGTGATCTGACCGACGTCTCTGACGAGCGTAGACTCGGACCCGACCTGGGCTGATAAACCAAAGTACTCCGGGCCCACCTTCTTGAGGTGCGGACTGTTAGTGCCCTTCCTTAGGAAGGCGAACGAACGGGCACGGCAGGCAAAACCAGGGAAAGGTAATAGCAAGCCACCTCTGTTAACATGCCAAGAGAATCATATGATACACAGCAATACAAAGAACAATGGAGAATGTGTCAGGATGATCGCAAGAGCTCTACGAGCTGACAGGACAAGGTGACAAGATGAAGTAGGGTATGGATAGACTAGGGTGAAATATAGATTAGTAAGCACATGAGAGGGAGGCAAGTAAGAGACTCTCTTAATAAAGCCTATGCTTTTTGATGGCCTAGACTATGGGAGTATTGGGTCAAGTGATACACTGGATTCATTAACTGAAGATAATTCATTCAAGTATTTATATAGCACCTCTCCAAGGAAACTACTCAGAGGTGCTCCTCACTCCAGCACGGCCAAACAGAGCAGTTTTTAAGTGCTAATGTATCAGGGTTCTTGATTCAGCACTTAGCGAGATCACACAATAGGTTCCGTTTAAAGCTTATGCAAACGGATGCTTTGTCTCTCTCTGCATCGAAAGTCTTACCAGGTGTGGGTGTTGCCACGGTGGTCAAGGTTGTCGTTGTCGTAGATGCTAGCAAAGAAAAAGAATAGGTTAAAATGCATCTCCAAGTTACTTTACCTAGACCTAGACCTATATAAAATTTGTTTTATTATTATCTAATTTATTCCAGCTACTCGGAATAAGTATCATCAAACCAATCGTGCACGTGTAGACTTGCTGTAGTATCGAAAATGCACCTGAAAATATACCTGAATATACATATTATAGAAGCACCATTAAGAGGGTAGGACAAAAATTTAATTAGGCCTAACAAACAGCTGGCCATAATATAATAAGAATCAGCGTATACCAGTGGTCTCAAACTCAAGTCGACATGTTGGCCACATTTGAAAATTTACAAGGCTCCCGCCCACAACATGAAAATCACGCACGAGAAACTATCATTGCAGCATGTAAGGTTGTAGGCCTAATACTGTAATAATGATATTATCCTGCAAAATTTACGTAACGTTATATTTTCCGTGTTATTATGGTACTGTATACAAAATATAAACTCAGAGTCACAATTAATGATATAATTATAGCGAATCAATATCACATTATTTTAGTAATAGGCCTACCTCAAATTAAGCTAGTAGAGGCTTTAAGCGTTGTGGTCTTACAGTGAGTAGTCTCAGGGGTCGGCCTAATGCTCAAAGTGTGGGTAGCGCTACTTTTCTTATAACGTTTCCCAGTACGAGAGCTTCAATGGATGTTAGGTTCATCTTCTGGGATGCGACCAGTCGGATTACGGCTTCCAAATGGTTATCTGTAAGACGTGTCCATCTTTGAGATAAAAAAGCTATTCACATAATTATGTAGGTAGCAGGGCGTACTACGCCATGGGAGGGATGGAAGCAGACTGCTTCCAATTTGTTCCCTCACTCTTATTCTACTTATTCACTAAGAGTATTAGCTTATTGCTGATTATATTTGTACTTTGTTAAGTATACATGTACAATTGAATTGCTAGGATCAATAGAAACATGTCTATGTCTACATCTATTTCACATGATGCAAATGCCTTATAATATATAGCTTAGGGCCAATGTCTGTTCGTATTATTATCATACAGGATGAAACCCGTCACCCGTTAGGCCTAAACTGTAAACAAAACACAAGCAGATAACCAATAGGAGGGTACGAAGGCCGAGTTTATGGTATACACCAGAAGTCTCAAACACGTGGCCCGCGGGCCGCATGCGGCCCGTGGACCCGATTAATGCGGCCAGCGACAGCCATCTGGTGTTTTTTTTAAAGAAAGAAGCCCAGAAAATCGATTTTGTAGTCCTTTTGCGATCTGAACCAAGGTTCAAATTGTTTTCTATACTTCTTTTGTTGTGGACATTGAATCTGCAACAGCATGCAGATAATTAATTATAGAGGAGTGTGGGGCAAGTGCGGCCCCTTAAGGATTTCGTCCAAATATCTCTGAGCAGATGACAATATTGAAACATTCAACTATATCATGTCATAGACCAATCATCTGGCTCTGGAGGGCGCACAAACTATTTCAAAAAAAATAATCTGATTTTTTGTTATTAAACATTTTTTGCATGCTCTTGAAAAGTCACTCTTGCCCAACCGGTGGGGCAAGAGTGGCATGAACGGCCAGTCTAACCCCATGCAGTATTAGTTGGCGCAGCTAATAGAAACAGGAGCGACTGAGACGATTAAAGTGAGGTAGGCTACAAAAGTAAGTTCCTGATCTAGCACGACGCCAAGGTCACGGACCGAGGTGAGGAAGTATAGTCGGGAATTTCAGCAGAGAGGTTAATCAGATTAAGCTTAGACAGCAGCTGCTGCTGCCGGGAGCCCAGCCAAATGAATTTGGTTTGAGCAGGTTTTAGTTTAAGACGGTCTGATGCCATCCATGCTCTCAGGGCAATGAGCACCTGAATCATAGCCTTGACTGTAGAGGAAGCATTAGGTGAGAGACAGTGCATGTGCGCCTGTGTGTCTTCATAGTAGAGTTGGCTAAAGGCAACAAAGTTCCGCAAGGAGCAGGTCAAGACCAGTGGTATAAATAATGTACAGTAAAGGACCAAGAACTGAACCCCGAGGCAAACCATATGAGGCAGGGACCCACCGAGACCTGGTCGAGTCATGGACCACGCTTATAGTACGCCCATGCAGGAAAGAGCCGATCCACTCCAGAAAATTACCAGACAACCCAAACGAAACAATTGACCGCTTTAAGTAGGATGTTATGATCTACAGCATCAAAAGCTGCGCTGACGTCGAAAAAGGGTGAGCAAGGTCAGTTCCGATCTGATAATCAGCCAATCACCGAATGAGCTGGTAGCAATCATCAGAGACGGTTAGAGAGGCCTGAAAAATGGATGCATACAGAGATTGCGCGAAAAGCCTGTCGTAAACTAAGATCATGAGCGACATAAAGAGGAAAGATAGTGACTAAGATTCTAAGAATCACGTTGTAGTTGACTATGCATCTTTTAGCGTATTGGAGTGCATGAAGTTATTGGAAGCTGCTCTCTTTGACAAAATATTCACCTGTTCCCGTCGCTGCAGAGTTTGTTTCGGTAATATCTAAAAACATAATCAATCCATTTGTCAAACCGGCTATAAATGCATTCGGATTTTGATCTTACATTGTTCAAAATATCTGTAACACACTCTGCATGTAGCACCTAAAATTAGCGAAAATAGCGAAATAAATATTGACAACAACAGACTGAAAATTTATATTCGGATCTATAATTGCATAAAATAAAGTTGGAATTTGTTCTGAGTTTGGCAACGGCAACCAATTATTTATTCAATAGACGCAAGCCTACATGTATGTTACTTTCGTTCAAATGAACCCGAACTCAGCTTAATGCAGCTTAGACTAATGTGGCCAAAGATTGAAACAAACCAACTGACATGTCGGCAATGCAGACACATTTAGTGAATGGGTATATAGGTCAGGATGTTTGTATTAAGTCAGGGATGCAGCCTAGAGTGTTCAAATTTCTTAGTGGAAAAAATAATTTTGAATAATCACCTCGCATACCCTCTGGATTTGTGACATTTGGTGTCCTGAACTACTCAGTGAAATCTTTTGGCTTTGGGATCATGTTAAGTGACACCTCAAAGCTAGTGAAGTTTTCAAAAAGTGCGATTTTTTCTTAAAAATAAAAAATCACAAATTTAATGCATCACATCATTTACTGTCACACAATACAGACTACAGTAAACAAACAACGCTTTTTGCAGTGCTGTGTAACAATACAAAGTAATAGTGTCTATGTTTTTTATATAAAAATAAAGTATAGGCCTATAACCCTATACTGTATCTGAAAAGTGAAAATCTACGGTATGGCATTAGGCTTTCAGTGGTGTTCAGCTTCTTGGAAGATGAGTTGTCGTTGCTTGCTGCTCATCCTGTGTGAGGGCCAAGTTAAAATCAGTTGACAACTTTACTGCAAGTCCAACAAAGTCATTAGGCCTAATAACAGAAAGTGCAGCAACAATGTCCTTGGAATGTTGGTGTTCTTCTCGTCTTATCCACGTTTTGGGATCAGAAGAGAGCAAATCTTGACCGTCTTTGAGGTAGCAAATAGATGCATCGATTGCTGTATCACGAACTCAGATAAAGTTTTAACCTGAAATGTCCTGATGGTTTTGGATCAACAAACCATAAATCCATTTTCTTCTGTGGCTTGCGATATATGCTGCGCAAACTGTTCGTTTCTTCTCGTCAGCAGACCTTGTCAGAAAAAGGGACAATCCTGCTTATTCTTTGCTGACTTACCATAGATGCCTCTTCATTTTTAAGGGCTACATCTGAAGTTTGGGTCTCAATGCTGTGAAATTTTCCCATGTTCTATAGCATACACAGATCGTAAGGAGCATCCCAGAGGATGGGTACAGTGAACCATGCCTCAACGTACAGGGCTACAATAAACAGGCTGATCCTTCTTGTAAGCCTACAGTTCTTTAGTATTCGTAGGAAAAGATGTATCTTCAAGCAATATTATAGGCCATTTGATAAGCACCATTTAGACTGAATTGTATGCTGTCAACATCACCAATATGGGTAGCCTCATCAAGTGCAATAAGACTGAGCCTTTGTGAACTCTAAGGGGTCTTGCACCGGCTGGTTGTCTGAACTCTGCTGTGCAGTGCACATAAAACTGAACCACAGCTTGGTGGTTCTGCTCTAGCCATACCCTCTCACTTTTTAAGCCAGGGAACAGCCTTTGTATCCTTACAGAGAGAAACAAATTTGTTCTTGTCAGTGAGACGCAACTGACATTTGGACATGGCGAAAACTGCAACTTGAGGCCCATTGGAGACAAAGAGTAAATCAAAAGTTCAAAACTGCATGCTGCAAAGCCTGCAATCAATTCAAACTGATGTCTGCAAACCAAGAATGATAGGCATTTTGTCAAAGGCCTTTTGAATAATGACTATTGTGCCACTGTGAACTCCTGTGTTACCACTGATTGTGTCAACCCAGCTAGCCATTTTTATACCCGATTCTTCCTTTAGTATTTATGTGATTTTGTTCCCATTAATGAGCCAGTTCCAGGGCCAGGCAGTTTAGAATGGTTAGAAGCTTTTTTCAATTCCTAAGCCAGACACAACAACCACCATGTGACCAGCATTAACACTCTCATCACCTGGCTGCAGCTTACCATCGAAATGAACAATTGCCTTATGGCAGAAATTTTCTCTAATGCTTTGCTCAATGGAAGAACAGGTCTCCTTGCAGGTCTCATACTAAAGTTGTGCACAGAACCAGATCATTGACATTGATACCTACTGCTTTTAGGGCCGGGGCAACTGTGTGCATTGCCTGATGTGGCATGGGATTTTTCCCTGCTACCCAATACATAGCAGTTCATCAATCAGCATTGAATATCAATGATAGATAATAATTATAACAATAAATATATAATATAAGAAAATAAAGAACATAAGTATTATGAAATAACAAGAATTTTATTTGAAAAAACCTCAGAAATAGCAGATAACTATTTTCTTAAAAAAACTGAATTTTCCCCAAATATCGCTTTTCTTCGCACTATTTCAAGAAGTTACGCCCTCTTGAGGGGTCATTTGGAATTGAGGTATGGATGCAGAATTTTGGAGGGTTAATTGTGTACATAAATGTCACATTTTAAGCCCCTATGCATGTGATTCATACAAAATTATTTTTTTCTGAACACTCTAATGCAGCCTCACCCGATCATAATTATAAGGTGCCCGTTGCGTTAAATTTTGAATTGCACAGATGGCCTATGATAGGCCTAACAGATTTCCGCAATGTGCTCTGTAAATGTAAATAGTTCTAGCAAAGTAATTTCTTTTTATGACATTGTGTCGTATCAAAGATGGTTAGTATCGCCCCCTCCTTTATCCGGCCTTAGGACTGGCAAAGGCAGAGTGCGAGTAGCGGATGAACTGTGGTTCCGAATAACCTAACGTGCACAATCACCCAAAATCTCGTAACACACGATATCTCTATACAGTCGCGTTATATCTTAGCAGCTAAAAGTACGCACACGGTTTGCGTTCGGAAACTATTTAACAATAATTCTCGTAGTTTTTTATTATCTGGAAAAAACAGTGACTAAATACTTTGGGAATTTTTAAGCGTAGACGTAGGCCTGCGTATAATTAATATTACTTACTTTGGGCATTCAGTGACCCAAAAGATATTGCAAGGAAGATCAAGGTTGGATAAAGGAATGTTCGCTCGTCGAATTCCATCACTATGAATGAAATATTTGCTGAAATGAATAAGAATTGAAAAGGAATAATTTTTTCATTTGTCAATCTATCAAAAATAATGAACGGATACAAGCCAAATGTCTCAAAACTTCCGAGACAAAGATTTGAACATTTCCGTCCACACATTAGGCATAAATAGGCCTACATTTAATTGCACCTCCAAGTATTGAATGCGGTAGATCTAACTAGGCATATTAATTTTCCTATAACAGGCTGTGCGTGTAACCTACATGTACATAGAGTTTTTTGCAAAAGATCGTTTCGCTAAAAATCCTGATCTCCTGATCTGAAGTACTGCAGCGTTTACGACTGAAATGCATTAGGCCTAATAGCCTAGCCTACTTATCTTAGATCGCAGTTATTGTTAAATGCAAATAAGATAAGCCTACTAGTTTTCTCATTTGCAGCCATTAGCAACGTAAAAGGCCAATCCATATGAAACGTTAATTTACCACTTCATAAAATTTACGCCTACTTCAGTTTTTATGCCAGGAAACTTTCCCAGGATTGACATTCCCCCACCCCTAGAAAAAATAGACGAAATGACAATAGTCTTTAGTTAACCATAACCATAACCATAACCACAGTTTTTATTGCTTAACGTGACAATTGACAAAACATCTTTATTACATAAAAAGGATAAAGGAACAAACAGAAAGCAAAAGGAGAGAACCCCTAAGGGACTATTGTCCCACTGGCAGGGTTTCCCAATTACAAGTTGAAATAAACAGCAACACGTTATGCAAATTATAAAGTACCAGGTATAAAGATTAATTATTAACTTAACTAGTTAACTACATCCTGGGAAAAGGTAAAAAGGTGATGTTGAGTGAGTCAATTTCGAAGTCTTTAAAATAAAAGATTATAAATATTTATTAACATAGATGGTGATCGGTACATTTATCAGGAGACAGCATGAAGTAAATGACTTTTAAGTTTACGTTTAAACAAGGTGAAGCAGAGGGAATTCTGAATAGACAAGGGTAAGTTATTCCAGGTCCTAGGACCCGCACTTTTAATTGAGAACAAGCGGGTATTAGTTCTAGTGATAATCCTTCTGTAATTAAGTGAGGATCTCAAGTTATAGGGAACTAAAGCAGAGGTTAGAGTAAAGAAATCAGCAAAGGCATGAGGCAAAAGATTATGCATATGTTTGAACATAAGTTCAGACGTTTGCATGATTCTTATCTGATCGATGGTAAGTATTCTTAATTTAGCTAAGAGGAGATGTGAATGAGAACGGCGAGAGAGACCCATAATAATTTTAGCAGCTCTGTTTTGAAGTGAGGTTAGTCTTATAAGTCGAGAAGAGTAGTTAGAAGCCCAAACAATATTGCAATATGAAAGATATGGATGGATAATAGAGTAATATAAGTTAAGTCTAATTCGAGGTGGTAGCATATAAGCAATACGGGTCAAGATACCGACACTTTTAGCTATCTTTTTAGATATGTTTTCAATATGCACCTTCCAAGTTAGAAATTGGTCAACATGGACACCCAAGAATTTAGTTGATATTACTTGGGGTATATTGAAGTTGTCCATAGAAATTGTTAATTTTATGTCAGGAATTGGTTTACGATGGGAGCAAAATAAGATATAGTTTGTTTTACTAAGATTCAAGGAGAGCTAATTAACTCGGAACCAATCAACAACGTGTAAGAGCTCATGATTCATCATTTGAAAATGTAATTCATAAGATTTATGGGAGGCAAAAATGTTAGTATCGTCCGCAAATAGAACAAAGCGCAGTAAAGAGGAGGCGTTGGGAAGGTCATTGATAAAAAGTAAGAAAAGGAGGGGTCCAAGAATAGACCCTTGTGGAACACCAAATTTGATAAAATTGATTTTGGATAATGAACCATTGCAAGAGACCTGTTGCATTCTATTTTCAAGATAGCTTCTAAACCAATCAAGGGCAATACCTCTTACTCCAATATTAAGCAATTTAGAAATTAAAATATCATGATTAACAGAATCAAAAGCTTTTGCAATGTCAATAAATATGCCCAATGCAAATTCACCTCGATCAATTATAGAGGATATATTATCCTGGATATTGATAAGTGACATGGAAGTAGAGTGACCTGGTTGGAAGCCATGTTGAGAATCATGTAGAATATTCTTTTTGGTAAAGTAATTAAATAATCTTGAATACATAACTTTTTCAATAAATTTGGAAAAAAAGGTAAGATAGAAATAGGTCTATAATTCACAAGTTCTTCTTTATTACCTTGTTTATATATTGGTATAACCTTGGCTATTTTTTAGAGCAGATGGAACAATGCCCGTAGACAGAGAGCAATTGATGATTTCAGCCAAAGGGTCAGCAACGAGTTCTAATAAGGGACTCATAATAGTTGGGTCTATCTCATCAAGACCTGAAGAATGAGAAATTTTAAGACTATGATTAATTGATAACAGTTCAGTAGGAGAAGTAGGGTAGATGGCAAAAGATGTTGGAATTGGTGGATTGAGATATGTATGGATCGTATTCGTGGAATCAGGTATCTTATTGACAAGATCTTGAGCAACATTGGCAAAATAGTTATTAAATTTCTCATATATGATACTAGCATCTGTCACACTCTCACCATTAATGCAAAGATTTGTAATGCTAATATTCTTGTCCTTTGTGTTTATAATATTTCTGATTAATTGCCAAGTATTTTTTAGATCATGATTATATTTTAGAAATTCAGATTCATAATACTGCTTTTCAGCTTTGATTCGAATTGTTTTAAATTTATTTCTATATGAAGTGAATTTAGTTTTATTTTCAGGTGAAGGGTTCTTGACAAATTTTAGGTGTAGTTTAGACTTATATTTACATGACTTAAGTAGGCCAGGAGTCATCCATGGTTGATTTAGTTTCTTATATGGTTTTATAAGTTTACGTTTGAGAGGAAATGCTGTGTTATAGGCAGTTTTAATTAAAGATAAGAATAGTGCATAGGAGCCATCAGGATCATTGCAAGCGCAGGAGTGACTAACTTCAGACCAATCAATGTTAGATAATAAAGTTCTAAAATGCTCACAAGATGCTGGGATGACATTACGAGTAGTTTGGTAGTCAATAGTTGCTTCTTTGGCAGGAATAAGTTTAAGTCTCACAAGGATTGGAAGATGATCAGATATGTCAGATGCAATAATAAATGAGTCCACAATTTTTGAAGTTCTATTGGAGAAGAAATTATCAATAAGAGTTGAGGAGGTGCAAGTAATTCTTGTAGGTTGGGTAATAGCTGGTAGGAAGTGGAAGGATGACATAACATCTAGGAAATTAGAAGTCGGAATATGATTATGAATCTTTAGCAAGTCAATATTAAAGTCACCCAAAATAAAAATGTCTTTAGGTTTGGTTGAGAGTGAGGACAAGAGCTGAGCAAATTCGTCGTTGAAAGTAAGAACATTCTAGCCAGGGGGCCTATATATAACACCAATAGTAAAGTAAGACCGATCAGATTGAGGAAAGCGTAAAAATAAAGCCTCATAGGAGCAATGTGACTGACAGTCAAGAGGGATTTCCAATTCCTCATACTTAATATGGTCCTTTATTGCAAAACCAACACCTCCTCCCTGACCAGTTTTTCTAATTCTATGCAAAAGATTATAACCTGGTATATGCACAGAATTAATCGAGCTCTCCTCCAACCATGTTTCCGTAATCGCAAGAATATCAATAGACAGTTGATAGAGTAGATCAGTGATGGTTGATGTTTTGGAGATGATGCTTCTGCAGTTGATATGCATAATGGAGGTAAGAGATTCGTTGGAAGCACAAATAGTCATTAAATCAGAAGGAGTGCTATACTTAGAAATCTTAGGTCGGTTGATAAAAAAGTTATCATCAGGGTCCAGATCATAATTAAGAGTCAAAGGACGATTTTCTTGTACATCTGTAAATACTTCAAGTCTTGGGCCTTTATTCAGGGCATAAATAGAGATATTAACATTAGGCAAATCTCTCGTACATTGGGTAAATTCATCATCATTAATTATATGATTAAATGGAAAGAGGGTAATTAGACAATTGGGACAATACCATGAGGAGGAACTGATTGAACACCTTGATGTAAGAGAAAGACAAGATAAATGATAGTTTTGTTCACAAAGAGAACATGTGACTGCCTTATGCTGCTCAATTAAAGGATGAGAACACACACAACACTCAACAGGAGTTAAAGCGGATGGACACGATAGCTTAAGTAGCGACACTAAAAACACACCATTACCGGATGTCTCGGTAACACAAGGTAAGTTTTATGCAAAGACACAAAATTCTAAACTGAGAATCAAATAACATATAACATAATCATACTGTAACCTGGTAAGGAAATAATAAGGCATCAAATTGATACAGAATGATAAAAAAAATAAACACAATGAAGAGCAACTTAGGAGTTAAACAGAAAAT
Source organism: Lumbricus terrestris (assembly GCA_949752735.1). Taxonomy (NCBI): domain Eukaryota; kingdom Metazoa; phylum Annelida; class Clitellata; order Crassiclitellata; family Lumbricidae; genus Lumbricus; species Lumbricus terrestris. Next base: position 26,270,436 of record OX457037.1, on the reverse strand, counting down.
GCAAGAATTGATTACAAAATATGAGAATTAAATGCCAACAAGAAGTGACTTTACATAACAATATAAAATTAGAAAATAAAAACTGAGGAGATCAAAGTCAACAGAAACATGTGCAAACTATCTAAATAAACAGAAGCTTAGTGACTTCCTAAGCTGCAGAGTTGTACACATTAAGCAAAAATCCTTGAGCAACGTGCAAATTCCTCATCATTAACTAGAATCAAATTAAGATTTACATAGATAGGTCACATCAAAGCAAATCACAAATTTTGATTGATAGCGGAGAGTAAGAAATGAAACCAAAAAATTGACTATGATTTGTAAGAAAGTTCAGTTAAATGAGTAACCAGACCCATAAAACTTTAGATGGTCTAATTAGTAACATAAAGTTCATTACATAGAGTGGTAAAATAGTTGCTGTTTACAATGTACATAATTATTTTATAAGAAGTATTATAATATACCGTGATACTATTTAGTGTTATATGATTATCTAGGACTATTATTTACTAATATAGTATATGATACTATCATTTTGCAATGAGTAATTGAGTATAATTTGCTCTATGTATTTGTTCAAATACTATTTTTGTCCAACTAAAAACAGAGATGACATCCCCTCCAGAAACATATGACAACAATTATGATAATTTTTAGTAGCTGTTTACATCATTGCATTACATGAACCGTTATAACATACTGTGATATTACATGTTATTTATATGATTACAATATATTTAATATATTTAATAGTTTATATGATTATAGTGTTAATATTAGCTATTATAATATATGACACAAATAAAAAAATCTTGTTACAATGAGTATAACTTACTGAAAATATTTGTACAAATACCATTTTTTTGTACAACTAAATGACCTCTCTAGTGCTTTATTTCAAATTTCGAACTGCCAAATTTCAAATGTTTTGGTCTTTGAACACCTAGTAAAACAACATAATTACTGCAAGACTCCAAGATTTTGGTACCTGTGTTTATTAGTTCTTGGTTGGTTTGTGTACAATTTGAATTCTGCAGTGTGTCCTGGTCAGCAATTCAGGACCCATCTTGGGAAACAGGGATAAGCTGCTCACCGTCCTCAGTGCTGAAAACTCAGCTTACATAGTCTAATATTATTAAACTCAGATCCGCAGTTAGTCAATATAATAACCCAGCAACAGCAGAACTGAGCCTCTGAAGGAAATTATCATTGTAGTTATTATATATAATTATATATATATATGTTGAAATCCTAAAACTTTTATCAGCACCGAAATAATTAAGCAATTTTGCTAAAATGGCATCTGAAAAGGGTATTATTACAATGTGGAAATTTAAAAAAATTATTATTGTAAGCATAGCCCATAATTATTTATTGAAGTGGGGAGGGGCACACCCCTCCCCACATCCCTTCACTCTCGGCGCTGCGCGCCTCGGCGACTTTCCGCCGGACGCTCGATGTTCCTCCCCTACCCCCGATATCTGGACTCTCCCAGAAGACGGGACTAGATTAAACACTGTATGTTTATAACCACTCTTATCAGCACTGAAAAAGTACAGTTATTTTGCTAAAGCGACAGCTTAAAATTATACCATTGCAATGTGGAAATTCAAAAGTTTCTGGTGGGGAGGGACGCATACCCCTCCCCGCACACTTATTTTATCAGTAAGCTTACTGAAATAATTCAGTTATGTTGCTAAAATGATATCTTAAAAGGGTACCATTACAGTGTGAAATTCCAAACAAGAAATTATTATTATAAGTTTAGTATTGCATAGTGTACTTATTGAAGTCTCAAGCCACTCTCATCAGCACTGAAAAAGTACGGCTATTTTGTTAAGATGACAGCTTAAAATGCTACCATTGCAATGTGGAAATTCAAGCAAGTTTCTGGTAGGGAGGGGCACACCCCTCCCCACATCCCTTCACTCTCGGCGCTGCGCGCCTCGGCGACTGTCCGCCGGACGCTCGATGTTCCTCCCCTACCCCCGATATCTGGACTCTCCCAGAAGACGGGACTAGATTAAACACTGTATGTTTATAACCTAGAGTGATTTTCAAAGCAATCTAATAGTAACTAATAATTCAAAAATCCTAATATTGACTATCATAAGATGCTGATCTCATCGAAACTTTAAGGTTGAAGTGACACTCGTTATAAAAAAATTAGTATATTTTAAACTCTTACAGTGACTCGCAATCAATAAGATAAGATAAGATAAGAATTTTCTTTAATATACCAATTGCTATCCGCATTTTGGTGTACATACAAAGTATAATAAACAAACGTACATAATTTCTATATCCAGCAATGTCAAAGTGTTTTAGAATGGCATAAAATGCTAAGTCCAAATCCACTATAAAATTTTAAATTAAAAAAAAGAAAAAAGTTCTTTTAATGACCGACAATTTATGCAACAATTTATGCTGCACTGTAGTTTATTATGGTATTACATTAAATATGATAAAGCATCCTCGTCAAAAATGATTTCCTCGTAAGGTTGTCCGCCCTAGGAATGATTCGGTCATGTAGTCTTGGCCTCATGGAATAAGGCTGGGGCCTCAATGGTGGGAGGAGTGGGTTCAATACATGTCCTGGATTAAGTAGGAGGGCAGCGAAGAGCCTCCCGTCCGCCGTGCTACACAGAGCCTCGAATGTAGGATTGTCCCCAGGAAGGTAGTTCATTCGGATCAAACGGTCCAATATGGCCTGCAGTCTGTCGCCTGAAGCAACGAATGTAGACTCACTTAAATGATGGCATTACCGTTAATCTGCTTGAGACTTCGTGCTTGAGCCGAGTGTTTACGAATTGGACTTAACGGGATTTTCTGGAATTTATTGCAATTCACCGATGCACGCATTTTATGAAGGAACTTGATATTAAAGACATCGACAAAGACATCGACAAAGACACTCGTGTGTCATGACCATCTAACGGATCAAATTATTGCGCTCTAAGACCGTTTCAAAGTGTTTGCTGAACATTGTGCAATGCGACAGAGCGTATCAGCAACGATAGATTACTTCAAGAAGAAGATTCACAACGGGAGAAGTCACGGTGGATTCTAATTTACGTGCGGACGCGAGGCACCTGCAAGTCTCCACAGGTAGAAAGGAACAACGATCACCGATCCGATTGTCTCGAGTCTGGAAAGTAGAGCTTCTAATGCATGCCGATGCGACGCGACCGAAGAGGCCTCTCCCCCGAACAGAGATCTTGAAATGCAGGCCTGCTCTCTTGTAGGCAGAGACCTTGTATGGGCGGAGACCTGGGCGGAGACTTGGGGGGACGGAAAGACGCGAGATTTTTGACGGACGAATGGCTGAGTGTCGCCGAAAAAATTTCCATCTTTTGCCTCAAAAATTTCTGACGACCTTTTTTTAGTCATCCGGCAAAATCTCGAAAAAAAGTCTATTTTGCCGCCAAAAAGCTGATGACTTTTTTTTTAGTCGTGACGCTCAGCGATTGGGGTGGGGGACTAAATGCATGGGCCATCCCCCAACACCTCCATTGTGGGGACCGTCCCCTCTGTCCCCCTAGGTCTCCGCCCATAAGACCTGGTAATTTATTTAATTATTCGACTATTTAATTAAGACGACGAACCTACACGAAGAAACTGTATATGACTGATAAATCAAGACGAACATAATGACAAAAGAGACCAACGCATCATACCAAAATATCTAGAATAAGGCACACACAGAGAACCCAACTACAAGTAACAGTGCTGTAGAGCTTACCAATAATGAATTGTCGTCTGCCAATGACCTCGGTGTTTTCGAACCTCCCGTCGCTGTGGAGCTTCGTTCCAGAATATAAAATGCAGTAAATTAGCAAACGCGATTAACCCTCAAATTACCAGGAAATTTTGCAACCACTGAATACCAGTGGGGTCAAAATGACCCCAATGTAAACTTGCATTGTTATGGTTTAAAATCTGTTGTTAAGAATTAGAATATTGTTTAAATTGAAAATGTACAAATTTTTCACTGGTATTATGTTTGAAATCAATAAATTCGTGAAGGATTGTTAGTAAAGTAACAGTCAGATTGTTGACACAATGTCAGAGTCTCGGACTAGCAACTGAAGCAAATGCTCTTGCAATGCTCTTTGCACACATTACGGCCGCATTTAGCACAGTCAGTGTGTTTCTTTTTGTCTTTTTGTCTTGGGCAGAAGTCACAACGAACCCTTTTCTTGGGAGGCTTTCCTGGTAACATAGGTAGGGGAGACCGGGGCAGGTTGCAACATTTTTCACATTTTCGTGTGTCACGGCTTTATCCTTAGAGATATGTGCAAACGGTTTAGCCCATATGAATCCTTTACATCTCAGCATCAAAACAAGCTATAGTGACGATCTCTGTGACCAGGCATGTAGCCACAATAACTAACGGAACAGAGGGCTCCAAAATGTTGCAACCAGCCCCGGGCCGGGGTTGGTTGCAACAACACTCGGGGATGGTTGCAACAGTATTGAAAGTAGCCTAGATATTCAAATAAGACTGCATAGCCATGGAACCAACTGAGGCCTGGCTATGCATCTAGATTATGTAATAATTAAGCAAATTCAAAAATTCAGAGTATCGAGAGCATAAAAAAGATAGAAAAACTGGGTCTGCCCTAGAGATCGTCATGCGAAAAGTCTGATAAATATTCTCCATGCAGTGGCCTATTATAACCGATAGAGTTGGAAGGCTACTTCTATCTAACTGGGCTAATGCTGTTCAATATTTAATTTAAAATTTAGAATTATTTCAAGCCTTCAGAGTTGTTTTTCAGGGATCTATACTATAGAATCGATTCCAGTGTGAGAGTCATGGTTGTCCATCCACCAAAAAGATTGCAAACTTGATTTATTATATATGCCAAAGAAATCGTCTCATAGTCTACAGTTGAAGAAGTTTGTGTTTGTAATCCATCTGCTAGATGGGAACGATATGGCCAACCAGAACATCTCTTGTAGAAATATGTTTCATGAAGTTAACTCGCACAAAAAATGGAGGCACATAATTGTATGCAAACATCCAGATCAAACCTCAAAGTCTCTGATTGTTTTCTTTCATCAGATGTCAACACACCAATCTGCTCTATGCTTCTGTTTGTCAGAACTTTTAAAATCCGTTGAACAGTGGTTACTACGGTTTCATCGAGATTGTAAAATGTAAATGTCAGTTGCTTGGAAAGTTTAACCAAGGATATTTCATCATGAGTTTATAGCACTTTCATTGAAGCTTTCTAAACTCGAAGCCTCTGGTGTTCACTGAACCTTGATTTCGAAACTTAAATCCCGAAAGAAATCCCAGCAGCAGCAGAACGCATAGCACACCATTGAAAGGAAGTTCATATTAAAGCTAGTGGCCCGTTGGTAAATACAAGTTCACTTGCTTCTACAGTAACCCATAATACATGACACCAACCATCAGCAAATAGTCAACAATTGATTTTGGTTACCTCCGAAATAAGTCGGTGCCATAATTTCCCCATAAGGAGATTTACTTTCGGAATATATCACCACAATGTTGAATAATTAAATTTGGGACATTGACAGTTCAAGACACCCTCTATCAGTGACTTCTTTTTATATACCGATCATTGCTTCTTTACTAACAGAACCGCAATCAGCTTTCGCTAGCAATTTTTCATCATTGGGGATTGCTTAGAGGTTAAAAATATCCCAACAAAAGTCAATTGATTAAAGCATGTAATATTGCTTAATATACTTCAATCAATGTACCAATTTATAGAATGCATATAGCCTGTAATATTTTAATACAATTTGCTCTAACTGCGACGAGCAGGCCAACAATGAAAGCGGCGTATAGAAATATGTATAAGGGGTTGGTTGCAACATGTTGCAACCAGCCCCCCAAAAAATGTTGCAACCATTCCCGAAGCAATGCCTAGACAGTGTTATGGAACAAAATTTCGACGGCGCTGATTATAAATAAAATGACTAAATGCAGTTTCAAGCTTAATTACTTGTCCAACTTATAGAACCGAACCGAAAAATATTTCTTCAAAACATTCGGCTATATAACGAAAAGACAAAAAACCGAAAAATTTACTTTCAGTTGCCAAAAACGATTTTTTTTATTTTTCGGCAGTCATTATCAATTACCTGCTAAGAAATTAGGACACAATGGCCTAAAATATATCCTTTACAAAATAGTTTGCTTATATTTGAGTTGCGATTATGTAGCGCCGAAATATCGATGGTGTTGCAACCAACACCTGTTGCAACCAGCCCCGGTCTCCCCTATAGGTTGTTCTGCAAGGTGATTTTGTCCAATTAGCTCTCTGCCTAGCTGTTTGTTTGGATTCAGTGCAATCCAGACAACAAGACCGTCAAGGGCACTGATGTCCAACATATTGTAGAATATCGCCATAGGCCATCGCCTAGTCATTCGTTTTGTAGTGTACATACGTACGGAGCATCGGATCCGCAGTATCAACACGTACCACCTTGGGATGCATTGTAGTACAGGATCATGTGTGGTTTTTTGCCATGGTGGTTGTTATCAATCTCAGCTTGGTCGTGCAGGCTGCTGAGCAGAACAACTTTTCCTTTCTTGGGGCAGTAAGACACAAGTGTTCCATCATCTCGGAAGGCAAAAATGGAAGATAGTGTTGTATTAGAAATGTCATATATTTGTCATAATCATACAGTTTACACTGGGGTCAAAATGACCCCACAGGTACTCGGTGTATATATTCGATACCAGCGCCATCTTGTGGCGGAAAATAGAAAATAAAACTTGGCATTTTGTACAAGACAGGAATACCGATAAAGTCACAAAATTTCTTGTGGATGTCACTTATGACGGATGACCAGCACTACTGCAAACAAGCTTTGGGGTCATTTTGACCCCATGGGTAGTACGAGGGTTAAACAAGACAAGTAGGCTATCAGCTGCTGCAATGTAGCTGCTACATGGACTTAGGATGGATGGATCCGATTTGACCAAGGTCTATGTCAACAGAGGCCGTAACCTTGGACAGAAATTTGTCTGGCATATTACAGCACTTATAGACTAAACAACATATCAGACGTGCTCCGAACAGGCAGGCCCAAAGTCGAATATGTAACGTAAGCACTAGGCGTTTAATTGCGGTGTGCAAACTGTGCATCTCAAATGACTTCTGACTGGGTAGCCTAGGCCTACAGTTAAATATGGATTAACTGTATTCTCAGATTAACCGTTTCGGAGAAAGTCTAATGCTCAAAATTACCCTCAGCCGACACAGTTAGTCACTCAGAATTGATACCCACACTCATCTGATCCTCGAATCCTCCACCTTCCTAAACGGCACTTGCATTAACAGCTACTCTGGCCCTCTGGCTACCAGACTCGGACCTCTTTCTGACTTCTCTTTGGAATAGGCTTCCGACTCGATGCAGTACATGTGAAAAAGCTGGTGCCCTGCGATTGGCTTTCGAGTGGCGCTTTAGAAGCAGCTAGAGGGGCACTTGCCCCTTGAAAGCTAACACCCATTTTCGTCCATTTATTGAGACGTTCATTCTATGGACTTATATACATAGCGCACCTTTAGGAAGGTACTTTTTAATATCTACTTTTTGATTTTTAACAAATTTCTAAGGAAAATATATATTCTTATTAAAAATTGTACACAAATTAAACTGAGAAATTTGCATAAGAAACCTCTTTGAAAATACCCGTATTCTTAATTTCCAGCTTTGTATTTCTCAAGTTCTTGCCACCAAAAAATGTAACCGTGACTATCGTAAATATTTTGCCCCCCCCCCTGCAAAAATTTCTGCTGGCGCCCATGAGTGTAAGGGTCTATTATAAAATTCAACGATCAACGGGCAGTCAAATATAAACATATTGGTCAGTGGCCATACTTACTACCACCAGGTGTCACGTGACGATCGCAGTGGTCCGAATTACTTTCCAAACATTTGAACTGCGAATGGGCTTTAAAAATAATAACTATTGCAATCGTTTTTGAGTTTTTGCACAAAAGTCATATTTGGGGACGCGGTAGTGTATTGTATTGTCTCTGACCATTTATGAAGCGCTTCTCGCAGCAAGAGCCTTTCAGAAGCGCTCCCAGTGCGTTCAACCCCGAGAGAAAAAGGCAAGTTTTTTGACGACAGAAAGACGAGGAAAGACTACCAGAGAGAACTACAGAGCGAACTGATGGTGGCAGCCTGTTCCATAGGGAGGAACAGAGGGACCAATGCAGGCAAATGATCTGGATTGACCCATGGCGTTCCTGAGGTCATGTAGTGGTGGGTTCGGTGCTTTGGAGCCGGATCGATACCGCTTCGAATCCACCTTAAACCACGGAGTATGAACCTCGAGCAAGTCCGTCATTCGCAACTGCAATTGCCTGTGCGCTTTGGCGTGAAACTACGACGCAGTGTCCGCGCTGTATAGTCGGAAGCGCCTCTGAGAAGAGGGCTTGAAGGGGTGCTATAGTATATGCGAGAAGAAAAATATCACAACGAAGTAAAACAAGGTACCGATGTACCGTAACGTTCAACAACAAAGATATTACTCTTGCGGTCACACCTAAGTTTTAGAATAATATGGTTAAAATCCAATATACAATTTCAAACGATAATTGAATTGCAAGACATGTGACAGATTCTTACATGCACTGTCTACAAGTTGAAGCAATAATATTATAACGGAAAGTTAACATACGTTAACATACGCAATCGGACTTAATTAGATCATGTTACAGACGTCGCTAATCTTTAAATTGCTATACGTATTACTCATGATAAGCAATAAAATTGTATTATTCTAAGTGTAATCGATTAACTTGAAACGAGGTTAACTGGTCAATTATATAAGCCTTGCTGCTAGTTTTCACACAACACAGTTGTGAAATCGATTCCTGACATTTGCGTGCGAGTAAATAGTATTATTTTGCCATTAGAGATTCTATACTAGCGTACACAATTTTAATCATTTAATTAATTTCAGTAATTTTAATTAAGAAATTACTCCAATACCATAGCTCATCTGTTATAGAGCATCTAATATAAAACAGTGGTGCCTGAATCGTGAATGTTGCGTGCGGTTAGAATAAAGTGCATTAAAAGCAGTAGTGACAAGCGTCACAGCGTGACACCGTTCAGTAGAACACCACGCATTTCCAAGACACCGGTTGCTAGTTCTTCGTGCATCTATTGAGGGTCATGTTTTGTTTTTGCACACATGCGTTGCATGATAGTTTTATAGATCTTATAATTTGTTATGTTATTGGCTATTAGCATAAAACTTTGCAATACATTGTGTGGTTCCACCAGATCAGAAAATGAGAATAAAGTGCATTAAATGTTTGTATGGACGCTTGAATGTTTCTGAGAGAATTCCATCGGACTCTCGTCGTGAAGCAGTCCGGAATCTGTTTCGATGTTTCCTTCATATGTCTTATTTTCAAATGCAAAATGATCCATAGGTCTATTTCCAGGATAGTCTGTAACGAACAACATAATGTTTTATTTTCGGCACAAACTACAACATATAATAAATGTGCAAAACTCAGTTTTATCATGGAATGATTATTGCATTGTCGACCAGGGTCTGAAATATGTTGATATCTTTACCATCCGCTACTGGCGCCAGCAGTGCCGTCGATACGGTTCTGCGAATATCGGTGCAAAAATTTATGACAGAGGCCGAGGCTCGAGCGGTTGTTAGCTTGCTAATATCATATTGCGTATAAATGGGTTAGGCATCATCAAGAAATTTATAAACTCCGCCGCTGGTGTTCTCTGCCAGTGCCAGTGCCAGTCCCAAACCTGGCTAAAGGATGAGCGCGACACTAATCATCTTTGATATGGCAGTGTCGTTAAACAAGCAACAAGGAGCAAGAAATTTACATCTAGGCCTATAAGGCTTTTCTAGCAGCTACAGTTGCCATCTGAATTAGCTGTCGGCTGAATCGAGAGGTTTTTCTATAGTCCATTAGGCCCTATCCCATATGACATTTAGCAAATGGGCCTAGCAACAAACTTGGGCCAGGGTCATCGGTGCGCCGCACCGGTTGCAATTACGATAAAAATGTCCCTACCAGCGAGTTACAATAATAGTTGATCCTCCTTGCTGGAACATTAATTTTATAGTTAATAATGATTTTCAATCTGTAAGCTTATATCTTTAACAATTGAGTCAACGTCCCAATTTAAGAAACATTTAACTAAAAATATTACTTCTATTGCAGTTAGTCATCTTTAAGGAGGGTTATGAGAATTGGATAGGTAGCCTAAAAATAAATCAGTAACGCAGAGTTGTACAGACTTTAGGAGAATTAAGTAGAATTTGATATGTCTAGGTAAGATAGTTTAAAAAAAACTAGGATTATAATTCGGACATAAATTATATGCAGATTGAATGATGATCGAAAGATCAAGTCATTAGTGTTTGTATGGATTGCGGTTCCAGACAAAAGAGGACGTCCCCATAAAGAATGGATGGACGACATAGTTGCGTGGTGCTGTCTAAAACTCCAGAAGCTCTGGACAGACAACGGGGGAAGAACTTAGCAAACATGGTGTCGGACACCTACGGGCGATGAATCATGGCTTATGACGATTATGATGATCGTTCACTTACACGTTACACAAAAAATAAGTTGCAGATTACTTTTAACTCAATGCAGGATTTCATCATTCTCTTTTCTCGACCGCCTCAATATCTCTAGACTTCGTCGCGCTGCATTTAGGATCTTGAAACACCATTTCAAACTTGCATAGTTTAAGATACAAATTTCGATATGCAATCTAACCTTTAGATGAAGATGCTGAACGCTTATACCGTCGTCTTAAAAAGACTGTAACGACGAGAATGATTATTCCTAACACAATTGCACTAACGATACCAATCGCCAGACTTGCTCGGTGTCCTAAAAATCAACAAGAAACTGGGCTTGTAATAATAGTATTTAAAGGCCAAGTTTGATATTCCAAATCAGTGGCGTAGCCAGGAATTTTTCATGGGGGGGGTTTTATGACCGAAAACCCTGTTTTTTTGCTATTTTTCTTACTTAAATGGAAAAATAGCCTTAAAAAAACCTTTTTCCGGAGCCAATGGGGGGGGGGGTTTAACCCCCGAACCCCCCCCTTGCCTACGCCACTGTTCCAAATGCTGGCTCTGCTCAAACATCTCACTGCACATGCAAGCATTAGGGGAGATCGGGGCAAAGTGGTGTGGTGGATACGAGATACTGGTAAGAAACGCCTACCACTTCAGAATATTTCAATAATCTGAATCTGACGCGACATGCACTGGAAAACCATATTATAAAGTTGAGCCATCGCAACAATGACATTGGTTTAATTTATAAGCCTTTCTTCAAACTTCAGTGCTTTGATTAATTACTATTATTAGCTCGTGCGTTCTAATAAAAGGTAAGGTACAGGTCATGATGTCTGATTATTGAAGTTTAAAATTCGTCTTTTGTAAACAAGAATATATCGTAAAAATCGATTTTTTCCCTTTTATAATCAGCAGAATCGCTGTGTCATTGATTAGTTAGGGCAAAGAGAGAGAGAGGCAACATTTCCCCAATGACATGCCAAGTTTGTCCAAAAAAGACGAGCAGAAGCATCCTCTCTAAGATGCAGAACTCGGTTTCTTCTCGGGGTACGCCTAAGCTGGTAACGATATAGACCACTCACCTTGGATTTGTGAAAATAATTATAGCAAAGATCGTGCAATTCCCTGAGAATCAGAACGGTAGGCCTACCTCTTGTCAAATGCATAATTTATTCCCGTTTGCAAACTTCTACTATGTTACTGAAACTGCAAAGTGTGTTTGTGTATTACGGGAAACAACAATGAATGGCATGACTAGTTTATTGCAGACCTTGCCCATGAAGTTGAACAAATTGGGTATTATGGCACAATCGTTTGAAAATATAGGATCCCTACCGTCGAAGTACTAACTGAAAGCTTAATTCGTATTTTTAATATTACTACCTGAGCTGGATGCATCTGCGTTTTTGCCGACCTTCTCCGTGGTAGCTGACGAATTTGACGAATTTCTTAACGGATCAGATGGCGAAAGGGTTAATGGTAAAGTTGTAGTAGCAGCTGACTCCGCATTGTCTATGTGTGTATCTGTTGTGCTTGACAACACTGAAGCAGCCGTTGATTGCGTGTGTGCTCCTGTCGCCTTTGTCGATGGAGTTGAATCAGTAGTTCTTGATGTCGTCGAAGATGTTGATAAAGTTGGAACATTAGTTGATTCCACATCCACTGTTGATAGAGTTGGAGCAGTAGTTGATTTCAAATGTGTTCCTGTCGACAACGTTGGCAAATTTGCAGTCGATTGGCTTGATACTGCAAACAATATGAAAATGTTTCAACGTGCAGCCTCTCTTGTGTTCAAATGACATTAAATGACATATAATTGGTCATCCCATAATTATCATTCTTGACGATATCGCCCACTCTCATCCTCTGGTGGAGTCAATGTACATGGACACAGACAATCTCAGGAATAGACTCCGATTCGATCAACCGCTAGCTGTAGGCTACCGGATAGCGGTGTGCCTATCGGTTTTTGCCATCAGCAAACGAATATGTATGTATGTATGTATGTATGTATGTATGTATGTGCACTTGTTATAGCGCCCCTTCAAGCTCTCTACTCAGAGGCGCTCCCGAATGCAGAGCGGACACTGCATCGGAGTTTCACGCCGAAGCGCTGAGCAATTGCGAGTGAAGGACTTGACCAAGGTCCTTACGCGGTGAGGTGGATTCGAACCCCGAACTTTCCGGCTTCAAGGCAATGACGCCACCACTACACCACCGCGCCTCACTGAATATAGGCCTAATAATAATAGAAAACATAATATACTGATACAATCTATTTAATCAATAAGCCTTATTGAAGTCATGTAAGGTTAGTAATAAAAACTATATCAACGAACTTATTTGTATGCCTGTTTTAGTCGGTAATATCTATAGCGCCACTCATATCCGTGGCCATTCCGACAAGCCCTCGAGACTGGGTCTTAAGACGATCAAGATGTAGGCAACGATCCAGAAAAGACAGTTGTACGCAGATTGGAGGGAAGGCATTCCATAAAGAGGGTCCAACCTACATTGCGTATTCAGCACATAGTTGAAATGTCTGGCCAAATTCTAATAATAGCGGATTCCGACCTGATGATGGCAGTGGATCGAACTTGATGAACAGTTATCAAATCTCGTGCAACAAAAAATCAAATTAATCGCTTCTGAGAATAGAGAGGCCAACGAGAATATACTGAGAAACTGATCTGAGAGTCAGAGAATCCACACTAACAAGTGGTGTAGCCAAGGGGGGTTTCGGGGTTAAACTCTCCATTGGCTTAGGAAAAGTTTTTTAAAGGTTATTTATCCACTTAAATAAGAACAACAAAACAATTGCTTGTACTAACAATTGTTTTTCTTACTTTATTCCCTTTGTTACTTTATTCCCTTTTTATCTACTGTAATACTGTTGGGTTGGTGTTAGGAAGGGCATCCGGCCAGGCCATAAAAACCCAAAACCCCAACCCCCATCATAAATTCCTGGCTACGCCACTGACACTAACCACAACTGACTGACACGTCTTCGCTGTGATCGCAGTCATGCTCTCCCCATCCCCGCGAATTGCATCGTTCGAGTTTTGTCTCATTGCCTTTGCATACAACGTCATCCAACCAAATCTGACCAGTTCCTGCTCCATAACGAAGCCCGATGAAAGTTCCCCCCTGTCTAGAATACACAATTTTTTAAAATTACAATTCATATTTCATGTCTTAAATCTCATTGATAATATTTTATTAAAAGCAGTCATAAAATTGATTTAATAAAAATATAGTACAAAGAAATCTTTTAGCTGGAACATATTATGCTGCGTGCATATTTAATTATTGTACAGGCCTACTTAGTAAAACTTAAATTAAATGATGAAATTAAACATTTTACAATACGGCAAGAAACATGCATTAACTTGTCCACAGTCTGCCCTCTGGAAAGTTTTTAAATTACCAAAAGCGCTAACCCCTAAGTTTCCGCAATTTTATCTTAGGGTTCTACGCTTGCGAATAACAGCAGGATATTAATTGAATAAAAAGATCAAGCAGACTTTTTATTCCCAAAACGAGGCAAAGAGGATGTGAATAAATTTTTATCTATGTTTTGTGTCGGAAAGGTTGCCACGGGTATGGCTTTCCAAACAAACATTTTTTATTGAATGGCGCAAATAGCGTTATTTGAAAAATCTGATAGACTTGCATAATTATGGGAATTGAACCTCACGAAGACGTAAGAAATGTGAATTTACCCAAAGCCAAGACTGGCACACGCAACTCGTGCACTGGCATCGGTGAAACCATCACGGCAAACCGTTCCCCAAACACCGGCGTAGTAAATCTCCAATCGGCCTTCATTCAGACTTCCAGTTGAATTCACAAGTCTTGTAATTGTTCCTAGAGGAAATTTATCATAATTATGAGCTTTAAAACTGCCAGTTCTCTAAAAGTAACTAAATTCCCTGCTCGGCGTGATATTTTATTATACAAAAATGGGCAATGTCTCATGCAGCTAGTAAGAACTAAGACAATGAATCCTGTGGGTATTTAAAACAGAACTGTGCACTGTGCCAAAATTCCAGTTTATAAAAACTTGACAACTTGTGGTTACACGCATGTTGCGTTCTTTCATTCGATCATTTGTTCGTTCGTTCGTTCATGGCACCGTAAGTAGCCTACAATGTCATCTCAACAGGTATTGAACTGAGAGATCTATAAAGCAAACCAACCACAGCTGATTGACGCGTCTTCTTCGTGATTGCAGTTATGAGTTCCCCATCCTGAAGGCATAGAACACTGTTCGAGTTCCGTCTCAGTGCCAGAACATGTAAAGTCATCCAACCAGATTTGTCCAGTTCCAGCCCCATAGCGAGTCCCAATGAAAGCGCCGACATGTCTAAATTTAAAACAAACATAGGCCTACGCATTAAAACTTCCCAGCCTTTCTAGCATCCTTATTAACATTGCTAACATTGAGGTGCATTAAGGAATTCCCCTCCCTTAGTGCCTAATGTCAACATTCAGAAGAAAACAAATAAAACTGCAGAGTGCAGAAGGTGGCATTTAGAAATCTGAGCATTCTATTCGCGAAGGAGATCTAGGTTGACAGCTAAAACTATGTACGAAGAGCGAACGGTTGTGGGGTCGTATTACGCTATCCTGCTCTCCCAAAGGTTCACACAACCTTTCAATCGGTACACAATACATGCAGGCTACTTACAGAGTTGGCAAAATGAGTAGCAGGAAGTGATGGGCTGCAAACAGTTAAATTCGATTCCTGTTATCTAACTTCCGCTCATCTGTTTTTATTATGAATTGTAATAATTCATCTGCTCTGTCAGTTTGGAATTAAACGACGACAATTAGAGTTGTTTATGCTAAAGGCATGTTATGAACGAGGAGGTGCTGACGATGGTAGACGAGAAAAGATCTCTGCTAGATGTAATAAAGTCAAGACAAAAGAATTGGGTAGGACATTTGCTGCGAGGAAGCTCACTACAGAAAGAAATAATTGAAGGAAGATTGGAGGGGAAAAGATGGAGAGGAAGACATAGACAGAAACTTCTGGACGGGATAATGGAAAAGGGCTACAGAGAACTTAAAGACATGGCACAACAGCGTGAAATATGGAGACATTGGACGTTCGGACCTGCCACTGGGCAGAGAACCTAAAGAAGAAAGAAGATGCCAATGGCTAAAGGAAAATTAATTATTGCATTCAGATTCAAACCCATTGTAAACGATGCCATAAAATTTGGGCCATATGCCTGTTGGAATAATAGACCCATTTCCTATTTTTCCTGTCCAAGAACCACGAGAATTACGTTTCATTTCACCGTCTTCCTATTTTGTTTAGCAGGCTTGACTCTAGAGGTTAATCGGGATCTTACGCCTTTAATCAGTGGTTAAAGTTGTTTGGATAAGCACTGAGAAAGCCGAATGTATGAGCAGTGGGAACGACAAAGAAGAGCTTTATTGAAACAAACGTGTTCACACTTTACAGCATTCCATTCAGGTGAACAGTGGGAACCCAAGCAAAGAATTTCGAAGGCAGTGGTAACGCAGTTCCCACGCGTTCACACCTACTTTAAACCTGCCTTTAATAAGATATATACCATCTCGCCATCATCAGACGAACTCTTTAATGGTGCGTTATATTGATTGCCTTATTTCTCATCTTCACCATTGGCTGTTGATGAATCTCGAGTCTGCCTGAATACTAATGAGACTCAGTTGATCTTAGGCAACAGCCAGCTATAGCTGATAGTGATTTAGCAACAGCTAGCTATAGCTGATAGTGATTTTCAATCACTGATTGAGACATTTCCTGCTAATACATTCCATCTAGTGCCCATAACAAGGGCGTTTCACACAACTCCGCCCCAGCATTCACGGAGCACAAACGTAACCTGATCCGCCCTATTTATCCAACTGAGACGGATAGAGCTATTGTACTGTAGCGGACCTGCCTGGGCGCTAATTTTTGTAAAATTGCTCCTCTACGTTTCCTTGTATGTTCTCTGTGTTCCCTTGTGTTCTACATGTTCCCTGTATGTTCCCTATGTTCCCTTGATGTTCCCTATGTTCCCTTGTGTTCCTTGATGTTCCCTCGTGTTCCCTTGATGTTCCCTTATGTTCCTTATGTTCCCTTGATGTTCTGTTATGTTCCTGATGTTCCCTGATGTTCCTTATGTTCCGTGATGTTCCCTCGATGTTCCTTTATGTTCCCTATGTTTTCTTGTGTTCCTTATGTTCCCTATGTTCCCTGATGTTCCCGCGTGTTCCCTTGATGTTCCCTTGATGTTCCCTCGTGTTCCTTATGTTCCCTTGATGTTCTGTTATGTTCCCTGATGTTCCCTATGTTTTGTTATGTTCCCTATGTTCCCTTGATGTTCCTTGTGTTCCCTATGTTCCTTTTATGTTCTGTTATGTTCCTTGATGTTCCCTCGTGTTCCTTATGTTCCCTTTATGTTCCCTGATGTTCTGTTATGTTCCTGATGTTTCCGTATGTTCCCTATGTTAATTATGTTCCCTCGTGTTCCCTATGTTCCCTCATGTTCTGTATGTTCCCTTTATGTTCCCTCGTGTTCCCTTGATGTTCCCTCGTGTTCCTTAAGTTCCCTTATGTTCCGTATGTTCCCTTTATGTTCCCTGATGTTCTGTTATGTTCCTTGATGTTCCCTATGTTCCCTATGTTCTGTTATGTTCCCTTGATGTTCCTTTATGTTAATTATGTTCCCTCGTGTTCCCTATGTTCCCTTTGTTCCCGCGTGTTCCCTATGTTCCCCTCCGAGCCTGGTCGGCTATAAAAGGAGCCGGCAGTCAACAGTCGACGGTCAGTGGGGTGCAGTCGACAGAGAGAGTACGGTGTAGTCAGTCAGTGCCGGAGTCAGTACGTGAAGCGACGGTCAGTCAAGCGTCAGTCGTCACGTCTGTCAGTCGAACGTCGGCCAGTCAGTGAGTCGCAAGAACAGTCACGTCGCAAGAACAGTCACGTCGCAAGAACAGTCACGTCGCAGGCCAGTCAGTACAGCCAGTCGACACGTTGGTCGCCGGTCGGTCATACATCGGCGGCTCAGTCAGCGGACTCCCTCGATCACCGTCGGTCAGCGGACTCAGACACCGTCCGCTCAGTCACTCGGCGAACTGTGGTTAGTCAGTTATCGTGAAGAACATTGTCGTCGCTCCGACTTGCGGAACTGTATTGCGAAGGACACTTTGACACTCGGTTGCGGTTCGAAGTAAGGTGTTTCAGACTGCGGAATTCGACAAGTGAAAGTTACGGTCAGAACAGTGAAACATTGCGTTGAACTTGTCTGAAGGATTATTTCGGTTTATTTCGTAATAAAGTTGTTCATCTTCTTCAAGTCTCCTAATAGACTATTAGGAGCCGTACCCTGCCTTACCACTAGAGAGAGAGAACGGTCCGGGGGCAACGTCATCCTGGTGCCAAGTTCGAACCCCCGGGTCCGCCACAAATGGTACCAGAAGTGGGGTACATTTGTTTCTGTTCTTCGTTGGACTTTCGTCGGAATTGAATTCTGAACTCTGTGGATAATTCAATTTGTTTTTCTGAACTCTGCCGTTCCGTTGGATCTTGATTTTCGATTCTGCAAGAATGGATGCTGCAGCTTCTTTCGCACGGTCAGACGCTGCTGCTTTACGGACGACTTCGACACCCGCCGCCAGACGAGAAACGAACGCTTTGGGCGATTCTGAGGTGAAATCCAGCCAATTTCTCGAGTTGGTTGACTTCGATTTCCAGGACCTACCGAAGAAGGAACGGAAAACAGTGCAGCTGTCGGAAACCACCGCTGCGGACTCGAAACGCGTGGACGATCAGAGTCATCCGTGCGGATCAAGAAAGACACCAATGAAAGCCGGAAAATTCGACGGAACCGGGTCTCTGGAGTCTTTTCTCGCCCAGTTTGAAGTGTGCTCGAGATACAATCGTTGGTCGGACAGTGACAAAGCGGACTTCTTGCGTTGCTCGTTGGAGAAATCTGCCGTTCAACTCTTATGGGATTTTGGTGCGCAAGAAGATGTCAGCTACGAACAACTCGTGGAACGGTTACGTCAAAGGTATGGTGCCGATGGTCAGGCTGAAACATTTCGGACTCAATTGTATTATCGTCGCCAGAGACAGGACGAGAATCTAAGTGACCTTTTGCACGATATCCGACGATTGGTTGTCCTAGCCTACCCGGTTCCATCTAACGCCACCACGGAGATAGTAGCGCGAGACGCATTCCTGGAAGCGATTCGTGATCGGGAACTATCTCTGAAAGTTCGAGAAAAAGAGCCGCGTACAATAGACGAGGCTTACCGGATGGCTCTTCGATTGAGCGCGTATCAGAACATGGGCGATGTCGATGACCGACGTCGATCGCCGAATCGTGTCAGAGGAGCGCAAGGAGGAGACGCGGGCGAACAGCTCCAAGCACAACTCGACAGCTTCATGGTGGCTCAAAGGAAGTGGCAACAGGAACTGGAGGAGAAGATGCTTCGGCGTATGGAAGAACTTCGAGAACCGCCCCGTGCTGCGGTTCCACAGAGAAACTTCGACCTCCAGCGGAATTCCGATGTCGACATCACCTGCTACAACTGTGGTCGTGCCGGCCACATTGCCCGTCGCTGCCGTCAGCCCCGTCGTTTTACCGGTCGTCCAAGAGAATCACGCACAACGGAAACTGCCGATTTGGAACCGGAAGAATCGGTAGCCAACAACCACACAGCCCATGAGCAACCGAGAGTCTTCTCGAACAACGCCATATACGTCAAGGCAACCATCAACGGGCGACCCCGGACGTGTCTTGTCGATACAGGCTCGGAGGTAAGTATAGTGCCTTTTGATCACGTAGAGGAGCTAGAATTGCAACCCAGTACCCGCACCCTCCGTGCCGCCAATGGATCTGATATAAGAGTCCTGGGTCAGGTGACGCTACCCCTTAAATTTTGGAGGGACTTTTCCATATCCAGTAACTTGTTGGTATCTGACCAGGTTTGTGAGGTAATGTTGGGTATGGATTGGTTACGCGCAAACCGATGCCGCATTGGGTTTGGTGTAGGCGCTGTTTTTATTGGGAGGAAACGCATTCCATTGGTCAAAGGGAATGGGTCGACCTGGTGTCGAAGAGTTGTAGTAGCCGAGGAAATAGAAATAGCGCCTCGTTCACAATGCGATGTTCCATCTAAGACATTGTATGGAAATTTAGGGGTCACCTCATCTGCGTGGATGACCGAGTCATCGGAGATTTTGCCGGGAGTTCATGTAGCTCGAGTTTTGTTAGGAGATAAGGCTAGAGAAGCACCTGTAAGAATAGTAAACTTGGGAGAAAATGTCATTCGGTTACACCAGGATCAGTTAATCGGAGGATTACATCCTGTTCAGGTGGCTGAGGAAAAGCAGGAAAGTGTAAATGCAAAGGTAAGGCTTGAGGAAAACCCTGTGATGGACAGTTTGATTAGAGATTTTCCAGAGGAGGTGCTCACTGAGGCGAAGGACTGTTTAGGGGAACCTTTGGACAATTATCAGGACGTATTTTCGGCGACCGAGACAGATCTAGGACGGACGACGGTGTGTGAACGTAAGATAGATTCCGGTGATACTCGACCAGTGAGACAGCCCCTGAGAAAGCAGGCTAGAAAGCCTAAGCTCTATAATAGGGAAGCCATTGACCGACAATTGGACCATATGTTAGAGACTGGAGTAGTAGAGACTGTATGTAGCGGATGGGCGGTAATTATGGTTGTCCTGACAAGCATTTTTGGTTTTTGCATTGAGCATTGCCAAGTGAATAAATGTAGGAAGCTGAAGCTCTTCTGTTTTAGATGTAATGATGGGCGTTTAGACTTGAGAAAGGCTGATAAAATGACTTTTGTGAGACGGAGAAGGGATTTTTGCTGGACAGTTATGCCCTTTGACCCTGGCGGAAATAACGCGCTCTATTGTAATTGTTCCATGGACACATTGGACAACCTAAAGTGGACTCGCGTAGAATGGTCAATGAGTTCGGAATGTGTCGCTGCCCTGTGCATGTTGAGGAAAAGTGGATGAGTTTTGAGATGCTGCGTAGGGAAGTAAAGCGGCCCGCTCGATTTAGGTAGACAGCTAGAGTTATTGAGAAGCCGTAGAATTGTTAATGTACTTGGACAGCGATTGCAGTCTATTGTTTTTAGATTAGAAGGGTGGTAGGTAAGAGGTGTCTTCTATGGTTGCTTTTACGGTCGAATAGACTTGCAAAGTGAGTTGAACGGCAAGGCTCAGCTAGCGAATGCTTAAGCTGTTATTTCTGTGCACTCTAGCGTAGACGCTCTGAGCGCTCTTGTTCTTATAGCTATGTAGCCCTTTGAGTTGTTGTAGCCTAATGTAGCGGCTTCTTGGGAAACTTTGGAATCTGCATAGTTAGTAGGCCTATAGCCGCTTTGCTTTTATTGCTCATGGACAGCGAACGCTGCCTATGATGATTTGCATTGACGGGTCGCAATGGCTTATTGGATGACTTTCGGTTTAGTGCACATAGATTGAGATTGTTTTCGCCTGCAAGATAGTCCATGGTTGTTTTAGGGCACGTATGATTTTTAGGCGTTCTGGATGTTTAGGTCGCATACGATTTCTAGGTGACAAGATGGCCTAAGTCTTTAGCTGTGGATGCCGAAGCAAATATGCTTTAGGGCGCGTATTAATTTTAGGCGATCTGGACGCTTAGGGCACATGTAGCTTATAGGCAAAAGGATGGCTTTAGGCCCTATTAGTGGATGTCAGCAGTTAAGTATTTTTAGGACAGAGTGCTTACCAGAAAAGTTTTAGGCACGCAAAAATCACAGAGCAGCAAGAGCACATAGGGCACGTATAAGTACTATGAGGCCAGAGTGTTTGGGTAGCATGTAGAATAAGATAGTTAAGATTTTGCCCAAATGGGGAGTTTATAAAATTTATTTATCCTTGTGGGAGGTATTTTTGTCTTTACGGTGGACTTACGAGCCTCTGGAGTAGTATAGTTAAGGGTTTGCCCCAATGGTGAGTTTATGTAATTAATTGACCTTGGACGAGGTTTTGCCTTGGTTTTAATTATTTTATTGTTCCCAAAGAGGGCTTTGGGCATTTTTGGTGGCCATGGAGGGGTGTAGCGGACCTGCCTGGGCGCTAATTTTTGTAAAATTGCTCCTCTACGTTTCCTTGTATGTTCTCTGTGTTCCCTTGTGTTCTACATGTTCCCTGTATGTTCCCTATGTTCCCTTGATGTTCCCTATGTTCCCTTGTGTTCCTTGATGTTCCCTCGTGTTCCCTTGATGTTCCCTTATGTTCCTTATGTTCCCTTGATGTTCTGTTATGTTCCTGATGTTCCCTGATGTTCCTTATGTTCCGTGATGTTCCCTCGATGTTCCTTTATGTTCCCTATGTTTTCTTGTGTTCCTTATGTTCCCTATGTTCCCTGATGTTCCCGCGTGTTCCCTTGATGTTCCCTTGATGTTCCCTCGTGTTCCTTATGTTCCCTTGATGTTCTGTTATGTTCCCTGATGTTCCCTATGTTTTGTTATGTTCCCTATGTTCCCTTGATGTTCCTTGTGTTCCCTATGTTCCTTTTATGTTCTGTTATGTTCCTTGATGTTCCCTCGTGTTCCTTATGTTCCCTTTATGTTCCCTGATGTTCTGTTATGTTCCTGATGTTTCCGTATGTTCCCTATGTTAATTATGTTCCCTCGTGTTCCCTATGTTCCCTCATGTTCTGTATGTTCCCTTTATGTTCCCTCGTGTTCCCTTGATGTTCCCTCGTGTTCCTTAAGTTCCCTTATGTTCCGTATGTTCCCTTTATGTTCCCTGATGTTCTGTTATGTTCCTTGATGTTCCCTATGTTCCCTATGTTCTGTTATGTTCCCTTGATGTTCCTTTATGTTAATTATGTTCCCTCGTGTTCCCTATGTTCCCTTTGTTCCCGCGTGTTCCCTATGTTCCCCTCCGAGCCTGGTCGGCTATAAAAGGAGCCGGCAGTCAACAGTCGACGGTCAGTGGGGTGCAGTCGACAGAGAGAGTACGGTGTAGTCAGTCAGTGCCGGAGTCAGTACGTGAAGCGACGGTCAGTCAAGCGTCAGTCGTCACGTCTGTCAGTCGAACGTCGGCCAGTCAGTGAGTCGCAAGAACAGTCACGTCGCAAGAACAGTCACGTCGCAAGAACAGTCACGTCGCAGGCCAGTCAGTACAGCCAGTCGACACGTTGGTCGCCGGTCGGTCATACATCGGCGGCTCAGTCAGCGGACTCCCTCGATCACCGTCGGTCAGCGGACTCAGACACCGTCCGCTCAGTCACTCGGCGAACTGTGGTTAGTCAGTTATCGTGAAGAACATTGTCGTCGCTCCGACTTGCGGAACTGTATTGCGAAGGACACTTTGACACTCGGTTGCGGTTCGAAGTAAGGTGTTTCAGACTGCGGAATTCGACAAGTGAAAGTTACGGTCAGAACAGTGAAACATTGCGTTGAACTTGTCTGAAGGATTATTTCGGTTTATTTCGTAATAAAGTTGTTCATCTTCTTCAAGTCTCCTAATAGACTATTAGGAGCCGTACCCTGCCTTACCACTAGAGAGAGAGAACGGTCCGGGGGCAACGTCATCCTGGTGCCAAGTTCGAACCCCCGGGTCCGCCACAGTACGCTTAATTTCTCCCTCTTTCTTTAATACCGTAGTTATATATGTGTCTCTAAACGCCAGGACTGTTGCAACGCACTTCTTCTAGGCCTCCTGAAACAGTTTGCCCAGCAATCAGTCTAAAATGACTCAGTTACCCTCTTAACCCAACTACCTTTGCGCATTAAAATTATTTCTACACTAGCTGTACCCGGCCACGCGTTGCTGTGGCTGAAAAGACCGTCCAACCCTCCCTCCCTACTTCTCTTCCCCTGCCTCCCTCCCTCCCTTACCCTGCCTCCCTCCCTCCGTTCCTCTGTCCCTCCCTACCTCCATTCCCCCTCCTTCTCCCCTTCCCTCCTCCATCCCTCCCCTCCTCCCCTCCCTTCCGTTTCTTCCCCTCCCTCCGTCCCCTCCGTCCCTCCCCCTCCGTCCCTCTCCTCCCACCATCCCGTCCGCTCCCTCCCCTCCCCCTTCCTCCGGCTCCCTCCCGCTCCCTTCCTCCCACACGGCCGCATTCAAATGCAAAAATTCCGAAATTGAATTCGCTGAAATCGAATGCAATTTTGTGTTTTTTAGAGAAAAGCATATAAAAAACCAGTCCGCTCCAACGTTGTGTGAAAATTGTCAATCTAGCCTTTTCTAGCCTTTTTTCGACCGGATCTGACCTTTTTCAAAATTCAGAGTGGCTTCCCTGACCTTATTCAAAATTCAGAGTGGCATCCCTGTACGTTATAAATACACTGGCCAAAATGGCTGAGTATGCGTTAAGGTTAAAATGTATAAACGTGTCAACTCGAGGATAAAGTTGTGTTTTTTGGTGTAAAAGATTTGTTTCTTTCCATGGAATCCTTTTACAAACACGATGGTATTCGAACGGAGCGTTTTGCGAAAAAATTCAAAAGAATCGGTCATGAGGTTTCCGAGAAATTCCATTAGGAACAAACTTTTTACATTTTTATTTATATAGATTATATGGATGAGGTCTAGAACTGACGACCTTTCACTACACTCAGCAAAAACCTCCTTTAGGCCTTCAATGGAGAGCTGTCAAGAGCCCCTAGGTACCGCTCAAACTAAAACAAAAACCGTTATGAGTTTATCATCATCTTAATCTCGTTTAACGCGTTCTTCTGATCGTCTTGATCATTTTTGTTTCCTGTACTGAGAGTCTGAGACTGCTCTTGCCCAACATCAGGCGTCTGCTGCGTGTGGTTCCTCCATTTGGAATGACCTTCAACTATCACAAAGATTAGTCGAACGTCTCATTTCCCCTCACAAGTCTATTGTTCCTGAAGGGCAGTTCTGCTGCCCCGCAGTTTCCGTGCAGAGGACGCCTCTGAATAGCCTAGTCATCTAGTTGAAGGCGCTATATAAATCCACAGAAGCGACACACTTTACATAAGGAGGCTTGAAGAATTGTTGTCTAGGAGAGGTGGGCTGGAGATATCGTTTACCTAACGAATGCGATGCCGTTGCTATGAATAGGCATACACATGTTATAGAACGGCTTAATTATTGTAAGTAAGCATGAAAGTGAAAATGAAAGTGTTCATACCCAAAACCAAGACTGGCACATGCAACTCGTGCACTGACATTACTGAAACTGTCATCGCAAACCGTTCCCCAAACACCTGCGTGGTAAACTTCCAATCGGCCTTCATTCGGATTTCCAGTGGGATTCATTAGTCTCGATGTAGGCCTACCTGAAATAAATATAACTTGATCAGTAATTCACATTCTTTGTTTATCAAATTGCCATTAGTGGGATTAAATTCTTTTAAAAAATCGTCAAGAATTCGTGTTGTAACTTGTAAGATAAATAATGAGACAACAGATCAAGAGTCAATTTTGAATCGAAACTATACCATTCATTTCCAGAATTTATATAGCGCTTCTGCTTGAGATATAATCAGAGGCGATCCCAGGCTAGCCAGAGCTAAATGGAGGATTTTGGCAACTTAAAAAAGCATGGCAGGGCAGTTTAGCCTAGGCATCAATCGCAGGGCTAATGGATATCATACCAGATGTCTGGACCAACAATCGAAAAGGTTAGACTTTGATCTGGTTTGAGCCAACTTGACAACTTGCAGGAATGTACATGATAAGCTCCATCTTTCGATTCTTCATTCCTTTGTTTATTCGCATCGTCTGCAGTAACATCCTTCTGAGGCTTTCGCGTCAAACAATAATAGTAAAATGTGGCAGGCATCTAAGCCTTGTTCTTGGGATACAAAGGACTAAGTTGAGAGTTTCAGAATTCATACAAACCACAATTGATTGAGACGTCTTTGCTATGATCACAATCATGATCTCCCCAGGGCCGTCTAAAGCACTGTTCGAGAGTTGTCTCATTGCCATTGCATACAACGTCATCCAACCAGATCTGACCAGTTCCACTTCCATAACGAGACCCGATGAAGGTTCCGAAGTGACTGTGTCGCACAGACAATTAAAAATAACTGCACACTAGATTGCATAATTAGCCTGTAATTATAGGCTAAATAATCAAGTTCATAGTTGTAAAACATGTGCTCTTGCGATTTTTCTTTTTCTCAGAAGATCCCGTTTTTTGCTTTTTTTCTGTATGGGACCATAATTATATTTATTATATTTAATTCCGTAATTATGCTTCTTAATTTTTTTCCGTCTGCTTTCCCTTAGGGCCTATAGGCTGTCTACGAGACTACGAACTTTCAAGAATTTCGCAAATTCACGTAACTAGGCCTTTTTCATCATTTAGCCCTCAGGCTACCCAGCTTTTTTGTGACATGGACTACCAAATGGTGATTGTTACCACCCCCTGGATTTTGGGTTTGGTTTGATATATCATAACTTGTAATAAACCAAAGGATAGAGCATTCATTTCTGCACAGAATGCAGTATTTAGGTGTGCTTTGAACATGTGTGTTTATAATTATGTAGGCCTATTCTATTCTATTTTAGGATTTATAAAGCGCCTTTCACAGTACAATCTAATCAGAGGCGCTCGCAGTGCGAAGATCTCCAGAAAAAGAAAAGTCTTAAGAAAACGGGTAGAAAAAGTAAAGCCTATAGTATAGCCTACAGATAAAATCTTAGCACGAATAATAGTAGGAGCGCCATTCCACATTAAAGGGCAAACAGAGGCAAAGGCGCGCTGTTGGGCTGGGACAAGAAGAGATCTTGGTACAAGAAGATCATGACGGTCTAAAGAGCGGAGAGGACGTTCAACGGTAGCTGAGAAAGGCTTCCTAATACAAGTTCATTAGCTGTTGACATACGTTTACGCAGAAATATCAATTTGCGTAGTTATAAAACTATTTGCTCGTATATTTTTAATTATTTTTAGTACGTCCTGCTATCAAAAGAGATTAGTCAGCATGGAAAAATAGCCCTATACTCTCTCTACCGAGTCGTGTAATTTATTGTTCTTCATAAATATATTTTGGATACGTTATAGTCGAAAAACATGCACATTTTATGCAAATTTTACCACTTTTCATGTATTTTAATTTATTTTGAGTACTTGCGATTATCAAAAGACAAATAAATTGTTGAG
Organism: Lumbricus terrestris; assembly: GCA_949752735.1. NCBI lineage: Eukaryota > Metazoa > Annelida > Clitellata > Crassiclitellata > Lumbricidae > Lumbricus > Lumbricus terrestris. The sequence continues at coordinate 26,243,724 of OX457037.1, read as the reverse complement.
CATAAAAATATAACCCCACATTCCCTCTATAGAGTGGTATAATTTGATTCCCTTCATAATAAATGACAGATAAGATATAGGCTTGTCGATAGGCTAATCTAATGTCTGGTTCCATCCCTCTGGTACCTCGGGTATATCGGGTATATCTTTTGAACAGTATGCGGTATCAAAACAAATTGTACCTCAAAATGCGTGCCAACTACTGCTACACCGAAATTCCGGGGGCGGAAGCTGCACAAACAGCTTGTAAGAAAAGTCATACAACGGCAATGTTTCGCAAAACGAATAGAATCGAATGAAGGAGATCAATTTGTTTAGAATATGATCGCTAACAGACACTGAAAGGAGTGTGCGTGAAAATAAGAGTCTAATAAAGATATAAGGAATGTGACGTTACCCAAAACCAAGACTGGCACACGCAACTCGTGCACTGGCATCATTGAAACCATCACCGCAAACCGTTCCCCAAATACCGGCGTAGTAAATCTCTAATCGGCCTTCCTTTGGATGTCCAGTTGAATTCACAAGTCTCGCCATGGTTCCTAAAGCAAACATTATCCCATGAGTCTTAAAAACATTGTCAAAATGATTATAAAATACAAAGAATATTTTGATTTAGAAACATCAACAATCTTTAATATATCGGGAAGTTAACTGAGATTTGTCAATGAAATCACACAAATCTCAAATGTGTGCTCTTTTATAGTCTAAGAGAGAAACGCGGAGTTATAAACGCCTATTGGAAAAAAAACCTTTACAACTGGTTGAAATAATGTGCTTCGTTTTATAATTCGATTGTTTTTCATTTAGGCTATGTGCCAGGCAAAGACACCATCTGAAAAGATTATTCTATTACACTCAAAAGTTCGCAGTCCCCAGAATCGTGTTAAGATAATCAGAGGCTAATTTTGGGGTTGAGAATTTATACAAACCGCAGCTAATTGAAACGTCTTTGTTATGATCGCAGTCATTTTCTCCCCAAGACCGTGTAGAGCACATATCCAGTCTTGTCTCGTTGCCATTGCATACAACGTCATCCAACCAGATTTGGCCTGTTCCACCCCCATACCGAGATCCGATGAAAGTGCCGACAGCACTAATTCATACAAGCATTAAAAAAACTATTAATTCAGAACTCCTGTTAGCTAACTACGTTACAATATCACTCATGTCTGCAACACTATTCAAATTTGATTTTATAAACACTAGAATATTCTACATAGACGTATTCATGCTTATTCTCAACATGCAAACTATTCTGCCCTAAACCATATTATCCCAAACATTGCACAATCAAAAGCCAGTTTAAGAATACTAGGCGTTCCCCAGTTTGTATCAGGGCTGTTTGAAATGAATTTTTAGAACTGCACAACTCCTTCTTTCCTTTCCCATCTTCCATGGTAAATTGCCTCCAATCGGACCTTTCTTTATAGTTTTAACTGTACAGAAGTGCCCATACAACAGCACAAATCCATTATAAGTGGACACTCTGTGTACAACTGCACGTTAAAAAGCTTTGGTTTGTGTAATCAAATCTAATATCCCCAAATGCGAAGGCTAAGACTTTGCGTCTTCATCCCAGAGTTTTAATGCAGCAATATATTGTCGGATATTAATTTGCATCACATTAATTAAAACTCGGCCTACATCATAAATGTAGGCCTATCAATGCCACAACATGACATTGTCTATATTGCTGAATGGCGGTCATAGTAATGTATGCAGGAATGTTCATGAAGCGTTCGACCTTTTCAAAACGAACATCTTCGAATGAGTAAATCATCGTTTTGATTAGAACCCTTTAAAACAACTGGCACGATTGTTAATGGTGATCAGATATAAGATAGTGTGGATTACCCAAAACCAAGACTGGCACACGCGACTCGTGCACTGACGTTATTGAAACCATCGCCGCAAACCGTTCCCCAAACACCGCCGTAGTAAATCTCCAATCGACCTTCCTTAGGATTTTCAGCGGAGTTCGCAAGTCTTGCAAGCGTTCCTAAAGTAAATATTACTCTTTGGTTTTTCATGTTCTTCGAAACCTTATCTCAAATAAATTGCAAGGATGAATGATATCTTGTAATAAAAACATTGAAGGCACATCGTGTTGCTTGCAGTATATACTATTTATAAAGGTCTAGAAATGACAATATTTGTATACATGTTGGTTAAATCGCAACACAATTGCTTGCGATAATCATACCTGTGATTTCCACACAAGTTCTAAAACGCCACTCGAAGGCAAAGTGCTGGGCACCAGCCTATATAGCCTATTCACTAGCGCTGCGTTGGGCTAGCGCTCAACGTTTAGTCTGATGAGGGTCTGAGTCGGGTCACCAGATGGTCATTAAAGCAGATCAGATGCTAGGATGGATGTCGTTTATGTCAAGCATTGGAAAGTGGAGGATCAGTAGAGTCGGGGTAAGAGTTCTTAAAGACATTTAAATGTGACTTTAGATTCGCGTGGAAAGCCTACGGGACGATGAATAGAGGACTAGAGGTGCATGTGAAACGTTATTGGCCTATAGTGGGGATTGACACAGGTGTAGAGGACTTTCAACAGTGGGTTAGACAAGATTTTACTTCTCCCGAAAAATAAATCCTTGGTAGGCTTAATTGACGTCGTGCACTTCTAAGTCTATGATATTATATCTCTATAAAGGCAGAGTTTGAGCACACACCCGGGAAGAAAGGGCAGAGGGGCAAATACTCTGCCATGGCGCTCGGTTACTTTAGCGATCGAGGCTAGGCAATTTAATAATAATTTGCAAAGCTTATGATGTTCGCCTTTTTAAGTAGCCTATAATATTCCTGGCAGGCTGGCACTTAAGTACAATCAGTTTAAACTTCAAATGAACAACCGAACAAATTTATAATTGCAAATGTGCAGGAGGCGGAGGTCAAGAAAGGACAAGTCTGTTTGTCGGTAAACATGCCCGGGAAAAGTATTAAACAAACTATAGGGTCTACTTGACGTTCAACGCTCCTTACCACACCATGCACATCATCTTACAGTTAGAATTTGTCCGAATCGCGTTAGATACCAACCCATAACCGCCAAGGATGGAGATAGCAGAATGTCGGAAGGAAAGTCCGTGCCATGTCGGTAAATTCACAGCATTCAAGTCAAATGCAACAGATCACGGAATTCGCAGTCTGAATGACATCTAAAATGTCTGCTACTCCTAGCCATGGATAAGATACACGATAATCTTGCGACCATCAACATTGAAGGAGCAGCTATAAGCCTACATGTTCTGCAGCTGTTGGTATACACTGGTCCGTTTGTGAGACTTTAGCAGGCTCAAGCAGAGCCGATGAGAGAAATTCTCGTCCCCTAGGCAGAGCTTTCACGGGTCCATGAACTACCTTAACCCTTTACTGGTATAGGATTTCCCATTCCATTTACTACACTTTGGTTGGTAAAGGGTTACGTCTGTGTCCCTAATAATATTTACGACGAAACACATTAGAAAGAAATTGACATATTAGAAGTTCGGGCCTGACTTACGATATAACGGCGACAAGTCGCCTATGATTATATAGTTGCCTTTAGTTGGGTGCATTGAATCTCTTAATAATCGTCTCTCCATAATACTTCCAAGACTCGGCTCATCTGGTAAGGTACCCCCTGCAGCTCCATAAGTTTCATATTGTTCTGCTCTCAGAAAATTTCCAGTATTTTCCTTCTAGTCAAGTGTGCGGGATCTGGGTGTTGTACTTGATACCTCCCTCACGGCAATTTTACTTAATCGTCTAAAAAGCAGGTTTTTAGAAGAGAGAAAGAAGAGAACGGTGTAGGGCTAACGCAAGGAGAAAGAGCATTGCAAAGAGAGGGACCATTTGAGACAAAATCATGATCGAGACTGAGCTATAGCAGTTCTAGAGCGATGAGGGAAAGTCTGTTGTATGAACGAATTTGACGGTTGGAGGATGCTGAGTAAGGCCCAATTTTAACGCCTTTGAGGATCAGAGTGAGGATCCTGAATTATTATTTGCAAGCGCGGAATGGAAACCAATTAAGTTCATCAAACATAAAGGTAGAGATGCGAGAGTAGGCCTAGGCTACATGGGAAGGCGGGCAGTCAGTCAGTCAAGCAGCTCAGTTGAGCACAGACCGAAGTGATGCAAGATGAACCTTTGGACTAGTGAACTGTTTCGACTGCATAACAAACTGTACACTGTAGCGTGTAACCGGTTGCGGTCCGTCAACCGCATTGTTCAATAAAAGGAACATTATAGTGAGACCTTAGCCCTTAGGGCCCTTTTGGGTCTCCTGCGAAAACTTATATAGGCTAACTTGGAAAACATGATGCAATTATACGCCCTACATGTTTGACGTTGGTTTACCGAATAAATGTAATTAGACCTATGTTGTGTGATGTTAAATTGTATGAACAATAAACACGCACGACGTGCGCGTTTCGTCCTCATCGCTTCGGGACAAATTGGCCTATGGTTACATTCCTCAATTTACTATTCTCACAATTCAGTAAATAACCTCAGAGCTGTTAAGAGAATGAAAGACTGGGTTTAAAGTTCAACAAACCATACTAACCACAACTGATTGAAACGTCATTGCTGTGATTACAGCTATGAATTTCCCGCGGCTGCGCAGAACACTGTTCGAGCCTTGTCTCATTGCCATTGCATACAACGTCAGCCAGCCAGATTTGACCAGATCCATTCCCATAACGAGACCCGATGAAAGCTCCCAAATGACTAATTTACACAAAACATTCGTTTTAAAAATAGGCCTACAAACTCTACAAATTGCCACCTTCGAATCCTTCAAATCGCCACCCCTTCGCATCTTAACGTTTCATAATATTATTCTAATATTCTTGAACAATAAGGGAACGATGAAGAAGAAGAAGAAGAGGAAGAAAAAGAAGAGGAAGAAGAAGAATAGGAATAATAATAATGATAATAATAATAATAATAATAATAATAATAATAATAATAATAATAATAATAATAATAATAATAAGAACATCAGCCTGCTTTCTGAGCGAAGGATTGCTACACAACTTTGACGACGCGTTGAGAACTGGTTTATGCAGCCTTCTCAATATTCACATGAGCGACGATCAGTGGATCCAGGCATCCCTACCTGTGAGGAACGGTGGTCTGGGCATTCGTAGTGCCGTTATGCTGGCAACTTCCGCCTTTTTGGCATCAGCCGCTGGCACGCGAAGCCTTCAAGACAAAATTCTGCACGATGTCGGTGTGACGCTTATGGACCCATTAGTTGAGGAGGCTTTCAATTCGTGGTCATTGAGATCGAACGCACTTCCTCCAACAGAGCAGAAGGCCCGTGCACAAAGAGAATGGGACAGTGCAATTATCATGCATGCACTTGAAGACCTATCTGAAAGAACTACTGATTCTTCCGCCAAGGCCCGCTGTTAGCTGTGCAATCGCCACACTCAGGAGACTGGCTTTATGCACTTCCGATAACAGCAGCCGGATTATGAATGTCGGGAGACGCGTTACGAATTGCAGCCGGTATTCGACTTGGCACTGCGTTGTGCGAAACGCACACATGCAAATGTGGTGTCGTTGTCGAACAGAACGGTCTGCATGGATTATCTTGCAACAAAGGAGCTGGAAGGCAGCAACGTCATGGGATGATCAATGACGTTCTTTGGCGCGCATTCGTAAGAGCCAAAATACCAGCCATAAAGGAGCCGAATGGTCTTTCCCGATCTGATGGCAAAAGGCCAGATGGAGTAACCATTATTCCCTGGCACAGAGGTCTTTGCCTGGCGTGGGATGTTACGGTACCAGATACATTCGCAACATCGTACAGGCATTTAACATCAGAAAATGCAGGTGCCGCGGCGGAAAGAGCAGCCCGTAACAAGGAAAGCAAATATGTAGACATTGCAAGATCGCATCATTTCGTCCCTATTGCAGTCGAAACTGGAGGAAGTTGGGATGGAGATTCTCTTCAATTTGTACAAGAACTAGGACGAAAGATCTCAGCAGCCAAAGGTGACCAGCGTGAGACCAGCCATCTGCTCCAGCGCCTATCAGTCGCCCTGCAAATCGGAAACTCTGTGTCGATTTTAGGAACAACTGACTCAAACAGTCAAGACACCTGGAAGTCTTGGTCTGAATGACTACTTTACCTAATGTTCAAAAGGAGCATAGACATTAGCCTCTAAATGACTCTGTCATTGTCTTTGGAAAAAAATAAATGTGTGTTATAATAATAATAATAATAATAATAATAAAAATAATAATAGAAAGAAGAAGAAGAAGAAGACGAAAATGAATAAGAGGAAGAGCAAAAGCAAGAGATCGAGGAAGTGGAAGGGGAACCTAGGCATCAGAGGGTGGGTAGTCAATTTGATTGCTATAAAGAAAACGAAAAACTGCGAATAAATTATTGAAACATCATATACTTTCAAGCAGGTTTTTAACAGGTTCTTGACAAATATTTTGCAGGCACGGTAAACTATAAACGTGTGTTTCAATATTCAGTTTTTGTATGAGAAGGCCAACAACACTTGAAAGCTGAATGAATTGCATATAGGCATTTACCCAAAACCAAGACTGGCACACGCAACTCGTGCACTGACATTGCTGAAACCGTCACCGCAAACTGTTCCCCACACATTTCCCCGGAAAATCTCCAATCGACCTTCATTTGGATTTCCAATGGAATCCACAAGTCTCGCGGTTGCTGAAACAAAATTAAAATTACTCCAGAAATTCTTTGAGTTCCTTTGAACAATTTATTTAAAAAAATTAAAGATCGTGTATTTTGTTTTAGGGGCCGTCCATAAAGTACGTCACGCTCCAGGGGGGAGGGGGTGTAAGAAAGTGTGACAGAGTGTGACAGGGGGAGGGGGGTCAGGCCATGTGTGACGTCACACATTTATTTTTTAAATTCTTTATTATTTTTTTTGTTTTTAGTACCTAAAATCCGACCCGGCCCGGCCAGGCGTGTCTAAAACCCGGCCTGGCGGGATAAAAGTTTATTTCCCGTCACTATCAAAGCGTTTAGGGACACACGTCACTATCAGAGGGATTAGGGATAGTATCCTAGGGTTGAGAGGGTTAGGTAAATGGCTATGTTTTTAAATTTTTTGTTCGAAAGTCTGACGCACTTTGGGGGGGGTCCGAGATTTGTGACAGTTTGTGACAGGGGGGGGTCAAAAATGGTCAAAAATAGCGTGACGTACTTTATGGACGGCCCCTTAGAAGCTTCCTCATTTGACCTAAGGGAAATAATGAGACAATGGAAACCGTTAGACAAATAATTTGTAGACCTACTTACGAATTTCTATCGTCGTCGTCGTCATCGTCATCATTTTTATTATCATTATTATTATCATTATTATTATCATTATTATTATCATTATTATTATCATTATTATTATCATTATCATCATCATCATCATCATCATCATCATCATCATCATCATCATCATCATCATCACCACCACCACCACCACCATCATCATCATCATCATCATCATCATCATCATCATCATCATCATCATCATCATCATCATCATCATCATCATCATCATCATCATCATCATCATCATCATCATCATCATCATCATCATCATCATCATCATCATCATCATCATCATCATCATCATCATCATCATCATTACTATTATTACTATTATTATTATTATTATTAATTATTATTATTATTATTATTATTATTACTATTATTATTATTATTACTATTATTATTATTATTATTATCATTATTATTATTATTATTATTATTATTATTATTATTATTACTATTATTATTATTATTATTATTATTATTATTATTATTATTGTCATGCTATTGCTATTGAAAGGCTACCCCTTTTCCAAATCGGGCATCGAATTAACGAAAGAGCCCGTGAAGGCCACAGCGTTAAAGCGCTGAATAGTAATTGAGAGTCTTTGGAAGAGGAAGGACGTCTCCCTCAAATCGTCCGACGCCTGCGACAGGTGACGACCTAAATCAGATAGCAAATCAATTCCTCTCGAATTGATGGGACCTAGCGTCTCCAGGGCCAGCGGAATGAAGTCATGTGTAGCTGTAATCGACGTATATTTTTGTTCCTTTCTACTGTCTGCTAGTTCTGCTGCTGCTCCTGCAGTGACAGCCGTTGCCTGCAGATAGGAGGGCGCAAGGGTGTCGACCACAGTGGCATCCCATACGAGACATCGGCCCGCTTTCCAAGGAATAAGCGTGGTGCCGTCCGGTCTCCTCCCGTCCGAACGTAGCATGCCCCGTAGGGTGGTCCAAAAAAATAAAATTCAAGCTAGGTGCCAAGGCGCCCTCTCAGTTTGTTAGACCTGTCAATAGTATTATTGAGACCAAATTTCAGCTTCCCAGTCCAACTGGAAGGCGGTGCTCAACGACATCCAAATATTACCATGTAGTTGTATTAGCAAGAAATCTTGATGCCTTTTACCTTGATCAAAGACCTCAACCCTTGTCATGTAGATGAACTTGAAATAGATTCTGTTGCACTATCATACTTATTACAGTCAGTGCTAGCTACTTAACAGCTGTTTAGCCATCAAGTGACAAGTGCATTTTGATAGCAATAACACTCCAGGTGATCTGATCATGAAGCATTGAGATTGCTGGTCACAATTACTGCAGCGCTTATGTGCGATCCTTTTGTCCTGCCATTTTCACGGAAAACCATTCATATGGAGTGCTTAAGAAGCCAAGATGGAGCATGCTGAAGCTGTAGGATCTGAATTTGTACCAAATTAACCACTTGCAGTACACTGGAAATGTTGACCGCCTGTGAGTGCTAGTTTCAGGTGATGGTGTCGCTAAACTCTTTGGTATGCCCAAATGTCCCTCTATGACAGGATATAATTTAAATCCAAGGTCATTCATCATCTTCTAAAGTTATTGAGACTCGCTGATAATGGCTAAGACTTGATCTTTGACACAACAGAAACTGGAGAGCCCAATTTACCATGCACTTTGAATGGCCAGGTTACTGCATATCATCAAAATATTTGTACGATTTAGCAATCAACGTGAAGTATTCAATCTAAGGGAAAAGAAAAACTCCGATTCATCCTTTTGGGTGATTGGGTGCCCTCCTTCACTCAAAGGCATCCTCTTGCTGCTGAAACTCCAGGACAAGATCTGTCAATTTTGATTGATATAGGACTTTTGATTCAGGTGACTATTATTTGTAGGAGCTCAACGTTGCTGCCAAGAATGTTCTAGAAAATTATCAATGCTTAGTGCCTTTCAGATGAGGCTGAATGTCTGACACTGTTATGCTGCCATCTGCCTGACATGGTTCCGATAAGGTGAAAAAATTTACGGAATAACTGCAAATCCTAGTGAAAGGATGTTGACGGTATAGTGCTGCGATACAGAAGGAGGGGGATTGCCTGGGCGAGTTTGCAACCTAGTGAACACTGACACTACTGCCACACCTGAAATTTGGTGATTCCTTTTTATACTTACACCAGTGCAATAGCCTGACGATGATGATTATCAGCAGGGTAGAGGCCGAAGTCAGCAATTGAGAGTGGTAAACGACATGGCTGAGAGAAGTGTGAAGTTGTTCGAGGAATTAAATTGACTCATCACTTATGAAGAAGAAAGCAGTATTTTCTCCAAGTGGTTGAGGCAAATAGAAAAGCTGTCCCCACTCAATCAACAAAGAAATATGCTGTTGACACTGTGCTTGCAAGCCTTCTACAGTGTAGACGTCATCGTATGTTTGGAGTCATAAAACGAGAACAATAGACATTCGTGGATTTAACGATGTTTTTGACATTTTTTGACATTTTCCATATTTAAAACCTACTGAAATTTTATATTTCAAGCTCACCAATTGTTTAAGTGTCACACATATTGGCATGTTACAGTAATGTATCATCTATCTTGAAATAAAGCACAATTGCATTGGAATATATGCTCAACACATTTATTTCTACAATTAACGTCTTTTCATTGGCCCATGCAAAGTAAGACAGTCGTTGAGCACCGCCTTCCAGTTGGAATAGGAAGCTGAAATTTTGTCTCAATAATACTATTGATAAGTCTAACAAACTGGGAGGGCGCCCTGGTTTTTAGCTTGAACTTTATTTTTTACCATGTATCTGTGAACCACACTAATGCCCCGTGGTTCTTTGACCGCTGGAAAGCCGGCTCTGATGAGGCTACGGTGAATAAGGTCGTTGATGGCAGCGTGCCTGGCGACGCGACCAAAACCCAGAGCACAGGAGAGGCCGTGTGTCCCTCTAGCTGTAACCAGCGTACCACAAGCGCAAACGTGAGGTTGGCAAATGTTTGTTCCAAGACGAAGCCCAACCGCCACTCTGATGGCCTCATCACTGAGCCTGAGGCCGCAGGAAGTGATCGGCAGACAATGTAGCCAGTCGCTGGCGTGCTTGAAGGTAACGGCTTTCAGGCGCGCCTGCTCGCTCTGCTCTGTAGTGGAGAGGTGCAGATCTGAAAGCTCTTTTTCAAGAATCGGGAAGTCCCACTTTGCTTGTATGCGCGAAGGACAGTATTCCTCCAGCGACAATCCAGTTTTTGACAGCCAGAGCGACAAAAGGCTCGTGTAGTGTAAATCCGGTTGACTTTCTAACGCGCATACGATGTTGGACTGAAGCTCGGAGGTGCCCGCGGCCGATGCTAAAAAAGCAGGAAGTGCCAGCGATGACGCCCTTCGAATCCCCAGTCCGCCTAAACCGATGGGTAAGGTAGCCTGTTGCCACTGCGTGTCAGTAAAGTCTATGTTCAGTATGATCTGTAAGCCTTTCCTCAGAGTTTGATCGTAAGATTCTAGTACTGGATGATTCGAGCAAGGCGCACATCTCAGGGTGTAGATTAATTTGGGAGCGCCCATCGAGTGTCTCAGAATCAGTAGTGCATCATGGCGTGTTATTATGGCTAGTCTAGACAGAGCCCTTTCCAGTTCCTCAGCACGTGATTCCAAGGCTTGATTCAAGGCTGCGCCTGTGGACAGCGGTGCTCCAAGCAGTGTCGCCGAGTCTGGATCAGTGTATTCGAATTGTCTGAAAGATGATTGGTTGATCAGTTGAGGATCTTTAGCAATTAGTTCACACTTCTTTCTATTAAAGGACAGACCCAGATCTGCGCATTCCTTTTCCAGTGTTTCAATATCTTCCGCTACGCCAGCCGTTGGTCCGCCCAGAGAGATATCGTCGAGATAACCAAATGCCAAGGGAGAAGACAGTTTTACTAGAATCGGTTGCAATGGCAAGCAGAAAAGCAATGGACCGAGGGGATCACCCTGTTGAGGTCCAACTGCAGACTGTATGGTGAAGGAACCGTATTTCAAATGAGATTGTTCGGCGTAAGCTAGATAGCAGTATGCTGCCAATTCAGGAATTAATTCGTTAACTGCTGACATCATACGAGAACGACAAAGGCTATTGAAGGCGTTGGAAATATCAAGTTTAACCAGAATGGAGTCCGTGTCTAAAGTTTGTAGAAAACGACGTGTAGCATGGACCGCTGCTTCCGCTCCGCCAGGCACACCAACTCCCACTTGCTGTGGCGAAAGGTATGATGTCAGTCTTGGTATGGCGTAGGCGTTTGCGCTCTTAGAAGTCAACCTGCGCCAGAAGTATCCAATAACGATTGGGCGAAGACCACCAGTTTTCTTGCGAAGGGCGAATAGTGTGCCACCGAACAGCAATGGGCGCATCAATTCGTGGCAGGAGCCCTGCAGTAGTAAGTTGACCAAGGCAGTTATGGCCAAGACAAGAGCCGGTCCAGCGTCTGGCGAGTTAATCAGCTCCAGGATGTGTTGTGGACGTAGACCGTCTGGTCCTCCAGCGGAACCTGCTGGAAACGTGCGAATAAGTTTCCGAATTTCCATCTCCGTGATTTGTAGTGGTTGAATAATAGGCGGAGTTGGAATCGGAGGACCATCAAGCGGAGGAGAAGGATGTTTCGTACAGAGCTCAGCGAACGTATGTTCGCAGACTAGGGCCGGTACCTCTTCCGAGCAGACTATATTTTTGCGGCAGCCTTGATGCCTCCATCCTCTAACTTGGCTGAGACCGCATCTGCGATGTATTGGTCATTACTGAGCGTCTTCCTGTTGCTGCTTGAACAAGCAGGCTGGTCTGGATCAAAAATTTCCTCGGCCTTTTGGGGCCAGCTGTTGAAATAATCAGATGTTCGCTTCTTAATAGTAGATGTTAGATTGTGTCGCTTGCCACCGTGTCTAGGCTGCTCGAGAATGGTTGCACCGAAACTCAGAAGACATTTCCAATTGTCTAGCTTAGTCGGATCCGAAATCAGGCGGTTGATGACATCAGCCAAAAGCAATCCGGTGCAAGATCTGGCACCCTTTGGGATGTGTCTTAGCAGGTTGTGTAATTATTATTAATTATTAATATTATTAATATTAATATTAATTATTAATAATTATTATAATTATTATTATAATTATTATTATTATTATTATTATTATTCGTATTATGGCCTGTATACTCAAAGAGAAATCGCAGAATCAGGGGCTGATTTGAGAGTTTGTGGATGCACACTAACCACAACTTATTGACACGTCTTCGGCATGACTGCAGTCATGAGCTCCCCAGGATCTTATAAAGCACTGACCGAGATCTGTCTCATCGCCAGTACATACAATGTCATCCAACCAGATCTGTCCCGTTCCACTCCCATAACGAGACCCGATGGCAGCACCGACGTGACTAATTCAAAACAAACAATGGCATTCAAAAGTCTTAACTTTCATTTTGATAGCCTTTAAATAGATTTTAAAATAATATTATTATAATCATTCAAACATATTGTGTTATGTTTATACGTTATCGATATGGCGCGCATTGTTAAATGTTTCCAATTGATAAAACCCTTAAAACGTTGTATCTTACATTTTGCAATGCGCAGAGAGAGGTATTAAGGAGCCTCAGCATGACATTGTAACGCCAAAATTCAGAAATAACTCAAATGTTTATGGTTCCGATGATGGCATTCACCATGTGAGAGCTCTGTTTACACTAAAGGTAACATAACAAGTAGGTCCTAATTGCATTCAAATTCGAACCCACTGTATTTTATATGCGTAATCTACTTCCTATAGCGCCCCTGCAGCTACATAGTCAGAGGCGCTCCCGACGACAGCGCGAACACTGCATCGGAGTTTCACGCCGGAGCGCTGAGCAATTGTAAATGAAGGACTTGATCAAGGTTCCTGCGAGGCGACTTGAGGTGGATTCGAGTCTGCATCCCTGCGGCTGCAAGTCGACGAACATACCCACTACATCACCGTGCCCCACTGAAGACGATACTATAAAATTTGGGCCATATGCCTGTTAGAATAATCGATCCATTTCCCATCTTTCACTACAGTGTCGAAGCCCACGAGAATTAAGTTTCACTTCACCGTCATCCTTAGTTTTGAGCAAACTGGAGTCCACAGACCGCAGCCAATCTAGATTCAGAGACGACCACTCCTCAGAAACCTCACTCCAATTTTTTTCTGTAAGGGTTTCATCTTTACATCCTGTCGCTTTTGAAAAGTCTCATCCGCTTTTGATATGGTGGATCACAAAATTTGATTTCAGAGTCTGCAGTTATCCTGTAGTTTATCTGTCTTTCCAGTTTAAATCCTACCTCACTGTCCACTTCAGGATGGTTGGTTTTGGAGACTTCAGGACAGAGTGGGTTGTGGCTAGTTGGGCGTTGCCCAGGACTCAGTGCACGCTTGGCCCAATCCTCTACATTTATCTCCCTGCTGAAGACATACCGTTTTCACTTGTGAAAGAAACACAGGGGAAATGACATTGTTATGCAGATGATGCCCAGACTTTAGTACATGGTCCATCATCTGACCAATGGTTCGCTATATTGATTGTTTTTCATGATCTTCACTATTGGTTGTCGACTAATCGAGTGTGCCTGAATGCTACTGAGACTCAGTTGACCTGGTTTTGGACTGGGCAACAGCTAGCTAAGCTTGACATTCAATTACTGACTGCAAAATTTTATGCTTATGCTTATTACTATAGTCTAGTGTCGTAACTTGGGCGACACACTTTGACTCTTCTCTAACATTCACGAACAACTAATTTCCACTCCCACCTGTCGGTGAAAGGCATTTCTTTTTCCACGGGCCTTGCGTGAAGATAGCGCCCCTGAATAGTCATCACGCGATAGGTACTGCAAGTCTATAAATCGACAGGCATACGGTACGACACACTCTACCTGAAGATACGTCATGGATTGGTTCTCTAGGTTAGTTATAAGCTGGAGCTTATAAAGTCAAACGAACGCTTTCAAACAAATTCGATGCAGCTGCTATGAATAGACTATAGTGATAGAATGACTTAATTATTGCAGAGCCTACACGAGGGAAAAGTCATGCAAGCATGTACGTGGAAGTAGATTTACCCAAAGCCAAGCATGGCGCATGCAACTCGTGCATTGACATCGTTGAAGTTGTCATCGCAAACCGTTCCCCAAACACCTGCGTGGAGAATCTCCAATCGGCCTTCAGTCGGATTTCCGTTGGAATTCACAAGTCTCGCGGCGACTGAAGCAAGATTAACTTCGTGATTTATTCACATTGTTTCGTTTACGCAATTTGATAAATGTGCGAATACATTGTTTTTAAAAAATCGGCCACAATTCATGTTGTAAGGGTATTATTGAGACAACGGGCTGAGTCAACTTTGAATTGAAATTACAAATGTCATTAGATTCGAACAAAAGTGAGATGTTTCCTGAACTCTTGACAACTTGCAGGCATGTGCATGCATAGTTCCATCGTTGGATTCTTCATCCCGTCGTTTATTCGTGTCATCTGCAGTAATAATTATCTGTAGTAATATCCTTCTAAGGTTTCCTAATAAACAGTTGCAAAATGTGGCACAGTATGCTATAGCTATTCTGGAGTTGCAAAAAACTGATTTGAGAATTTCAGAATTCAAACAAACCACAACTGATTGACACGTCTTTGCTGTGGTCGCAGTTATGAACTTCCCATGGCTGTGCAGAGCACTGGTCGAGTCTTGTCTCAGCGCCATTGCATGCAACGTCATCCAGCCAGATTTGACCAGATCCACTCCCATAACGAGACCCGATGAAGGTACCGACGTGGCTAATTTGCACAAAAATTAAAATATTTTTTTTGATTTGCTGGATAACTCGTTCATCTGCATTGTTGTATTATTGTTTCTAACTTCAGTAGTTAAAAAATTTATGCAAATGACACCAAAATATCTTATGCATAATTTAGGCTTATAATGTATTGTGTGTGCAAAATGCACTGCGCTTAACAAAACCATGGATGCAATTCATTTATGACAAATAGCCTAGGCCTACTAAGACACACGACAAGTTGGGCGTACCAAGTTGTCTTCAGTTTTTCAAGCTGAAAGCGTTTCAGCTCAGTATTGACAGTTTTAGTTAGGCTTAACTGTTCTGTGAATGACATGGGAAATACCGCAATAGCTCGTTTCATTCCGCTCACATTGAACTATTCTACTCTATTTTGGGATTTATAAAACGCCTCTCACAGTAAACCTAATCAGAGGCGCTCCCAGAGCGAAGAACTCCTGGAAAAAGAAAAGTCTTAAGACAACGGACAGTAAAAAAAGTAAAGTTTCCAGATAAAATCTGACCACGAATAATAGTATGAACGCCATTCCACAGTAAAGGGCAGACAGAGGCAAAGGTGCGATGTTGGGCTGGGGTAGTCCGAGATCGTGGTACAAGAGGACCATGACGGTCTAACTCAAAAGAGCGGAGAGGACGTCCAACGGTAGCTGAAAAATGCTTCCTAATAAGATCACAAAGGTAGCGAGGCGCCTGACCCAAAAACATCTTACACTTACGAAAAGGAATTTTATATTGAATCCGGGCAGCAAAGGAAGCCAGTGAAGGTGCTCAGTTATGAAAGTCGAGATGCGAGAGAAACGAACTGAACCCTGTTGCACACATACCGACACTCCCTCGCAATGTCGGTATGTGTCGGAAACTGCACAAACAGCTTGAAATAAATGTCATACAACGGTAAATGTTTCGCAAAACGAATAGAATCGAATGAACAGACTCTGAAAGGATTGCACGTGAAAATAAGAGCCTAATAAAGACAATAAGGAATGTGACTTTACCCAAAACCAAGACTGGCACACGCAACTCGTGCACTGGCATCATTGAAACCATCACTGCAAACCGTTCCCCAAACACCGGCGTAGTAAATCTCTAATCGGCCTTCCTTTGGACTTCCTGATGAATGCGAAAGTCTCGCAATTGTTCCTAGAAAAACAATATCCCACGAGTCCTAAAAAAATCCCGAACTCTTTATTAAAATACCCAAAATATTTTGTTTTATAACATCGATGATCTGTTATAATAGTTAAATAGTGAATTATTTGTCAGCGAAATCACATATTATGAATATGTGTCCTGTGGCATAATTTAAGGGAAAAAACGTGGTGACATAAACTCTTCTTGAAACTTTAGCCTACAACTGGTGGGATTAATGCGCTAAGTTCCATATTTCTGTAGTTCATTCAGAGAGCCAATGATATAATTTTTATGTAATTCATAGCCTAAACATCTTACGTAGGCGTAAAGGTATTCTACAGCACTCAGAAGTTCGCCAGTCATCGGGATTAGGTTCAGAGAATCGACGATTGGCCACTTTGAGAATTCATACAAACCGCAACTGATTGAAACGTCTTTGCTGTGATCGCAGTCATGAACTCCCCAAGGCCGGGAAGAGCATTTTTCGAGTCGTGTCTCATTACCATTGCATACAACGTCATCCAACCAGATGTGTCCTGTTCCACTCCCATACAGAGACCCGATGAAAGTGCCGACAGCACTAATTCACACACGCAATAACAAAATATTAATGTGAATTCCTAGATATTTCTGTTAGTTAGCTAAGTTATAATAGTATACCTAATTTACACTGATCATATTATATGATTTAAAAAATATTAGAGTATTCTACATATTCATGTACAATTGTACATTGTCAACAAGTGAAATATTTGATGCTAAAATTTAACTATTTTGAGCCTAAAAGTTTAGGTGAAAATTGCACAAGAATAGTTCAGCAAGTCAGAGGTATCAGGGAATTCCTAGTTTGTATTAAAGGAGAGTTGCTATGAACGGACCACCTACAACAAACTTAGGTGTACCGCATGAATGCCATCGATTTCCTAACATGAAATTAAGCCATATGGTTGCTCTATATCTCATACAATATTATAATATTATAACATGTTATGTTGTTAATTACAAAAAGACACATGGTTTGAATTTATGAGAAATAGCTAAACAAAACTTGAGCTGTAAAAGTTCAAGGCAACCTGTTTCCTTGAATGGGCCGCATGATTTCCTTGATTTAATCAGTTGCTTTGAATGGGACATATTATTTTTAAGGCGTTTTAAAAATACAATTTTGTCCAAAAAATTTAAAAAAACGCTTTAACACAGGGCAACTCTCCCTTATTAAATTTTAAATTTCCAGTAAGTGTTCAGACTAAAACATGCATTTTCATCTCAGTGTCGTGTGTGAGCAATACGTTGGTGGACGTTAACATGCATAAAAAGCGCAGAACAGAGAAGAATGGAGACGTCAAACATTCGAACCTGCCTAGGGGCAGAGCACGGAAAAGAACGAACATGCATAAAAAACCTGCCTTCCTGCATCAATACAACAGCAGGATGTTTTAACAGCCTATCGCTGAATGGAGATCACAGGAACTGTATGAAAGAAAGTTCACGAAGAAACGAACATCTTCGAATGAGCGAATAATTTTTTTGATCAGAATCTTTTAAACAACTGAAATGATTATAGGCCTATATGGCGCTATGAGCCTGGCACAGATATGAGAAAGTGTGAATTTACCCAAAACCAAGATTGGCACACGCAACGCTTGCACTGATATTATTGAATCCATCACCGCAAACCGTTCCCCAAACTCCTGCGTGGTATATCTCCAATCGACCTTCTTTCGGATTTTCAGTGAAATTTGCAAGTCTTGTAACCGTTCCTAAAGTAGATATCACTTCATGGGTTTCATAAATTATTATTCTTCGAGGCCTAGTTCAAATAAGTTGCAGGGATGAATATCTTCCAATAATAACATTAAAGACACATCGTGTTGCTAGTGTTTGAAACAAATTGCATAGTAGGCCTAGATACAATATATAGGCCTAAATGATGTTATTGATTTCGGCAATCCTCATCGTGATCTCCACGCGTCTAAAACACCACTCGAAAGCACAGCACAGCTTATTCACTAGCGCTGCGTCGAATCTGAAGGGTTATTCAAAGTGTAGTCTGATGAAGGTCTGAGTCGGGTTTCCAGATGGTCATAAGAGCAGATGGATGTTGTTTAGGTCAAGAATTGGAAAGTGGAGGATCATAGAATTCTTACAAACACGTAGGCCTAGAAGTGACTTTAAACTCCAGTGGGAAACCTGTGGGTGATGGATAGAGGTGCGTTTGGAATGCCATGGCGTGTGATAGGCAATGATGGTGGAGGAATCCGGTCGTTCCAGAAAAGCGATGCGGGGTTGATAATAATTTGGTTGGAGAACGTGAGACAGGCAGAGATTCCGATCGAGAACGAGTTGCCTCGAAGAATTATCGGGTTGATCGGTTGACTGGGTGATCGAAGAGTGCACGATGATATTTGGGTTGGGTGTATTGTAGAATATTGTAGGCGAAATGTGCTACTTTGAATTGAATTCGCGCATGGATTTTTGACTATTTGAGGACGGGTTTAGCCTAAACTTGACGATTCCTAGGCGTTCTTATGACAACTCTGGCTAGTCAGTTTTGAAAATATTATGCAGGCGCTTGACTTCTGTTGATGCAATATTGAGAAAGAGGACATTGCAGCAATCGAATTCCGAGTGGACAATGGAGCTAACAATGGTGGAGTCAGTCAACAAGTAGAGCATGGTTCTGATGAATGTGTCTGTCACATAATTATTAGGCCTACGTGCTTAAATGAGGAGCGCGGCCGGTTGGCTGTGGTTAGAGAAGGATTAGCCTATGTGGGTCAATGAAAGAATCAGGATTGCGGGCATGGATATTGGAAAATGAAGACGTCGGTGGGCAAAATTCACTGGCAATAGCGTTGGTTAGGGAGAGGTGAGTGAGCCAAATTCATATTGTTTTCAAATAGGCAGACACGCAGTTTAGACACTAGAGGATTTTGCAGACGACGGTGGAGGACGATAAATATTACAAAATAATGTTAATAGGCTAGTCTGAGGTAATTCAATCACTCAACCAATTCATTGTTTCTGAATACAGATCGAAGCAGTATGTTCACACAATAATAATGCTGTTGGATATTAAAGCAACGCATTGAGCCAACTATTACTATGCAGGTTGTTCAGGAACAATATGGAACCGAATGGACGGTTCTCGTTGGATTGGGCATGGTAGGCCAATTAATAGCCTATGGTAATTCGTGACAAATTTATAATATAATTATTATGTAGGCATAATATTTGAGTTAACAGCAAAATTAAATCGGGATGCAAATGAATTTTAATTTATTTGAGGTCTAATTGCAAGTTAGGATTCAATAAGGCAAGGTTAATGTAACGACGTACAGAAGAGTTACACCAACAGACTTGATACTTGATAATTGTTCAGGTTTTTGGGTATAGGCCTAGCTTTAGCAAAGTAGCGCACGTAACAGCGGTTGATTCTGGTTTATGTGGCAAACAAGCCCGGACATGCCGCTGGTGTGAATAGGAACATGCTAAGAACAGATAAATAAAGAAAAATGATATACTTCGGTCACATCATGAGAAAGAAAGGAACCTGCAAAGAGAAAGATATCATGCAGGGCACAATTTCGGGAGGTTGAGGAATAGGAAGGCCAAGAAAGAATTTCCTGGATAACATAAAGACATGGACGGGTTTGCGAATGGGAGAAATGCTGAGAATGACGGAGGACAGGAATCGCTGGAGGAACATCGTGCATGATGCGGACGAACCTCGTACCGAGGATGGCTAGGAACAGAACAAGACCGGAGTGAAGAAGAGCAATATAATGATGATGTTATATCCAATAATATAATTATAAAGCCTTAATCGGAAGACCACACACACAGATTCCAACTCAATACAGTCGCTCTAATGGAAATTCAAAGTTTCCATAGATATATTTATAGACTATGCCAAAGCATCTGTCACGGTAGATCATAATAAAGATCCCCTTCAAGCAAAGTCTGAGTGTTTTGGATGAGCGTTCGAAGGACTGGAAAGTGTTGCGAGAGGAATTAAAGGCGAACCATACTGACCACAACTGATTGAAACGTCTTTGCTGTGATCACAGTTATGAATTCCCCACGGCTGTGCAGAGCACTGTTCGAGTCTTGTCTCATTGCCATTGCATACCACGTCATCCAGCCAGATTTGACCAGATCCACTTCCATACCGAGACCCAATGAAAGCTCCAACATGACTAATTTACACAAAACATTCGTGTTGAAAATATGCCTTTTGTATTACGGTATACTACCTTCATATCATGCATTTTAATAATTCGTATCATAGAAGAAGAAAAAGGCGAATAGGTCTTAAAACTAACCTTGAGTTATGCATTGAAATGAAATGTTGACAACTTCATATTTTTTCTTAACGTGGGCATATGAGTGCGGTCTATCACTCTTCACCCCACAGTTTCATCTTACCACCTATAGCCAGTGTACGGCGAGTGTACTCTCATTATAGCTGGGTCTGTTGGCTAGCTGTGGAGGTGCAGCAGAAGTTTCGAACCAAATTGACATCCCAACCGTGGGTTTGAACACCCAGCTCTCAATTGCCAGTCCAGCCCGTTAATATCACACAATCGAGCAGCACCTTTTGTCGTGTAACACTTGCAAGTAATAAAATGTGGTTGCTAGGTAAAAAATGAAAAATTGTAGCATCATACACATTCCAACAGATTTTTAATATGCCTATGAAAAATATCTTACGCGCACGGTAAACAAGATTGCGAAAAAAATCTCGTTAACGCATTCGTCTACAACATGCCGACTTAGATAATATTATGTAAAATGTCACAGAATGAAATTAACTGCATCGCATATCACAAACTTATGTCGCGATGTTATAGCATTGCATCGGAGAATTCTGCACCATAGAAATGTTTTACAAAAATATCGGTATCATAGCTCTGGTCGCAACGTGTAAGTCTAATTTCAATTTTGCATGGAAAGGTCAACAACACCTAAATTGTTGCATAAGGACAACAGTTTCAAAAAGGTCACAATTTATAGAAAATTGATTTACCCAAATCCAAAACGGGCCTATATGACGCTATGACCTGGCACAGACATAAGAAAGTGTGGATTTACCCAAAACCAAGATTGGCACACGCAACTCTTGCACTGAGATTGTTGAAACTGTCGCCGCAAACTGTTCCCCACACATCTGAATGGAGTATCTCCAATCGACCTTCATTCGGATATTCAGTGGAATTCACAAGTCTCGCGGTTACTGAAGCAAATAATAATTATTACTCCAAAATCATTTAAATTCCTTTTACACTATTTATTAGTTTTTCGAGGGGTTATATTAAAATTTGTTTAAAACATTTGTGCATTAAAGAAAATGACGAGACAATGAAACCGAGAGAGACATTTTTATGTCCGAATTTCTACTTCGAGCTTGATCTAACAAATGCAGAGTTTTCTTTGTTTCAGTCTACAGCTCATTCTACTGGATAAAAAATTCGCCTCATGCATAGACATATTCCAGCCAGGCATTCGCATCTACTTTTCTTGCATGCTGACCGCTATAGGCTGCCTAATACTGAAAGAGGATTCGCAGATTCAGAAACTGATTCGAGAGTTTGTGGATTCACACTAACCACAGCTTATTGACACGTCTTCGGTATGACTGCAGTCATAAATTCCCCATGACCTTGTAGCGCACTGTTCGAGTCTTGTTTCGTTGCCATTGCATATAACGTCGTTCAACCAGATTTGCCCAGTTCCTCCTCCATAACGAGAACCGATAAAAACGCCGACATGGCTAATCGAAAAAAACATGATTAGGTCTTAAAACAAAATTAATGTTCATTAACAGTCTCGCATTTTTCTAATATTATCACCATAGAGATTACATTTTAATATCCATTATACAATATACACAGTCACAAACTGTAAAGGCCGTAGGCCTACTGATAAAATGATACTATTATGGAAATTCAAATGTAAATGTAAATGTAATCGCATATTTATAGCGGCTGTGTTATGGCTTCGACCCTGAGGGTGAGATCCTTCACCACCGCTACTCCACGTTTATATTGCGACCGAGCCACCCGCAGTAAAGATCCGAGAAATTAATCTCTGACCGACCGGGAATCGAACCCGGGCCGCCGGCGCGGCGAGCGGGCTACCAACCCACTCGACCACCGAGGATCTCGGATATAAATTCAACCGCGTTGTCAATTATTTTATGTTGACGGTTTTACTTGTCGTGTAGCCTATTATACTTGCGATTGATAAAACGCAAGAGACAATAGCTAAATTAAGCCTGTACACAGTTTTTCGAGTAGTAAGCTAAAAGAACTGTATTGAGACGTCCTCATTAATCTTACAAGTAAAGAAGAACCAGAAAGTGCTTAGTCCAGATATGGTCCTTTTTTCTGAGTATGCTATTTAATGCATGCGATATAATCAACAGCAGGCTTACAATAAGTTGCAAGGAAATTTTAACACTTTGGAGATGTAAAAACTTTGCAGCGGAGAACGCTGCTGAGTTGTTTACAAGAAATTTAGCGGACGAAAGGCTCTATTGCACATACACATTAGGGTGTCCCAACAAATATTTTTCTAGAAACTTGAAATGCAGTCCCCCTAAAAAGTTTCCATATGGCCCCATAATAACACCTGTAAAGTTTTATGACACTAAAAAAATATTTAGGGGTGGCTCAAGCCGCCCAAATTTAACCCATATTGGCATAATTTGCGCCTGATGTGTCCAACTTCTAAATGCCTTTATATCCCAATCGTTGATCCTATTATAACAAATTTACTACCCTTGGAAAGCTCGTGAATGGTAGAATTAACAGGTATTTAACTTTATTGGATACAATGGATATTTTGGGCATAGTCTTATGCTCAAAAAATGCAAAATCGAGAAAAATTTGAGATTTTTGAACTTTGGACACAATATCAGTGCACACACAACTAATCATTGGGAGTAGTCATTACAAACTCTTGATAATGTAACAAGTCGTGGTTTTAGCTCCTCCATACCTTCATCTGCTTCATAGTAAGAAATTCTGAGGGGGCTGTGAGGTTCAACCCCTATTTGTCCTAGGACCACACAGTAAAGTTTTAATTGCACACCCCATGCAGCTACACAACAAATCAACGTCTGGACCGTTATTTTTTACTATTCTCATACTGATCTGCTGATTCTACATCACTGCACTCAAATTGTTCTTCAGTTCTACGTTCTACATTTACACATGTCAACAAGATTGTCACAATTGTGGTTAGAAAACATGTGCCTGTGTTTTTCGACAACCTGTACGAGAAATTGTCTCCGATCTACGTTCTTCGTTATCGTTGAGCTGAAATTCTGTATCAAAGCTGCGTCATGTTTGTTCAGCACAGTCATTTACACAGACCAACGTTATGAAAAATCACACGTGGTCTTATACGATTGGCTATCTCGCCACTCTTTCACCGAAAGATCGAGAAAACTATATTTGAACGCAGCATGGTTTGGGAAAAACTTTTAGGAAGAGATAACCCCGTTATTCCACATTAATGAGAACTCACTGAAAGAACAGAGAGAATGGCTATCTCTTATATCTTAGGTGCTGGTATACCAAGAATGATGTTGCATCATTTTCAGACTTGTCATCTAGAGCAGCATTGCCAGAATTATAAAGCTATGGATTAATTCAAAGAGAGCAGTGACTCTACATGAGAACACCGCCTGACTGTAGATGTCAATCACAAATCTGAGACTTGTTTGGGTTGGATGCCCTGTAATTCACGGTCGTCAACTGTATATGTGATTCGTTTCCATCATAAAGCAATTAGATCTATATTGCCTTACCCATCCAACTTGCTCTGTGATGGCAACAGGCTTGCGAAATGCTACCGAATTGTTCAATCCAACCATGAATACCAAGAGTTTTGAAAATTCTTGATAGTCATATTTCGAGTATGGCCACGCTAAAGCTGTTCAGTAATGAATTCTTATGATTTGTTAGATGCAGACTGCAGTAGCATTGGTCGAGGGTTTGGTTGATGGTGAACCAGATTGGAGCATTCATCTTTAAATGGCTTGCAGAGCTTAATTACAGACCATTGATGGACAAATTTTTACCAAGGACACAAAGAATGCACCAGGCAACTGGACTTAAAAGATTTCTGCGATGTTAACAAGATGTTACGACTGATGGCTGATGTAGAAGGGTGCAAGGCATTGCAAACTCTATTTAATATGCAGTTATTGAAAGCCGTTGTCTCAAAGCATTTGCCAATAATTAGGCCTAATGCATCACACTTTCACGACTTCAAAAGGTTCAAACTGCAACCGTTGATTCCTGTCCTGGTCCAGAGGTCAACTTTAGCACACCAACATGTTTGTAGGCTACTTCCACCAACTAGAGAAAAATCAGACTGACAATCTGTTAACCTTATTCATTTCTACTCCAGTGATGATTGCCATGTGGAGGTAGCGACCTGCAATCCTAGTGCACGACATTTACATCATTCGTTTGCTCGAGAGCTTAACTGTCGTCCTTATGCTTGAAAAACCTCATTCGCAAATACAATAAGGTTGCATATTTGTAGATTTTAGTATTTCAGAGCAATATAAGGTTATTAAGCAATACATAAGCACGCTAGTGGGATCAAAGTGTGGACCTCCGAAAATTTCAAACTCATAGGCCTATATGTCGCACGTATAATTTGTGACAACTTACACATATTATATGTGAGCTTTGAGCGGCCTCTAAATATTTTCAAAATGTCCAGAAATTTGGCAGGTACTATCATAGGACCATAAGGAAACTTTTTGGAGGGACTGCATTTCAAGTTTCAAGAAAAATATTTTTCCTGTGCAATCGTGGGACACCCTAATACACATAGAATGATTAAGACGAGAACCGATAAAAACGCCGACATGGCTAATCGAAAAAACATGATTAGGTCTTAAAACAAATTTTCGCTTTCAGTCTCGCATTTTTCTAATATTATCGCCATAGAGATTATATTTTGAGTAGATAGATCTAAGTGAAATAGCCTACGTCAGCAATAATATAGACCTACAATATTACATTGTGCAAGCAATGAGAACGTTGCTCTAAGTGAATGCGTAATTACCCAAAACCAAGACTGGCACACGCTACTCGTGCACTGACATTGTTGAAATTATGTCGGCAAACCGTTCCCCAAACACCTGCGTGGAAAATCTCCAATCGTCCTTCATTCGGATTTTCCGCAGAATTCGAAAGTCTCGTGTTTACTGAATAAAAGATTACATCACGATTAAATCGCATTCTTTAAACGGTTAATTAAATTCCCTTTTCGACCAAATATTTTGTTTTTCAAACATCGCCAGTAGGCTACATCAAGTAGACCTAGTAAGGAAAATAATAAGAAATGTAACAATGAGGCAAATCTAATGTGAAAGTATCATATCTGATCTGTTTCTAACAAATAAGTTAGAGTTCTTAAAAATTCGACTACTTTGAAGAATGTGCACGCATCGCTCTTTCGTTCGATTGTTTAATCGTCCTTTCATTCACTGTAGCTTGTATATAAAAGATTCCTCCAAAGGTTCCTGTATCAAAGGATATAGGCTTACTTGGTATTTTCCAAAATGTTACCTTGGTCTCTCGAAGTTGTAACTATTAACTTTGTCTGATCCGAGTGGCTGCTCGTTTCCTTTCTCACGACCCGGTAGTTGTTCTTTGCATACTTTGCTACTAGGCGAATTAACTCCTCATCGGATTCCACCGTGAGGGCCTGAGACGATTAGATCGGGTCGTACGCTCGCCTGCTCGGATCATTTGACGAATTCCAAAATTTGTCTCTGTCGTTACCTATCTGCGTGATGTGTTGCACTGGTTACCAGTAGCTCAACGTATCTGCCATATTGATGCTCTCTGCATCGTTGGCTGCGCTCCAGCTTACCTGCGCTTTCTCTGTCGCCCAGTCTCTGACGTTGTAGCGCGTCGGGCTCCTCGCTCTGATAATTTATGAAGACCTGGACTTCTACTACATTGGGCTCGATTAGCTGCCAACAACGCCGAACTGCATTTATTGCACTGCCTTATCAAACTCTGCTTAATAAATCTCTCAATTCTATTTTCTTGTGCGTGACTTCGCGTGGGAGCGCTCACCGCTCCTGAGAAGGAATCTAAAAGCAGCGCTATATAAGCCAAATAATTACTGGATGAAAACGAAAACATGGCCTGTTTTCTTAACGCTGTATTTAAAATAACACTTATTTGAGAGTTTGACATTTCCTACAGACCGCAACTGATTGAAACGTCTTTGCTGTGATCGCAGTCATGAATTCCCCAAGGCCGTCCAGAGCACTGTTCGAGACTTGTCTCATTGCCATTGCATACAACGTCATCCAACCAGATTTGACCAGATCCATTCCCATAACGAGACCCAATGAACGTGCCCACATGTCTAGTTCACGCAGGCATATAAACATAAAAGTCTCATTTTGGATTCATAGTTATTTCTGTTATTAGCATAATAACAATATAACTTGTAGTTTCTTAAGTCAATATATCCGTTTTCTTACGTATTAGAAATTACAAACATTAGAGCACGTTGTTTGTTTGTGAAATATTTTACATAGGCCTATAGGCTAAAGCAAAGAACTGTGATAAAGAAAGTCAAGAAACAAGAAATTATGCGTCTAAATAATGTACGTTGTAGGGCTATGCACTAAATTGTACTTGATCTCGCCAGAAATACAAGCCAGGATCCAAGTGCTCCAGTAAGACTTATACGCTTTCATTGTGATTAGTGTCGTTCTTTTTTACCTAGAATTTCAACTTCAGTCTTTTCTTATTAGTTTCAACTGTCATTTTGGCAGCATCCGCGAGTTTTAGTTTCTATATTAATATCGCTTATTTATGTAGCTTACGTTTTGACTTTACCTTCAGTCAACTATAAAGCTTTAAGTTTTCGTTAACGAAAAATATTGATTGTAATGCGGATGCTACAGGCAATGATCGTTTAAAAGCATTCAAATTCTAGTCCGTTTTAGAAAATCAATATCAGTATTGATGCAAATGTGGCTTCACGAACAGCCTGTAAGAAACTGTAGGCAAGAGCATTGCTAGCAAAACAAACACTTTAAAATGAATGAACTGGAATCCTTTCAGAATGGATTATTTTTAGAGATCTGAAACAATACTAGGCTTTCGTGAAAATAAGAGCATCAAATACATCTAAAAAAATGTGAATTTACTCAAAACCGAGACTGGCACACGAAACTCGTGCGCTTGCATCGTTGAAACCGTCACGGCAAACCGTTCCCCAAACACCGGCGTAGAAAATCTCCAGTCGGCCTTCATTCGGGTTTCCAGTGGGATTCACAAGTCTCGCCACTGATCCTAAATCAAGTAATTAATTATTACTCAATGATTCAAACTTTCTGAATATTAATATTGTAAACCCTGCACGGCTGAATATTTGTGTTAGAAGCATCGAAAATCGTTCGTGTATGAGAGGAAATGAGACAATGTCGTGCCTGTAGCCACATAGCATGAAAAATGCGATGTCTGGTGTTGCTTAACAGAAGAACCTGGTAATAGAAACTCGACAACGAATAGGAGTATGAACATTTCCTTCGTTCTTTTGACTACTCATCCAATTTGTCACGGTATCCTACATACAAAAGCCACTCTTAAAAGTTTCCGGCACCTAACGGGTCTGACAAAATCAGAATGTGACCAGTATTCTTAATGACACACTGATGATGATGATGATGAGAGGTTGGTTGAAGAGTTTGAGAATTCATACAAACCACAATTGATTGAAACGTCAGTGCCATGATCGCAGTCATGATCTCCCAATGGCCGTCCTCTGCACAGGTCGAGCCTTGTCTCGTCGCCATTGCAAACAACGTCGTCCAACCAGATTTGACCACTTCCATTCCCATAAATGGACCCTATGAATGTGCCGACTTGACTATATCGTACAAACATTCAACAAATCTTACTTTATATGCATCGATATATCTACTATAATAGACACACCAATATTATCTTAATCTTTTCATCATTCGTGAAATTTGATTAAGGGAAATAATTACACGTATGTTTTATGAGTTGAACACGTTTGGCGTAGCCTATCAAGTTATTTCCATTTTTAATGCTTTCTGAATAATTAATTATTGCAATCGCCAGCAAGTTCGCGGCCTAAAAGTGAGCGTCTTCATCTCAATGTTGTAGGCCTATGCATGAATTGGACAATATGTAGTATTGTAGAGTAGATTAAAACCCGTTCTATTACAGCGTATCAATATTACCGATTTATGGTTTCATGAACTGCCTGTAAGAAAGTTCATCAAACGCAAGAATTTTCAAAATAAACGTGTTCGAATGAATGAGATAACAATATTTTTTATTAGACTCGTAATAATAGAGTACCGAAGAGAGTCCATATAATTATAGGCCTAGCCTATAATTGTTGAACCTCACAAATAAGAAAATGAGAATTTACCCAAAACCAAGACTGGCACACGCAACTCGCGCACTGATATTGTTGAAACCATCACCGCAAACCGTTCCCCAAACACCGGCGTAGTAAATCTCTAATCGACCTTCACTCGGATTTTCAGTGAAATTTGCAAGTCTTGCAACCGTTCCTAAAGTAAAATTTACTCGATGAAATTAGATCTTCACGCAGTTGCTTTTGCAACAGTCATGAGTTTATTTATTAGCTATTTATTGAACAAACAATTAATGCTCTTTGATGTGTCCCTGCATGCTAAAGATACGATAATAAATAAGTGTGAAGCTTAAAAATAGACTTCAATGAATGCAAGTCGGTTCATTTATGCTGGTCCATCTTAGATCCCGAAAGTCCTTTGTTCACTGCAATTCTCAAAATTTGGCAAATTATCTTACTGATTTTTGTAAATGAAGAACATAGGCTAGTTGATAGTTCAAGAAACCATACCAACCACAACTGATTGAAACGTCTTTGCTGTGATTGCAGTTGTGAGTTCCCCATGGTTGTACAGAGCACAGCTCGAGTCGAGTCTCGTTGCCATTGCATGCAACGTCATCCATCCAGATTTGGCCAGATCCACTCCCGTAACGAGACCCGATGAAAGCTCCAACATGACTAATTTAAATACAAAAACATAACATGTTTAAAATTTCGTACTTTGCATTCTGATACATTCCAACGTTAACATTACACATAATTGTAATGTTTCTTTTTATCATACACGAATAAGAGAAGTCTTTAAAGCCAATTCTGAGTCGGCATTGCGAATAAAACGTTGGTGTCTTCATTTTTTTGACCTGGGTATAATGAGGGCGCATGGTCAATTCTTTCATATACAGTCTCATCTGCCAAAAAACAATATACGGCCGGTGTAGCCTATTCTTTATAGCCGAGTTGGCTATTGGTGTTGCTGCTTTGCGCTTGACAAACTCGAGAAACGATTAACGATCGCATCTACAACATGCCAGTTTGATCTATTAACCCTTCGGTGGTGAGGTGATGAATTATTGCAACGCTAGAGGTGAGGTGGGGCATGACATACCCCAATACATATTTTTATTTTCAAGTCGCGATATCAAATGGAAAACATTAACTTGAGCTAAACTATTCTTCTATGATCAATTGTCAACTAAACAGACGATTATCACGAACAAATATCTGCTTTCAATTCTTATTAAATGGCCAGAAGGTGAACCCATCCAATGTAGATTTAAGCCCATGCAAGTTCGAGTCCTCGTGTGCAGCATTATCAAATGCATGAAGGGCCAATATTATTTTTAGTAGGCCCTACATGTATTTCATAACAATTTTCAGTCATCATTTGTTCTCTAGCCTTCTCAACGCCAAGACTCCAGTATTGGCGTGTTCACGGAACACTCGCATGCAACACGAATGGCGCATAGAATCAACATGTACATAGGTTTTATACGAAAAACATACAATTACATTTAAATATGCAACAAAATATAAAAAAGTTCGTTCAAAATACTTGAAATTGTGGTAAAGTATTCGTTTTTCATATTCATAAAGGTAGAAAAAATCCAAGCTAGTTCAACGTTTTCCGCCAAATATTTTTCAGTAGAATAGCCTTTGGGTTGCGTCAATGCGTCATACCCCACCTCACCTCCGACGGGTTAAAATGCCAAAAATTAACTCTTGACGGTTACAGGTCACTTCAGAGCACTCATCAAAAACCTGATATTTTTAACAGTGCTTTATTAGATTATCAAATTTGCATCTCAAAACCTCTGAGGATGCATAGGCTACATTGCATAATAACACTGAAACGGCAAAGACGGTGCCACATATATTATTGGGGCATAGTTAGACTGTGGCAGCGCGAAGATTCATTTTTGAATGCGAACGTCATCAATACGTGAATGCTGAATGAATTCTTGTATGGGTAAAAGCCACAGAAATATGATAAAGAAAATGGATTTACCCAAAGCCAAGACTGGCACACGCAACTCGTGCACTGATATTGTTGAAACCATCATCGCAAATCGTTCCCCAATCATCTGCGTGGAAAATCTCCAGTCTGCCTTCATTCGAATATTCAGTGGAATTGACAAGCCTCGCGCTCACTGAAGCAAAGAGTCATTCAATTTTGTCAAACTGCGGACTAAATTCCCTTATCGTTGAATGTTTTGTGGCTTTAATACATCGGCAGGCTTTTGTCTAATTAAGGAGGAAACTACCAAGACAATGAACGGCAAAGTAATTGATATGGAACTGGGCTCGATGATCTGATTCTTGCTAATTTAATATTTCTTTCTTATAAATTCGAATGCTTGTAGCAATGCGTGTGACTTGGTTCTTCGTTCGACTGGTCGTTCTTTTGCTCACGGCATGAACAACAACACTATCTCCAATTCATTCAAGTATTTATATTACTCAGAGGCGCTCCAGACTACAGCACGGCCAAACAGAACAGTGTTTAAGTGGTTATAGAATATAGAATATGTCAGAGAGTGATCTAGGAAACAGGCGCAGCTCAAGGGGGAGGGTATTCCATACCACCGGGCCAGACACAGAAAAAACACGATTCTGCATGATGGAGGTATGCATGTATCAAAGTCATTGTTAAAATGATTAGCAGAATGTGATAGGACAGTTTCATGGTTGCCGACAGTTAAATTCGACTCCTGTAATAGGCCTAACGTTTTACCGTCCGTTCATCCTATGAATTGTAGACTATTATAGTCATAAGCCTACTGCAGTTTGTAAGTTTGATATTACAGGATAATATCAAAATCCATAGAACAGGACCTACTAATCCAAGAATTTGTCAGTTTTTCTGAATGACGTAATCAGGAACAAAGACTGAGTTCAGAGTTTAAGAAACCATACCAACCACAACTGATTGAAGCATCTTCTCCATGACTACAGTCATGACTTCCCCATGGTCTTGTAGCGCACTGGTCGAGTCTTGTCTCATTGCCTCTGCATATAATGTCATCCAACCAGATTTGACCAGTTCCAATCCCGTAACGAGTCCCAATGAATGTGCCGACGTGACTAGCAAACATCCCGTAAAAATTATTCGCTTGCGTTCTTTTACCTTTCCATCAATATCATCATTATACTAATATTCTCATGTTGTTATTGTCAGTCTTAGAACGGAGTTACTAAAGTGGTAATTATTGTGCCACCACGCTGTTAATACGTGAACATTTACCGTGCAGTTTTTTAAACTTGATGCGACTTACGCCTAGAGGCTACATGTTCTATAGTCCGGGTCCGGTTATGTAAATGCGTCCTTAGTTAGTAGGCTTACTGTTAAATGTAAGATAAGCAGAAACTGCGCATTTCGAAAGTGGGCATAGTTTAGTGCTCGGTGGGGTGTAGGGAATAAAATGCAATGCTAATGAAAGTAGGAAAATTCATTGCATTCAATTTCAAGCGTGCTGTTGCTGAAGTAATTTGACAGCGGATGAGGCAGCATGAATTTAGTGTAGAAAGTGTTAGCCATGAACCATGAACACATTGGGCAGGGTTAGCCAAACGACCATTATGGAACGAATAAGATGGCTTTGGTTTGAATAGTCACGTTTATAGTGATCGGAAATATTATAGGCTAATCAGTAATCATGCACAGATGTGAGTGAACATGAATTTACCCATAACCAAGATAGGCGCACACAACTCTTGCAGTAATATTGTTGAAACCGTCATCGCAAATCGTTCCCCAAACACCATCGTGCAGAATCTCCAATCGTCCTTCATTCGGAATACCACCGGAATTCGCAAGTCTCACGGTTCCTGAAGCAAATTTTGCATCATGATTCATTCACCTTCGCTGGGTTAAGTCTGTTAAGACGTAGTCTAAGTTTCTAAACGGATGCCATATTTTCAATCAATCAAGTAGCCTTGTTTGCGTTGATGCATTGGTATCATGGTCTAAATCCGCATTTTGGGTTATTAAAAAATTCGAATAAACGTCCATAGTAGGCTAAGAAGAAGCTGTATTGGTGAAAATAATTTTGCGTGAGTGGATGTTGGATTGATGACAGTTGTTATAGACGTTGGCATGAAAATAACCACGTATTAAACAATTAAACACGTTGCAGCTCTCTTATAAAAAGAACAATAAAGGGAAAACAAAAATTGCTACAAGACGGAAGTTGGATTGATGAAAATATTTCATTGCGCAAAGAGAAGTTTGATCGATGCAGTTATCATGGGTGCTTATCGACCTTAAAGGCACCAAAAGTGTCGAAAGGTTTCCTGCAAGTATAAAAGTTAACGACTTAGCAGCGTAGGCCTATAGCGAAATAATTTAGCAACGTAAACTACGGTTTAACAAACCACGTTCCACCATTTCGCCTCTGAGTAGGAGCGCTATACAAATTCTTATTGTTTGATTTAACAAAATCAAAAAATACTTGAGTTGGCTAAGGAAAGAAAACATGTCTCTTGTGGGGGAGGCTTTATTATTTGTTTTAGAAAGTAAGATACATCATGATGATCTGGTACATGTACGCTATGTTAACCTCCTCAGTCCTCTGTCTAAAGTAGTGTGATCCTGTCCAAAAACAGAATAAAGGGTTCCACGGTGGGCTTGCGAACCTCCAGGGTAAAAACTAAATAAAATTTTAAGACTTTCAAAAGAGTGATGATAGTCCACCATAGAAAACGATTAGAAATCTGGAAACCGGGAGTTGGCCTGGTGGAAGTCTCATCTTTGTTCGACTCGTTTTAACTTTTAATTCTGTTTGTAGGCCATATGAAAATAATATATCCAAAGGTGCAAGTTTATTGCACTTAGGGCTATATGGATAAAGGATAGCCTATGCAGCAAGTAGTTTGGATATCGAAGGGACTTGTAAATTTAGGAGCATACATGTAGCCAAAATAGTAAAACAAAGGACTGCGAGTAAAATTTACATGTAGATGTCTGATCTATAATCTATATTTTTGAAAAGTGAGTCTCTTCATATCAATTCGAAAAAGTGTTTGAATATTCATACACACCACAACTAATTGACACGTCCTTATTGTGATCGCAGTCATGATGTCCTAATGGCCGTCCTCTGCACTGGTCTAGTCTCGCCTCATTGCCATTGCATACAACGTCATCCAACCAGATTTGACCAGATCCACTCCCATAACGAGACCCGATGAAGGTTCCGACGTAGCTAATTTGCACAAACATTTTCATCAAAGTCTCATTTTTAATCGAATGATGCTTCTTTTGAAAACAAATTGGCAATGCTATTTATATCATAGTTTATTATATGCGGTTTTACATAAACAGAGAAGAATAGACATTCAGGCAGATTTCTAATAGGCCGAGGCTATGTGAACGTTTTGAGTTTAAAGCACGCCATAGTCATGAGCGGAGACTTAGGGGGGGACAGTGGGTGACGGTCCCCTCCAAAGTTTGTGGTGGGGGACGGAGGTGCTTGTATCCCCCCCAATATTTCTGAAATATCATTATGAATTTCTACAGTGCTATTCACTGTTTATCCGTTTACAATGAAAATATTTAAAACAATGGAGGTGACGTAATTATATTGAAGTCCTAAGCCATGTCACTGAGCACTGAAATCATGAATAATTTTGTGAAGATGACAGTTAAAAAAGCTACGATTACAGTGTGGAAAACCAAACAATTGGGATGCGACACTCTTAAGAATTAAACGTTGACTATCAGCATTGGAAATTGAGTAATATTTATTAAGATGACAGCTTAAATTTCGACAATTAAAATATGGACATTCAACAGTCTAAACAATGTCGATGTGACATTCATTTAAGTCTTAAATCATGTCATTCAGCAATGAAATTATGAGAAATTTTGTTGAGGATCACATCTTAAAATATTTCCATTACAGTGTAGGAATTTAAAAATAATAAAACAATGAGGGGGAACTTTGAAGTCTTAAATTATGATTATTAGCATTTAGGTGATGAGCAATTTAGTTAAAATGACAGCCTAAAATGCTACCATTGCATTCGACATTTAGGACTGTGGCACAAACTCATTTTCCTGCTTGACGCTTCGCGCCTCGGCGATCGTTTTTCGGCCGCTCGTCCGTCCCCCCCACCCAAAGTTCGGACCAAGTCTCCGCCTATGGCCAAAGTAGGCTATTGCGTTTAGCCAAAGTTAAGACACACATAGGCAATTACTATATTTTGCCTGTAGGCTACATTTAAAATATTGCAAGTTAGGTATTTTGTGTCGTCCGCTTCTGTCGACGGAATGCGTTTAGCCTAAACTCTAAATAGACAGTTGGCACTTTAAAAATCTATTTGTTTCGTGATTGATTTTTGCGCTAGTCAAACAGATTGCATTCAAATTCGAACCCGTCTTATACATATAAAAATAGATGGAGATGAGAATGCACTAGCAGCTTGTAAGAAAGTGGAATGCTTCGGAAATCGAGCATTATCACAGGCTACAAGTGAGCTTGATAATAATATTTAACAACAGAATCGTTCTAAAGACATGAAACGACTGCACACTAGAATAAGAACCTCCTCTAGAACTACAGGTAACAGAATTTAAATCTACCCAAAGCCAAGACTTGCACACGCAACGCGTGTACTTGCATCGCTGAAACCGTCACCGCAAACCGTTCCCCAAACACCGGCGTAGTAAATCTCCAATCGGCCTTCATTCGGATTTCCAATGGTATTCACAAGTCTCGCCATTGTTCCTAAAGCAAATATTTATAACTCAATGATTCAACTTTCATGAACTGTTCACTAAATAGCAGTAGGGCCTACTCTGACAGCTAAACATATTGCTTTAGAAACACTAACAATATCTGGCGCAGTGAGGGAAAGTAAGAAAATATAATTTTTTACCCATGGCAAAATGACATAAATTGAGTGTTGTGGGACGGGTTAGAGAAGAACATCGTGACACGACAAATTGCAGAGATCTGTAAGCGACGCTGCTTCGCTCAATTACTATTTTGTTCACGGTAGGCTATTTATATACAAAGGCCGCCACTTTGCGTAAGTTACATACACATAATTAATTATGATAAAAATTATATATATACATTTTTAGTTGTCTCTGGATCCGAAAATATATGAATGTGGCGAGCTTCAAAACGACGGGCTGAGGATCTGAGGAGGCAGAGACTGATTGAGTAATTTGAGAATTCATACAAACCACAACTGATTGAAACATCAGTGTCGTGATCGCAGTCATGATCTCCCAACGGTCGTCCTCTGCACAGGTCGAGCCTTGTCTCGTCGCCGTTACAAACAACGTCGTCCAACCAGATTTGACCACTTCCATTCCCATACTGAGATCCGAGGAAAATGCCAACATGACTAATTCACACAAACATTTTACACAATTATACTCATTTCGACTTCGTGTAACATATTTTATTATAAGCATTTTATCATTAGCAATAACATAACTGTTTAAAAATTCCTGTCAGTAATAAAATATGACCTTGCAAACATTCGATTATAATAGACATTGAGATGAATAGGTGAAAGTATTGTTATGTAGGGCCTAGGCTCAGTTAGAGTGAAACACATCTCCCTAGATTTGCCAAATTTTTACAACAAGAAATTAGGCATTTGTAATATGTTTATGGAAGTTAGAAGTGCTCACTTTTTGCTTACATGTATATGGACAGAAAAAGGTTTAAGCCACTAGTATTCAGCATGCTCAGTTTCGATACGGGAGTCATCTCTAATTGAATTCCGTTCTACAAGTGTCAATTTTGTTGTAAACAAGGTTGCAAGAACTCACTCATAACCTGCATAAGGAAAGTTAAGAAGCCGTCGAAGTTCTTGCATGTGAACATTATCGCCAGAATAAAATAGGCAACTAAAGTTTTGTACGATATCGCAACAGTCCAGAAGAGCACTTTGGGGGTGCAGTTATTAGGCCTATAACTTTTCACAAATTTTGAATAGAATACGGTTTACCCAAATCCAAGACTTGCGCACGCAACTCGTGCACTAACATTGTTGAAACCAACACCGCAAACCGTTCCCCAAACACCTTGGTGGAGAATCTCCAATCGGCCTTCGTTTGGATTTCCAGTCGAATTCACAAGTCTCGCGATTTCTGTAGCAAATATTGCTCCGTTTATCATTTTAATTCTTTGAAACTGTTAATCAAATTTTCATACATGTAAAATTGTTTATTACTCTAAAATCGTCCATAGAACTTTGTATAGGCATAGTAAGGAAATAACGAGACAAAAAGGAATCCGTGACGCAAATTTGCATTTGCGAAGTGTGACCATTGACGTTCTAACAAAATTAGATGTTCTTATTTGCTCGACATCTTGCAGCAATGTGCAAGCTTCGCTGTTTCAGTTGACTGTTCATTGGATCGCTAATTCACGACATTCATAAGCACACCCTTTCTAGATAACGGTAGTCGTATCTACTATGTTCGTGTGTTGGAAAGCAGCCTATTCTAGACAGATTCACTGAATCAATTATGATTGATTTCGAGAGTGTATAGAATAGATACACACTAACCACAACGGATTGACACGTCTTTATCATGACTACAGTCGTGAATTCCCCATGGGCTTGTGGCGCACTGTTCGAGTCTTGTTTCGTTGCCTTTACATACAACGTTATCCAACCAGATTGGCCCAGTTCCGCTTCCATAGCGAGTCCCAATAAAATGGCCGAAATGACTATTTCGAACAAACATGTTTGATAAAAATTCTTTGTTTACAATCATGCACTTCTATGCTAGTATACCGGTGTTCCGGTAACCATCATGGTTATATTTTGATATAGAGATAGGCCTACTCAAACTGTCATGAAAAGGTGATATTATTAGGCCTATAGTTATTCAAACACATTTTAAAAAAATTGTCTTATGCTGACAATTTGCCCGTCGTATCCTAAAATTGCGTTTGCAAAAATAAATTAATTATTCACAATTTTCCAAGTCAATATAAAAATGTATTAAAGCAATCTAGATCTATGCAATCGTAGAAGTCAGAAACAACCAGGAATTGCATAGGCCTAGTCCATAATAAAATTACAGCGGAGGCGGCTGCACGAATTGCTTGCAGAAAAGTTAGCTGAGGACAGTTTCCAGCGGACTAAATGATCGAATGGATAAGACGGCGTCGTATCAAGCAGTGAGTAGCCTAATTAGATTAAAATACGTTGGAAATCATACCCGCGAGGATAGGGCCTACTAGCCATGCGAATGAATTTCTAAATGAATGTGCATTGTGTAATTACCTGTAACCAAGACTGGCACACGCAACTCCTGCGCTGATATCGGTGAAATAATCTTTGCAAACCGTTCCCCAAAAACCAGCATGGTAAATCTCCAACCGGCCTTCATTCGAATTTCCAGGAGAATTCGCAAGTCTCGCGTTTACTAGAACAAAATAAGAACCTCATGATTCATTCGTATACTTGAACGGTTCTTTAAATTTCGTTATGGGGTGTAGCGAGCTACAGGCTTCGCTCATAGCCCATGTTTCCCAAGCCGTGTTCTGCCGCCTCCAGGTCATGTTTCCTAAGCTGCCGCCTCCAGGCCTTGTTCCCTAAGCTACGTCTCTTAGGCCATGTTCCCTAGGCCTTGTTCCTTAGGCCACCTTCCTTAGGCTGCCCCTCTCAGCCCTTGTTCCCTAGGCCATGTTCCATAGGCAATGTTCTCTAAGCTCCTCCCTCTAGACCATGTTCCCTAGGCCATGTTCTGCCTCTCTCAGGTCTTGTGTCCCTGCCTCGTAAGGTTTAAATAGAGAAGGGAGAGTCAGTTGAGGTGTGTAAACTGGCTCCCTTGGCTACATAGGTAAGGTTGATGGCCGCGCGTCTGTGCGCTACTCTGTGAAGGACAGCGTGCGGGCCGCGGTTCGATTCCCGAAGGTGGCTATTTCAGCGATTCAAATTTCGGGCTAGCACGGTCCGTCCACGGGGAGCTAAATGGCGTGGCGACACTAATCATCTAAGATATGGCAGTGTCGTTAAACATGTAACAGTCAGTGAGTGAGGTGTGTGTCGGCCGAGTCCAGTCAGCCAAGCCGAGTTAGTCGCCCAGTCGTTTTAGTAGTAGAGAAGAGTTGTGTTCGGGCTGATATAATACACCGTGCTGAAAAGAAATTGTATCCTCCTGTTGATTCTTTCAGGTTGACTGACAGTGGAAACTCCAATCCCTTCTAAATACCACGGAGGCCGAACTTACGCTCCCTGGGAGCCACACGCCACCTGAAGATTCCACCGGTCACCGGGTTTCCTGTTACACTGGTACCAGAAGTGCGGTACGTAGTTCTTCCTGCCAAACGTTGACAGCATACCGAGGATGCAGACGGAAGACGACGAGATCACAATTAGGTATCCGATGCCCGGTGACGTCCGCACGCATACCGACGTTTCTACACCGGCCGCCAGGAGATCAACAATGGAGAAGCTCCCGTAATGGAACCTTTGATAGAAGAAATCCATTCCGATGACGACGAGTCGCCGGTGACAACGAGCTACCGTGAACAGACAACCCACCGACTTCGACGTCAGAATTTCCTGGAGAACGTCGGTAGCCTGCTGCGAAGCCGGCCAACGCCGATGAAACCCGGCCGGTTTGATGGGACCGGTTCGCTGGAGTCTCTTCTGGTTCAATTCGAGGTGTGCGCCAGTCACACCAAATGGACAGCCTCAGAGAAGATCGACCAATTGCGATGTGCGCTGGAGAAAGCCGCGACGATATTCCTTTGGAATTTCGGCGCCCAGCCGAGTTTAAGCTACGAGGAACTCGTGGAAGTTCCACGAGTTCCTCGTGGAACAACTCCGACAAAGATACGGGGCGGAAGGTCAGGCAGAAACCTTCCGTGGCCAGCTGAATTATCGACGTCGACGAGCGGAAGAATGTCTGAGCGACCTGTTGCACGAGATTCCTCGGCTCGTCGTGTTGGCGCATCCTGAGACTCTTTCCTAGAGGTCATGCGAGACCGTCTCCTTTCGCTGAAGGCACGTGAGCGGAAGCATAAGACCCTCGATGAAGCTTACCGGACAGCCCTGAGTCTGGAGGCCTACCAACGAGCATCCGAGAGTGACGACCGCAGAAGACCGCCGAACCGGGTTCGAGAAACTCGCAAGCTGGTCTGAATGCTCAGCTCCAGACGACGCTGGACCGGTTCATGACGGCACAACGAGACGACCAACGAAAACGGCAACGCGAGATGGAGAAGAGAAACGATCAGCAGCTTCGGCAGCCCCGCAGCCCCGCAGCCCAGCGCCGATCGGCAACTGACCGAGACGAGACGATCGCCTCGGAGATCGCAGCACGGGAGACCGCTATCAGAAGACTTCGAGGTGACCTGTTTCAACTGTGGCCGAGTTGGTTACGTTGCCCGGAATTGTCGACAAGCTCGCCGTTTCCGGAACCGCTTGAACGACGCCGGAGGGAAATGGATTTAGGAACAAATGTGAATCAGTTAATATTTTGATGAAATCTGACCATCATGTGTAAATATGAATTGTCTTTAGGACTTTAAAGTTTCATTTCGAAATTCTTACTTCTGGCCAAGATATTGGCAAAAACCCTAGGGGTTCTTTTTTTTGCGCACCATGTAAATGAAGAAGGTATATCCATAGGTGCAAGTTCATAGCACTTAGGGCTATATGAATATGCAGCAAATAATAATACGATATCGAAGAGACTTTAGGAACATAAATTGTAAAACAAAGGACTAGGGCTGCCAACTTTTTGATTTTTCCATTCCGGGACGAACGCAGTCACTAGATACATGGGCGGAGGTTGGTTTCCTTTAGGGGGGTCTAAAAACATGGTCCAGAAGGCGCGGCGCTGAAAAAATTCCGTTTCGGCCTGAAAAAAGTTGATGACCTTTTTTATAGTTTTTTTAGTCGTCAAGTTCAAATCTTATGAAACTTACTAGGCCTATGTATTTCCCGGTCGAAAAAGTTGATGACCTTTTTTAGTCATCAGTTGGAAGTCCTTGGTGGTGTGCTAAGCCCAAAATATACACCATTTACAGTGCAAAAACATGATTAAGGGTCTTCTTGGGGGGCTTAGCCCCCTAGCCCTTATAAACTCCGCCCATGACTAGATATGACATTTATACCAATTTAAGTTACACTGTCATCGTATATTTTACAGGCACAAAGTCGTGAAAATTAGCTCGTAATCTCTCAAAAAGCATTAGAACAGACCAACAGTAGCCAGTTGGACACAATATTATGCATGCTACTGAATGTGAGTGGCTTGTAAAGTTTTCAAGACTTGAACCCATTTCTGTCCAACATTCGATGTTCAATCAACAACGTAAGGTTTAACAGAGCGCCGAACGAAAAAATTACCAATGTGAAAAATAACAACATTTGTCCAATACATCCCAACCACAAATTCCGGGACACTTTTAGATCAATTTTAGATCAATCCTGGACACGGGACGCATAGGGCCAATTCCCGGACTGTCTCGGCGAATCCGGGACGGTTGGCAGCCCTACAAAGGACTGAGAGTCAACTTTAGTTGTAGATGTCTGATCTATAATCTGCATTTTTGAAAAGTGAGTCTCTTCATATAAAATCGAAAACTTTTTGAATACTCATACACACCACAACTAATTGACACGTCTTTATTGTGATCGCAGTCATGATCTCCCAATGGCCGTCCTCTGCACTGGTCGAGTCTCGCCTCATTGCCATTGCACACAATGTCATCCAACCAGATTTGACCAGATCCATTCCCATAACGAGACCCGATGAAGGTACCGACGTAGCTAATTTGCACAAACATTTTCATCAAAGTCTCATTTTAATAGAATGATGTTTCCTTTGAAAACAAATTGGCAATGCTATTTGTATTATAGTTTAGTTTGTTATATGCGATTTTACACAAACAAAGAATAATAGACATTCAGGCGAATTTCTAATAGGTCTATAGTAGGGTGGTCGTTAAAAATAAAAGTTGGAATCTACTGTTTTCCAAGTTTCCATTTGGTGCCATTCCATCCAGAAACATCACACAAAAGGTTGTATGAGAAAATATTGATATTTAGGACTTGCACAACACCATCAAAGTTTATAATGGGAACCTATGAAAAGTAAGCATAATTTCTATAATAAAACATGCATCTTCATTCTTCAAGCCAGAAATCAATTCAATGCTTTACAACGATATAATTTCATGCCTGATTATTGATGATCACGCTTGTTGGTGATTAAAATTTAAATTATTATTGCTGCCGAGGTACTCGATGTCAATGTGACCTTGAAGGTTTTGCCGCACTCTCCTTTGTTCGTGCCGATGTATGTATGTGCCAAGAACGACTTGCGATGCTCTTCTATAACTTGTCATAGAAATTGTTTTTCTTGTTCATTCCTTGTCCTTGAGGGATTGAAATGCTGAATGAGGGTGACACCCCGCTCAGCTAGACTGCTAGATCACTCTTAACCTTTATGTATCTGCAGCTTGTCGAACTCTTCGTGCAGTCCTCGTGATTTATCAGACCACTTGGATCGTGTTCCAGAAGTGCATCTCGAAGTTTTAAGATTCAGAACAAGCCTCGAGTTGATTTTGTCACGAAATCATGCCAGACTGGTATTTTTGTGAATGGCTGAGAGACGAGTTGTGGTATGCGTTTTGGGAGCTCAGAACCTTCTTTGACCATTAGAACTGCCATGATCATTGATCAACTTCGTCTCTTCCAATGACGCGTCATAGTGAAAGAAACCCAAGCATAACAACAACTTGGATGAATATCAGAGATTGTGACCAATGAGTGTCACTGCAGCATCAGCAATGAACTTCTGTGGGTTTAAAAAAGAGTTAGTACTCACTACTCAGTACTAGATCGTTCACAGGAGCAGTGGCTGCTGATGTGGGTTTGAAACCAATGGCGTTCATGTAGATGCATGTTCTAAACAGACTAATAATTATTTTCAGATGTTCCAACACATGTTCGTGATAAGATAATCGACGTGATGACTCCAATCGTTGCTGTAGCCTAGAGTGTGCTCGTCTTGAAATAGCAACACCTTCAAGCAGTAAATTGCTCTCGCCATCAATAATAGGCTACTGTTATGGAGGGATATGCAGGAGGTGTCATCTTTTTTAAACCTTGCCAGTCTGCAGCGTCCAAACATGCTCAGTCACCTGAGTTGGAACTTTGTCAAACGCTTGGCTTTGACAAACATGAGAAGAAGTTGCTCAGTAGTTTGAGTGATGCTGTCCCTGAGGCCAAGTTTCAATAGGCCTAATGTATGCGTGTGAACTCTACTCAGCCGCGGATCGTTATTTCCAAATTATGCCCCCATTTCTACATTCATGGATGATGTTTGCACTAGCTTCCAGCCTAGCACCACTTGCC
Source organism: Lumbricus terrestris (assembly GCA_949752735.1). Classification (NCBI taxonomy): domain Eukaryota; kingdom Metazoa; phylum Annelida; class Clitellata; order Crassiclitellata; family Lumbricidae; genus Lumbricus; species Lumbricus terrestris. The sequence continues at coordinate 26,200,703 of OX457037.1, read as the reverse complement.
TGGCGGTGTCTCGCTGGTACTGCTCCGCCCTACTTGTCCGATCTCTGTCTCCAACTTAGCTTTCAATCGAGCAATACGCTCTTCGTCCAATGAGGAGCTGCTGGTCCCTCGAACCCGCTCTTCTACCAGACAGCGTCGAGTCTTCTCGGTTGTTGGTCCGTCCACGTGGAATGGGCTTCAGCTTGCACTGCGCTTACTACCTGGGAATAACTTGCCTGCTTTAAGCCAGTTGCTGAAGACCTATCTTTTTAGCCGTGGCTGGGCTGGGAGCGCCTCTGAGTAGTCTTCTTGAAGAGGCGCTATATAAATTTTTAGAATGAATGAATGAATAAATGTGTAGACTACTACTTTGGTGCATTGATGACTTAGATTGTTAGTTGTTACTAAGAAAATAAATCATAACATTGCTAGATTATCGTTCACAGGAATTCCCTTACTTGTCAATTACCGCTAAAATGCTCATAAAAATAAATAATATTGGCAATCAGTGATGACAGGAACATTATAGAATTTATGTATCAGCTGTACCTAAGTAAAAATCATTAAGTAGGCCTATTTCTATAAAAAAATTATTCCGAAAATTTGAAGTAAATAATACTTGTACTCGAAATTACGACAATTATTTGCAAAATCCTAAACTTCAACGACGTTGTGCAAGTCCTAAATATTGTTGTATCCTAATAATTTTTGGGCCACATAGGTTTTAGACCAAGTGGCACGGAATGGCGGGTTGGAGAAATATGGCATATTAAGTTGAAAATTTTCTATTAGGGATGCAACCACCGTAGTCTATAGGCTATGTGAACGTTTTGAGTGTAAAACACGCCAAAGTAGGCAATTGCGTTTCGCAAAAGTAAAGACATAGGCAATTATTATATTTTGCCTGAAGGCTACAGTTATTGTATTGAAAGTTAGGTGTTTTATTTCGTCCGCCTCAGTCGACGGAAAGCGCTTAGTCTAAACTCTTAATAGGACATAGGCACTTAAGAAATCTATTTGATTCGTGATTGATTTTTGTATAGGCTAAGTCTAATAGATTGCATTCAAATTCGAACCCATCATGAATATATAAAAATAGATGTAGATGAGAATGCACTAGCTTGTAAGAAAGTGGTATGCTTCGAAAATCGAGCATCATCACAGGCTATAAGTGAACTGGAAAAGTTAACAACAAAATCGTTCAAAAGACCTGAAACGATTGTACAATAGAATAAGAATAACAACCTCCTATTGACCTACAGGTAAGATAATTTAAATCTACCCAAAGCCAAGACTTGCACACGCAACATGTGTAGTGGCATCGTTGAAACTGTCACTGCAAACCGTTCCCCAAACACCGGCGTAGTAAATCTCCAATCGGCCTTCATTCGGATTTCCAATGGGATTCACAAGTCTCGTCTTTGTTCCTAAAGCATATATTTATAACCCAATGATTTAACTTTCTTGAACTGTTTACTAAATACCGACAGGGACTGCTATGACGGATAAATAATAATGTATTGCTTTAGAAACATTGACAATATCTGGCGAAGTGAGGAGAAATAAGAAAATGTAATTTTTAACGCATCATCATCAATGCCCGTAAGAGTCCGACGCCACTCTCTGTCTGAGTCTGTCTCGCGTCATGCTGCCCAGCTTCAACTGGTCCGGTCAGCAGGTCTGCTCCATACCATTAACATCTTGGAGCAGCTAGACCACCTTGTCTGTTTGCAGAGAATATTGGGAGAGAGGCATGAAGGACAACATGGGTTAGTGTGGCGGAGTATGGATGCAGTTTAACGTCGTGCCCAGGACAAAATTTTTAACTAAAGACACATAACTAGACTACCGTACTAGAGTCTTCTAGGGCGTGGTCGAGAAGAAAGAACATGGTGACACGATCGCGACAACTTGCAAAGATCAATAAGCGACGCTGTTTCGCTCGATTACTCTTTAGTTTCTTTGTTCAGGGTAGGCTACATATACAGAGTGGGATATAAAAAAGTAATCCCATACGGTTTTTAGCCCATATCTTGGCCAAACATAAGAATTTTTAAATGAAACTTTACAGTTTTAAGGTCAATTCATATTTACTTACAATACTCAACTTTTAGCAAAATATTTTAAACAGAACAAAAGTTCTATCACTTTTAGTGGGGCCAACTTCCGTTTTTTGACAACTAAAAAACGCGACGCAACAAAAAGTAACAAAAAACAAATCTAATTATTCTGGTAAATATCTTGGCCAGAAGTAAGCATCTCTAAATGATATTTTAGAAGCATAAATACAATTCCTAACTGCATATGATGGCCGAATTTCATCGAAATATTTTAAACAGAACAAAAGCTATATCACTTTTAGAGACACCACCCACCGGTTTTATGACGATTAAAAAACGTAACGCAGCAAAAAGTAACAAAAACGTGATTTTATCAGGTCACACTTATCTCAAATAATTGTTATCAAATAGACTTTAAATTGCCAGGTGATCAATGTTATCACTATTTTGTTTAAACAGAGTTTAAGTGTAGCTTCACGTCACTCTGAAGTCTTAGCAAGATGACAATCAAGTTGCAATGCAATTCAAATTTCTTAAAAAAATGAAAATGGCCAAGGTGTCAATGACAGACAGAATAATGTATTCAGACACCTCTTGAACAAGATTCTAGAGTTACATTGAGCACCGTTTACTCTGATAAACAGTGAGAGCGCAAACATTAAGAGTTGAGCTAAGAGTGAAGAGATTTGCCGTGAATAAAAGGAGATCTGCTCGATTGTTTTGGCTTCATTCAGAAAGACAATGGCCCCAAATCTCCTAATTTGAACCCGATGGATTGATAGTTAATTGCGGAGAGCTATGCTGAAGAAATATCACAATCTGCAACCAAAACCAAGAGCGGTAAGAGAATTTATGGGCGCATTGGAGTTAACATGTTGTACCGTCGTTGTCAATTTTGTAATAACCTGGCTGACAGTAACTATGCTTCAAGCTTTGTTTGGAAACTCATTTTTCATTCGCTTTCACCACAATGCTTCTCAATTCGCAAATTTTTAACCAGAATACGGTCTTGTGTTGTGATTTTTGTCATTCTGGTTAAAACATCTTCAAAACCGGCAGAAATTGACGATTGGCGAGTAAAAAATAAAAAATGGCGACCGGAAATTGTCGTAATAATGACGTCATATGACTAAACAGGTAAGTAAGTAACTGGGTGAACTATACAAGTTATTATGGATATAGTCTTAGCAAATTTGAACTAATTATATTACATCAAACGATGCGATGTCACTTTTTTGGGGCCACCCTGTATATACATAGGTCGCCACTCCGCGTAGGTTACATACCCATAATTAGATATAATATGAATTATAGTCGTCTCAGTATCCGAAAATATATGAATGTGGCGAACTTCAAAACGACGCGCTGAGGATCTGAGGAGGCAGAGACTGATTGAGTAATTTGAGAATTCATACAAACCACAACTGATTGAAACATCGGTGTCATGATCGCAGTCATGATCTCCCAACGGCCGTCCTCTGCACAGGTCGAGCCTTGTCTCGTCGCCATTACAAACAACGTCGTCCAACCAGATTTGACCAGATCCACTCCCATACCGAGATCCGAGGGAAATGCCAACATGACTAATTCACGCAAACATTTTACACAATTATACTCAATTGGACTTCGTGTAACATATTTTATTATTAGCATACAGTAGGCTACTTATAGCTTTTTTGTTCTTGTCAGTCATAAATTTTGACTTTGCAAACATTTGACAACAATAGACGATCAGGTGAATATGTGAAATTATTGTTTTGTAGGGCCAAGGCTGAGTTAGAGTGAAACACATCTCCCTACAGTTACCAAATTTTTACAACAAGAATTAAATTAGGCATTTCTATTATCTTTATGGAAGTTCGGAATGCTCAGTTTTTTGCTAATGTGCATTAGAAAAGGTTTAAGCCACCAGTATTCATTCATTCATTCATTCATTCAAGTATTTATATAGCGCCTCTTCAAGGAAACTACTCAGAGGCGCTCCCGACTCCAGTACGGACAAACAGAACAGTTTTTAAGTGCTTATAGAATGTGTCAGAGAGTGATCTAGGGAACAGGCGTAGCTCAAGCGGGAGGGCATTCCATACCACTGGGCCAACCACAGAAAAAGCACGACTCTGCATGATGGAAGTACGAGCAAATGGGACAAAGAGTACTTCCCTAACAGCCGAGCGGAGGGACCGACCAGTCCGAGCACTTAACACAGGCCGACAAAGATCGAGTAGGTACGATGGAGCAAGACCTAGCTGGCAGCGCCATATTAAGGACGAGATTCTGTATTCGATGCGCTGACGGACTGGGAGCCAATGCAGAACCTCCAGCATGTAATTTGTAACATGACCAAATTTGGGCAGATGACCAATGAGGCGTGCTGCAGCGCGCAGAATACGGTCAAGAGAAGATAATCGACCAGATGGTAAACCAGCATAAAGGGATAGGCAATAGTCAAGACGAGCTGAGACAAAGGAATGTACAAGCGTAGTTGCAGCACCAGTTGAGAGAGAGCGAGCGACAGTGCGAAGCTGGCGCAGCTGATAGAAACAGGAGCGACTGAGACGATTAATGTGAGGTACAAAAGTAAGTTCCTGGTCTAGCACAACACCAAGGTCACGGACCGAGGTGGAGAAAGTATAGTCGGGAAATTCAGCAGAGAGGTGAATCAGATCAAGCTTAGACAGCTGCTCTCTGGAGCCCAGCCAAATGAATTTAGTCTTAGCAGGGTTTAGTCTAAGACGGTTTGATGCCATCCATGCTCTCAGGGCAATGAGCACCTGACTCATAGCCCTAACTGTAGAGGAAGCGTTAGATGAGAGGCAGTGCGTGTATGCCTGTGTGTCATCAGCGTAGAGTTGGCTAAAGGCACCATGTTCTGCAAGAAGCAGGTCGAGACCAGTGGTATAAATTATGTATAAGAGTGGACCAAGAACTGAACCCTGAGGCAAACCATATGGGGCAGGGACCCACCGAGACCTAGTCGAGCCATGGACCCCACTTATAGTACGCCCATGCAGGAAAGAGCCGATCCACTCCAGAAAATTACCAGACAACCCAAACGAAACATTCAAACATTCAAACATCAGGATGCTCAGTTTCGAAATGGGAGTCATCTCTAATTGGAATCAGTTCTGCAAGTGTCAATTTTTGTGCAGACGAACCTGCAAGAACTGACTTATAGCCTACATAAGAAAAGTTCAGAAACCGTCGAAGTTTTGCATGTGAACATTATCGCCAGAATAAAGTAGCCAATTAAAGTTTTGTATGATATCGCAACAATCGTCAGAAGGGAGTGTAAGCCTACTGTGGGGTGCAGTTATGAGGTATATAATTTTTTACAAATATTTAATAGATTATGGTTTACCCAAATCCAAGACTCGCGCACGCAACTCGTGCACTAACATTGTTGAAGCCAGCACCGCAGACCGTTCCCCAAACACCATGGTGGAGAATCTCTAACCGGCCTTCATTCGGATTTCCAGTCGAATTCACAAGTCTCGCGATTTCTGTAGCAAATATTGCTCCGTTTATCATTTTAATTCTTTGAAACTGTTAATCAAATTTTCAAACATGTAAAATTGTTTATTACTCTAAAATCGTCCATAGAACTTTGAGTAACTTTGAATAACGAGACAAAAAGAAATCCGTGACGCAAATTTGCATTTGCGAAGTGTGACCATTGACGTTCTAACAAAATTAGATGTTCTTATTTGCTCGACATCTTGCAGCAATGTGCAAGCTTCGCTGTTTCAGTTGACTGTTCATTGGATCGCTAATTCACGACATTCATAAGCACACCCTTTCTAGATAACGGTAGTCGTATCTACTATGTTCGTGTGTTGGACAGCAGCCTATTCTAAACAGATTCACAGAATCAATTATGATTGATTTCGAGAGTGTATAGAATAGATACACACTAACCACAACGGATTGACACGTCTTTATCATGACTACAGTCGTGAATTCCCCATGAGCTTGTGGCGCACTGTTCGAGTCTTGTTTCGTTGCCTTTGCATACAACGTTATCCAACCAGATTGGCCCAGTTCCGCTTCCATAGCGAGTCCCAATAAAATGGCCGAAATGACTATTTCGAACAAACATGTTTGATAAAAATTCTTTGTTTACAATCATGCACTTCTATGCTAGTATACCGGTGTTCCGGTAACCATCATGGTTATATTTTGATATAGAGATAGGCCTACTCAAACTGTCATGAAAAGGTGATATTATTAGGCCTATAGTTATTCAAGCACTTTTTTTTACAAATTGTCTTATGCTGACAATTTGCATGTCGTATCCTGTAATTGCGTTTGAAAAAATAAACTAATTATTCACAATTTTCCAAGTCAATATAAAAATGTATTAAAGCGATCTAGATTAGGGTGTCCCAACAAATATTTTTCTAGAAACTTGAAATGCAGTCCCCCTAAAAAGTTTCCATATGGCCCCATAATAACACCTGTAAAGTTTTATGACACTAAAAAAATATTTAGGGGTGGCTCAAGCCGCCCAAATTTAACCCATATTGGCATAATTTGCGCCTGATGTGTCCAACTTCTAAATGCCTTTATATCCCAATCGTTGATCCTATTATAACAAATTTACTACCCTTGGAAAGCTCGTGAATGGTAGAATTAACAGGTATTTAACTTTATTGGATACAATGGATATTTTGGGCATAGTCTTATGCTCAAAAAATGCAAAATCGAGAAAAATTTGAGATTTTTGAACTTTGGACACAATATCAGTGCACACACAACTAATCATTGGGAGTAGTCATTACAAACTCTTGATAATGTAACAAGTCGTGGTTTTAGCTCCTCCATACCTTCATCTGCTTCATAGTAAGAAATTCTGAGGGGGCTGTGAGGTTCAACCCCTATTTGTCCTAGGACCACACAGTAAAGTTTTAATTGCACACCCCATGCAGCTACACAACAAATCAACGTCTGGACCGTTATTTTTTACTATTCTCATACTGATCTGCTGATTCTACATCACTGCACTCAAATTGTTCTTCAGTTCTACGTTCTACATTTACACATGTCAACAAGATTGTCACAATTGTGGTTAGAAAACATGTGCCTGTGTTTTTCGACAACCTGTACGAGAAATTGTCTCCGATCTACGTTCTTCGTTATCGTTGAGCTGAAATTCTGTATCAAAGCTGCGTCATGTTTGTTCAGCACAGTCATTTACACAGACCAACGTTATGAAAAATCACACGTGGTCTTATACGATTGGCTATCTCGCCACTCTTTCACCGAAAGATCGAGAAAACTATATTTGAACGCAGCATGGTTTGGGAAAAACTTTTAGGAAGAGATAACCCCGTTATTCCACATTAATGAGAACTCACTGAAAGAACAGAGAGAATTGCTATCTCTTATATCTTAGGTGCTGGTATACCAAGAATGATGTTGCATCATTTTCAGACTTGTCATCTAGAGCAGCATTGCCAGAATTATAAAGCTATGGATTAATTCAAAGAGAGCAGTGACTCTACATGAGAACACCGCCTGACTGTAGATGTCAATCACAAATCTGAGACTTGTTTGGGTTGGATGCCCTGTAATTCACGGTCGTCAACTGTATATGTGATTCGTTTCCATCATAAAGCAATTAGATCTATATTGCCTTACCCATCCAACTTGCTCTGTGATGGCAACAGGCTTGCGAAATGCTACCGAATTGTTCAATCCAACCATGAATACCAAGAGTTTTGAAAATTCTTGATAGTCATATTTCGAGTATGGCCACGCTAAAGCTGTTCAGTAATGAATTCTTATGATTTGTTAGATGCAGACTGCAGTAGCATTGGTCGAGGGTTTGGTTGATGGTGAACCAGATTGGAGCATTCATCTTTAAATGGCTTGCAGAGCTTAATTACAGACCATTGATGGACAAATTTTTACCAAGGACACAAAGAATGCACCAGGCAACTGGACTTAAAAGATTTCTGCGATGTTAACAAGATGTTACGACTGATGGCTGATGTAGAAGGGTGCAAGGCATTGCAAACTCTATTTAATATGCAGTTATTGAAAGCCGTTGTCTCAAAGCATTTGCCAATAATTAGGCCTAATGCATCACACTTTCACGACTTCAAAAGGTTCAAACTGCAACCGTTGATTCCTGTCCTGGTCCAGAGGTCAACTTTAGCACACCAACATGTTTGTAGGCTACTTCCACCAACTAGAGAAAAATCAGACTGACAATCTGTTAACCTTATTCATTTCTACTCCACTGATGATTGCCATGTGGAGGTAGCGACCTGCAATCCTAGTGCACGACATTTACATCATTCGTTTGCTCGAGAGCTTAACTGTCGTCCTTATGCTTGAAAAACCTCATTCGCAAATACAATAAGGTTGCATATTTGTAGATTTTAGTATTTCAGAGCAATATAAGGTTATTAAGCAATACATAAGCACGCTAGTGGGATCAAAGTGTGGACCTCCGAAAATTTCAAACTCATAGGCCTATATGTCGCACGTATAATTTGTGACAACTTACACATATTATATGTGAGCTTTGAGCGGCCTCTAAATATTTTCAAAATGTCCAGAAATTTGGCAGGTACTATCATAGGACCATAAGGAAACTTTTTGGAGGGACTGCATTTCAAGTTTCAAGAAAAATATTTTTCCTGTGCAATCGTGGGACACCCTAATCTAGATCTATGCAATCGTAGAAGTCAGAAGAAGACAGGAAGTGCATAGGCCTAGTCCATAATAACATTACAGCGGTGGCGGCTGCACGAATTGCTTGCAGAAATGTTAGCTGAGGACAGCTTCCAACGGACTAAATGATCGAATAAATAAGAAGGCGCCATATCAAGAAGTAAATAGCTTAATTAGAATAAAATACGTTAGAAATCATATCCGCGAGGATAGAGACTACTAGCTAAGTGAATGAATCTCTAAATGAATGTGCATTGTGTAATTACCTATAACCAAGACTGGCACACGCAACTCCTGCGCTGATATCGGTGAAATAATCTTTGCAAACCGTTCCCCAAACGCGAGCATGGTAAATCTCCAACCGGCCTTCATTCGAATTACCAAAAGAATTTGCAAGTTTCGCGTTTACTAGAACAAAATAAGAACCTCATGATTCATTCGAATTCTTGAAACGGTTCTTTACATTCCGTTATAGGCCGAATAGGCCTATTTCGTTTTGTAGGCATCCCGCAGGCCTTCGAGAAGAGGGCCAACAAAATGATATGACCAGGAACAGTTAGGCTTATCTATGCGGCATGTGATCTCTGATCATGTTCTAACAAAATGAAGTTCTACACTCGAAAACTTAGTGGATTACGCACGCTCAGCTATTTCGTTGAACTGCTCATTTCTTTCTTCATTTACTGCATAGGAAAATGTACTACAACTCTCGAAAAGAATGCAACCAGTTTTCTAAACTATGCAAATAGAATCACAGACTAAGTTTAGAATTCATACAGACCACAACTGATTGAAACGTCTTTGCTATGATCGCAGTTATGCACTCCCCATGGCCGCGCAGAGCACTGGTCGAGTCTTGTCTCAGCGCCATTGCATGCAACGTCATCCAGCCAGATTTGCCCAGTTCCACTCCCGTACCGAGACCCGAGCAAGACGCCGACATGACTAATTCATACAAGCATTTTTAAAAATATTATTATTTTGAAATTATAGATTTGTCTATAATTAACATAGAGCAACATGCATTTTATTTCGTAAGTCAATTAATTCTATTTCATAAGTGTCATAAAGTAATACATATTTATTTGAGCAAGTATCATTATTATCATTGCATTCAAAATATTTTACGTGCACAGCATTGCGTGGTTTTGTGTTCAACAAAAGTCGAGAAATAATAATTTATGCAATTCGTCGATGCAATTTAGATTATTATTTATTGTGTTATGCTTTGTTCTCAGAAAGTGCCAAATCCAAATAACTGGCATTTGCAAATTTCAGTGTGATTAGCCTAATGCTGCCTTAAGTTTGTTCCTCAGTTAGCCTATTTCCACAAATTTTACTTTTAGTTTTGGTCATTTTCCTCAATCGAAAATGACATTTCTTGGTTTCAATTTTTTTCTTCAACGTGAGTTGGAATTTTACTTTTCTATGTTGTTTCACTAATAGGCCTACTAAGCCATTCACAATGTCCACCAAATAACTGCAAGGCAGTGGTGGCCACTATTCTTATAGATTGGAAAGATACCCTGTGCCATAAGCTACATGATACAATGATAAAATTATGTCCTACTTATTTAAGTGGTCCACATTTCTAAAGTTGTGTTTTATGCAGTGGCGTAACTATGGGGGGGCAAGGGGGGCAGCCGCCCCCCAAATGAAAGGGCTGCCCCCCCCAGCTGCCCCCCCAATCCCTGCGTTTGTTTTACTTTTTACTCTTACGAGTGATAAAGAATTAAACAATGTTATATAATTTCTGACTTATTTTATTTTTTATACAACTTCCTGTACAACTTCTTATAGGGTGGGTGGTGGGAAAGTGGGACAGGCCACTATAGTGCACTGTGGGACAGACAAGCTAGTGAGGCTTGCTTGCGTATTATGTCCAATACTGTAATACATCCAAAATCTAAAAATACATAGTCTATGGCAATATACCGATGCCGTTGCACGCTTTAATTGCCAACGGTAGCCACCCCATCATTTTAAGCTGCCACCCCACTGCCCCCCCATGAAAAAATAACTGGCTACGCCACTGGTTTTATGAAGACTGATTTTGCTTGATTGCAAAGAACTGTTATGTTAGACACGGTCAAATAACCATGTAGAGCCGACCTATTCCTTCGGCGTCTGAAAATGCCGATAACATAATTATCTTATGTCAAAAAATCATAATATGACTTTTTGACTTAAGATAATTATGTTATCGGCATTTTCATTATTTCATTATATTATTATTATATTATTATTGGCTACTAGGTGATTATAAACGATACTTAGAATTATTCGCTATTCATAACATGACACCTAAATTTAGCTTCTAGGCTACATCTTATAAAATTCACAGGATAACAAAAAATTATCGAATAAATTGCAAGAGAGTGTCTATTTTCACCTATAGGCTCAATGACCTTGAATGTCTTGGACGTTTTAGTTAAGGCTTTCGTTCCATGTTTTTGTAATTATTAGTTTCTACTGCTTTGGTTTCAGTCGTCGCTTTCAGCGCTTATGCCAGTCAGGTTTTCAAACCCTTACCATGTTTTAGTTCATGTCTTCGCCTTAGTTTCAGTTAACTAAAACCCAACGTATTCCATGGGGAAGGTTTTCGCTGTAGTTTTCGTTAACAAAAACAACACAAATTGCAATGTGACTGCAACAGGCAAAAAGATTGAGAGCATCAACATTCCAACGTTAGAACCCGCTTTAGAAATTTTTATCACTATTGATACAGACGAGGCTTAACGAACAGCCTCTAAGATTGTTAAGGAACGGGCATGGTTTGCAAAAAGTAGGTCTATATAATTAACCAACTGAGCTGACTTCATTCAGTCATTCATTCTGAGAATTTGTATAGAATTTATCTGCACCAACTTGCCGAAATGACGATAAGAGTCATTGCAAGCAAAAGTAACAACAAGTTGCAAAACAAAACACAGTAAGCTGAAAGAGTCACCAGTGGCGAGCCATCGCAAACACGTAGAGTTAACCATCGGATCCCCGTAGACAGCGTAAATACCTGAGAAATCCAATGAAAAAACCAGTACGCGATTGGATGGAATGATTTCAAAAAGCCTATAAAATTTATATGGAAGCCTTGTACAGGCAACATGAGAATAACAGACTTAGGCAGATCTAAGAGAATGCGAATTTACCCAAAACCAAGACTGGCACACGCAACTCCAACACTGGCATTGTTGAATCCGTCACTGCAAACCGTTCCCCAAACACCGGCGTAGTAAATCTCCAATCGGCCTTCATTCTGGTTTCCAGTTGGATTCACAAGTCTCGCAATTGTTCCTAAAACAAATAATCATCACTCTGTGATTCCAACTGTCTTAAACTCATTAATATGAACCCTGCATGGCTTGATATTTGTTAGAAACATTGATAATCAATCATTCATGCAATGAAGGAGAAATTAGATGAGTTCGTACCTGAAATCACATAATATGAGAATGCGAGCTCTGTAGTCTATTAACAGAAATAACCGAGTGATAATGAGTTCGAGAATTATTTGCCGGAACACAGGCCTACATGTAGCCTGCACGATATTTTGTTTCGTTCGACTGTTCCTGCTTTTCTTCATTCACAGTATATCCAACAAAATTATTAAAAGCATCTAGCTTTAATGCTTCCGTATCCGACGATATCAGTATAATGGCATTGCCCAGCTTTCCGAACGACGCACGGAGGATCAGACACTGATTGAAGAGATTGAGAATTCATACAAACCACAACTGATTGATACGTCTTTGTTGTGATCGCAATTGTGATCTCCCAATGGCTGTCTTCTGCACAGATCGAGTCTAGTCTCATTGCCATTACATACAACGTCGTCCAACCAGATCTCACCAGTTGCATTTCCATAAAGAGACCCAATGAAGGTACCAACGTGACTATATCGCACAGACATCGAAAGAATTATCCTCTTGAGCTCCTCGATATTTCTACTATCGACACGCATAATATTATAAATTGGCAGCATTCATCAAATTTGATTTTGCAACCATTAGATTATTATACAGAGTCGATCGGACACCAATGCACCATGTCAACATGTAAACCTTTTCACATGCATATTTAACTATTTTGTGCTCGACGACTAATGGAAAAATTGCAAGTCCGTAGTTCCATATATTTGACGCACTAAGCTATCCCCGTTGCTTTATATAATTTAAGTAGAAATGACCAAGACAGTGCTCAACTGCCCATCCCAAAATTTAAATCTTCATGTCAGTGTTTTCTGCGTGCAATAAGCGGGAGGAATTTGAATTGAATTCAAATTTAACCCGCTCTATCATTATGCGTCAATATCGTGCGTAGGCCCTACTGATTGGAGGTTACATGAATTGCTTGTAAAATGTAGGCATAGGCTTACGTCAAACGTCACAATTTTCCAAACTAACATCTTTAAAAGGATTAGCTAAAATCGACTTTATTATAAATCATAAAAATACCAAAGGGATTGCTTAGGCCTATGGTGATAATTATAAGCCAAATAAAGATTTAGGAAAAAATTAATTTACCCAAAACCAAGACTGGCGCACGCAACTCGTGCACTGATATTGTTGAAACCATCACTGCAAACCGTTCCCCAAACACCGGCGTAGTAAATCTCCAATCGACCTTCACTCGGATTTTCAGTGGAATTTGCGAGTCTGGCAACCGTTCCTAAAGCACACTATTATACTCGATGAATTTGAAACTCTTTAAGACTGGCGATTAGGGTGGAGTGAAATTTTTTTTCTCGAATTTCTAATTGTAATAGTGATCAAAAGTTGACCATGGTATCACAGAATTGCTACAAAAAATTTGACCTTCCTGTGTTGACGTCTTCTGCCCTCTACCGGACGATTTAAGGACGCCATATTGATTTTCAGTACTGTCAGGCATTTTGAAAATTGCACTGTTAGAAGCAAATCATGTAACAATTTTCTAACTGGTGTTTCTAGACTAACTTGACCCTCCTGAAAACGAAAATCGCGGTTAGGAAGCTGGATTTTTAGCGGTTCCATTGGAAAACAAGATGGCGGACAAAATGGCAGCCAATTGCTTAAAATGACTAAAAGTAAAGTATTGTATGTGATAGGAAGACGGTTTTAGGCTCTAAATTAAGATTATAGGGTTGAAGGAATGCAATGGAATCAAATACATATATGTACCACTGCAAAAAAACAAAATGGCGGACAAAATGGCGGCCAGAATCTTCAAATGGCTATTAATGAAGTCATGTATGCAATGAAATCATGATTTCAGGGTCTAAGTCAACATTTTCAAGGTCAGGGAATATGATGAAACCAATGTCACTCATGTAGCATTGCATGAAAACCAAAATGGCGAACAAAATGGCGGCCAGATCCTGGAATTTTCTATTAGTGAAGTTCTGTATCTAATGATTGAGTCCAGCGCTCAATTCCTCCAATACAAGTCAGCTTTGAAAACCTTTCTACTCGCTACACAACATGATTCTTCTCAAATTAGCTTTCTACACCCAAATATCGTTAAATATAAGGCATACACTCAGTAGTAGGCAACACCTTTTCTTCTTTCACGGAACCACCAGCAACAGCTACATCTATACCTCCAAATGCCCAAATGTGGCTGTTGAGAGCTGAATGAGCAGGAATGAAATTAGATCAGCTTTGCTTTCAGGCATACCAAGAACATTCAGGCAATTTTCCGACAACGGAGTACCGCTATTTCAAGACTCAATACAATGACGAAGTTGTGGTCTTAGTCGCCATTTCTGCGTGGTTCCACTTTTTTATAAGCAATTTCCAGGTCCAGTACCTATCCAAGACAATAATTATTGACCCTCTTGTAGCCAATCGAAAGTATCTTTACACGAGCAACCATTGTATCTGCCAGGTCACCAAATGTCTTCGCCTTTGGAAGGTCCTCATTGCTTGTACCATTGCCTGTCCAATGTCCATCCAAAAATTTATCTGGATACTTGTCCTATGAATTGCGACACAATTTATTGGGCATATCGCAAAATTTGGTCATGTCTCATATTATATGCAGATGTCTTCCATTGGCTCCGTTTCCAGCAGCGTATTACCTACAGGGTCTGTGTGCTGGTTAGGCGGTGCCTTGAGGGACGAGCCCCACTTGTCTGCAAGAACTCTGTTTTTCAACTCCAACGTCGATCCACTCTTCGGTTGGCGGACCAAGCTGAGCTTCTGCTATTCGACAGCAACGTTCATTCTCTGCGGCTGAATCCACAACCTGAAATGTCCACCCATTTTCACTGCACTTATTGTCCATGGGTCACTCCACTCCGTTCCTTAAGAATCTAGAAACTGTCCTATTCCGTTGCGGTTAGGTTGGGAGTGATACTGAATAGCCTACGTTGAAAAGGCCCTACATAAAATTTTCTAAATAAATAAATGTTGACCTCTGTTAAAAAGTTGCTGACTGGACAAGTTACTTTTCACAAAGCATCCAATGCCACAGATTTTGAGGGAAGCTCATGGCACGATATTGATGCCAGATCCATCGGAAAGTCAGTTTGATACGCTGTGATAAGGTGCTGCATGATAACTTCGTCAGTGTTCTTTTGCAGAACGCTCCTTGGTTTAAGATCTGCTGAGAAAATTGTGGTAATTTCAATGATCATTATTATCTGGCAAAATAAAGAACATTGTAGATAAATTCAACAACAGATGCCATCTTGCAAAGACCTGGCAAAAGACTGAAGTCAAATTCCGATTGCATACATGACTTTGCTTGTAGCCATTTTAGAATTGTGGCCGCCATTTTATTCGCCATTTTGGTTTTCATGCAATGCTACATGAGTGACATTGGTTTCATCATATTCCCTGACCTTGAAAATGTTGACTTAGACCCTGAAATCATGATTTCATTGCATACATGACTTCATTAATAGCCATTTGAAGATTCTGGCCGCCATTTTGTCCGCCATTTTGTTTTTTTGCAGTGGTACATATATGTATTTGATTCCATTGCATTCCTTCAACCCTATAATCTTAATTTAGAGCCTAAAACCGTCTTCCTATCACATACAATACTTTACTTTTAGTCATTTTAAGCAATTGGCTGCCATTTTGTCCGCCATCTTGTTTTCCAATGGAACCGCTAAAAATCCAGCTTCCTAACCGCGATTTTCGTTTTCAGGAGGGTCAAGTTAGTCTAGAAACACCAGTTAGAAAATTGTTACATGATTTGCTTCTAACAGTGCAATTTTCAAAATGCCTGACAGTACTGAAAATCAATATGGCGTCCTTAAATCGTCCGGTAGAGGGCAGAAGACGTCAACACAGGAAGGTCAAATTTTTTGTAGCAATTCTGTGATACCATGGTCAACTTTTGATCACTATTACAATTAGAAATTCGAGAAAAAATGTTTTTTCACTCCGATTCACTCCACCCTACTGGCGATAAGTTCCTGTCTCATGAGTGAATACTGTGTTATGAAATCAGTAAGAAAGCGTGGTTTTGATAGTTGTTTTAAACCATTAAAATAGTAAAATATTGCTGATGACAGCTCAATTGTTGACGATAATGGCAGATAGGCCTATACAAGCGTCTAAAAGCGTCACTCGAAAGGTAAACGATAGACGTCAGCTTATGCGCAAGCGCTGAATCGGGTTAGAGGGCTTGTCCAAAGTGCAGTCCTTCGATGTAGGTCCGTGTCCGACTTCCAGAGGGCCGTGCATTACTCCCGGTTACTTCTTGCACAGTTTTACCACCTCGAACTCCTACGGAAAGTCCACAATACCTTTAAGGGCGATACAGATTTCCTGGTCTGTGTGCTGGCTATCGGCCTTAATTAATTACCGTATCGGACAAACATGGTGCAAGGTTCAAATGTGCATTTGAGATCAGGTGAGAGGCATTCGGAGACTTAACAGTTAAACTGAGTCAATTAGGCGAAGATTGATGTCATTATCGATTAAATGGGTTCATGCAAAATGGGCGAAAAAAATAAGATGGCAGCCTGAACTGCTGTTACTTATGACTATTGACGTCACAGTTTGGTAATGTATTATGTAGCAGGTCATATATGCCTGCTGAATTAGTTTTGAAATAGTGTGAACCTATCATTCCTATGATTTATTAAATGGTAAATAATAAACCACCAGCCTGAACAAAATGAATTTTAAACCGAATGACTTAATGTCGGACTTATTGGGCATAGAATCATCCACAAAAATTATTTAAGTCAATGTTTTTGTGCTTCGACACAGACATCTTAACCTGCACCCGGCAAAACAACTATATTGTGATGCAGCGGCGCAGCAGCGCTAATTCTCGCCACAAGTGAGTCACCCATCTGGCGAAACTCGCAGAACGGATGCTATGATTAAGTGTTACCAAGTACTACTGACGGACATGGGCGGAGTCTGGTTTCCGTTCTTGGAAGAGCTAAACAAGAACTTGGGAAGTGCTGGGGCTAAGACTCGGTCCAGAACGAGCGGCGCCGACAAATATTTTCTCGGCCCAAAAAAGCTGATGACCTTTTTTAGTCAAAACTTCTGTCGGAAGTTTTCCCCGAACAAATTTATGAGCCTGCGCCTTCTTGGAGTGCTAAGCCCGGAAAAGGTACCATTTACACGGTAAGAAAATGAATCTGAGTCTTCTTTGGGTGGGGACTAAGCCCCCTTAGCCCCTGATAAACTCCGCCCATGCTGACGGGAGGTGACTACTGAACAGGATGTCATGCTCGTATATTCTCGAAGAAATTGCACAGGAAGGCCTAAGGCTAATAGCTAAGTAGCAGGTCTAAGTTGGTGTTTGCGTTTGCCCATATCTAAAATACTAAAATAGCATCATAATTACTTTGTCCAATCCATCTATAGGCCCATCTATTATTCTCAGATTCCGAAAAAATCGTATCACCGATATTCAGAAGATGAAGGTCTGAGTTAAGAGTTTTCAAACAAAACCAACCACAACTGATTGAAACGTCTTTGTTGTGATTGCAGTTGTGAGTTCCCCATGGTTGTACAGAGCACTGCTCGAGTCGAGTCTCGTTGCCATTGCACACAACGTCATCCAACCAGATTTGACCAGCTCCACTCCCATAGACAGACCCGATGAAAGTTCCAACCTGACTGGTTTACACAAACATTCTTGCAAAAAACACAATATATTACATTCTGATTTCTTCATAACATAACATTATATTAAAATTATTATGCATCCCTCCCTCCCTCCCGTTTCGTCCCGTCCGGTCCGTCCCTCCCCTCCGTCCCTCCCCTTCCTCCATCCCTCCCTCCGCTTTCTCCCTTCTCTCTTCCTCCCGCTCCCTCCTTCACCTTTCCTCCCTCGCCCCCTCCCTTCCCGACAGCAAGACGCGCGGATAAAAACCCGTCCGCACACGGCCGCAACGTGCGGATGTAAGACGTCCGGAAGCGTAGTAAGAAACGCGACCGCATTGGATGGCATATCGACCGGCGGATGTGTAGAATTTGAACTCTAATTAGGTCGAATCGAATTTAAAGTCGTGTTTTCTTGTCGAAAAGATTGCACTTTCCCCCCAAAAATCATTATATAAACCCGCTCATGTTCGAATGGAACATTTTGCGAAAATTTTCAAAACAATCGGTCAAAAACTTTCCGAGCTCCTTGATTAGGCACGGCAACGTTTTACATTTTTATTTATATCGATTCTGAAGAAATTTTCCATGGATACATTCGCAGAAATGTATTATAAAATACAGTATACACACCCAAAGCCAAGACTGGCACACGCAACTCCTGCACTGAAGTTGTTAAAACCGTCATCACAAACCGTTCCCCAGACACCTGCGTGGACGACTTCCAATCGACCTTCATGTGGGTTGACAGTGGAATTCACAAGTCTCGCGGTTGCTGAATCAAATAAACATTATACCGCACTCTTTGGTGATTCTCATTCCTTAAAACATTAAATTAAAATAAATCACTTACAGGCTGAATAGTTTGCCTTACAAATATTGACATGACTACGGCTAGTAGGCCTAATGCAAATAAGGAAACAATAATTATTATTATTATTAACAGCAAGGGAATTTCGCAATATTGGAAGCGCATTATCTGATAATATAATATGGTTTGGACCCAAATTGTATGTTTTCTTATAAAAATCGAAAATTATTTTGTTAGAATATGAGCATCTTTCTTTCGCTCGATTGTTCATTCCTGCGCTCATTCGTGCCTATCCCCCCCCCCCCCCCCTACAAGATATTAATCTCAATGATATTCTCGAGATTTTGCCAGTTGCGTGAACGATCAGCTGAGGATCAACGATAGAGCTGAGAATTCGAGAAACTATACGAACCACAACTGATTGAAACGTCTTCGGTATGACTACAGTCATGACTTCCCCATGGCTTTGTAGCGCACTGGCCGAGTCTTGTCTCATTGCCTCTGCATATAACGTCATCCAACCAGATTTGACCAGTTCCAAAGCCGTAGCGAGTTCCGATGAAGGCGCCAATATGACTAATTCCAAACAAACAAGCCCAAAGTTCTTCGGCTACGCTCTCGCATATTTTTATTAGAATAATTAAATACTTGCTGTGCTAATAGTCTTACATACAGTGGCGGCGCCAGACACTTTTTGTAACCAGGGCATAGCCAGGGGCATTCATACAAGTAACCAGGGCAGAGGTCGAGTCGCGTGTTCGGAAGTACGGGCTCACATAGGTCTATAATTTGGCGCTACCTTGCTCACCATAAATCACCATTGATGTCACAGCTGTTTTTTCCACTTGATCTAGGTTTTTTGCCTTCGTCTGGGTGTCTGGTTTGTTTTAAACCAAATCTGGTTTTATTTTAAACTTTTAATTGATTAACCATTTTTATTTAGAACGCATTAATATTCTGTGCACTGAACAATATACATGTGCGCAAAAAGACCCCCCTAGGTTTTATGCCAAAAAAAAGCAAAAGCACGATTTTATTAAGTCTCATCTCAAATAATTGTTATCAAATAACCCTGATATTGCCAGATGATCATTATTAGGCTAATACTATTTTAAACAGTAACAGGGTACCTGTACCATTGTAGCCGCAGTTCACTGTGAAGTCACTTAGCAAGATGACAATCAAGTTGGTAAATAAGGATTCATAATTTTGCTATTAAGGCGATGAAATTCAAATTTCTAAAAAAAAGAAAATGCCAAAGTGTCAATGACAGACAAAATGTTTATTCAGATACCTTTTGAGCAAGATTCTGGAGATATAAGGCTATGAGAATGCCAATGGCCGGGATGGCCCCAAATCTCTGGATTTGAACCCGATGGATTGATAGATAATTGCGGAGAGGTATGCTGGAGAAATATCACAATCTGCAGCCAAAACCAAGAGCAGTAAGAGAATTGATTGGCGCATTGGAGTTTACATGGGAAGATATACATTTGGAACGCATCAACAGGGCCATCAAGAACTTTGCAAAGAAACTCAAAAGAAATTTTGGCACTGGTGGTGGGCACATTGAACACAAGTTGCGAATCACTATCAAGTTCATTTCCAAAGAGTTATTTGAGATAATTATGACTAAAATCGTGTTTTTTGCTACTTTTTGTTGCGTTACGTTTTTAAATCGTCAAAAAACGGTGGGTGGCCTCACTAAGAGTGGTATAACTTTTGTCCTTTTTGAAATATTTTTGATGAAATCTGGCCATCATGTGTAGATATGAATAATTATTGTCTATTATCCTGTGAAATTTTATTTCGAAATTCTTGGTTTTGGCCAAGATATTGACAAAAAACCTAGGGGGTCTTTTTTTAGCGCACCATGTACACTGTATTTATACCGAAATTCAATGTGAACTGGTTGTACTATATAATTTTTTTCAACGACTCATTTGACGAACATTTTTTTAACTGTCTTCCAAAATATCTTATATCCCACATAATTTGAAAAAAGGGGGTCTAAAATCGCTTATATAAATAGTCCGGACTTTTCTGGGTTTTTCATAACGAAATCTGGGTTAATTTCTGAAACCTCAGTGGCAACACTGTAAGCCACCCACCCTACACTATAAGGGTTGACTGGTCAGAGAATCAGATGCGCGAAGTGATAAAACCGAGGACTTTCTGACATTTTGGAAATCTTATAAATCTTATAGGCTAATCTCAGTGGCTTAGTGAAGCATTGCAAATTTTCTTTCGAGTAGCATTTCGAAAGCAAAAAGTTCAGCAAAGTTACCGTACTGAGCAGAGGCGGATCCAGGATTTCTGGTTAGGGGGGCGTAAATACTACCAATCCAATCCCGTATATATATATATATATATATATATATATGAAATATATGAAATTGATATGAAATTAGATCACGCAAAACTATAATGATCCTTTTTATAGAAAATGTTATGGAACTTTAAAAAATATATAGTTTCTCATATAAAACCACTGGTCTCCGCTGAAGGTTAACAGTGAAACGATTATAAATCAGTTATCGGTTTTGATCATGCAACCCTTGATCCAAAAAGGAAATAATTAGTGTCACATGCCAGTGGATTAAGCGGTGTCATTCTCCTTGGATGCTTTCTGGCGTAGGCTATAGGCATTGATAATGTCATCAATGTCTAACTTGATGTCCTTGTGGACAAACAATAAAATGAGTGCATTAAATCTGTCCTCGTTCATTGTACTTCGGAAACACGACTTCACAAATCGCAGACTAGAATTTGCTCGTTCAGCACTGCAAGCCGTGACAGAAGTGAGCAGCAAAATGTGAATTATTGTGGTAATATTTGTATACATAATACGACGGGAGCGGCTGTCAGCAAGGGTGTCCGACAGGGTGCTTGGTGTGCTGTCAGCGTTTCTCCACATCTGCTGCCAAAGCTTTAACTCTTGATGAAAAGAATCCGGCGAAGGCAGGTCATCATGATAGTAATGAAGTATACTATCAGCAGTGAGTGCATCGATGTTTGAAACATTAGATGGAATGAGACTTAGACCACGAATTGCTTGTTTTGCAAGATCTCCAAATCGTAGGCTAAACTGCTGAAGTAGACTGTCCAGAAATGGAAGATAAATGTTTCGTTTGAAATGTTCATTTGGCGTTGCAGCGGGTGTGTTGCTTCGGTGAATCTGTTTTGAGCATATTCTTGGTACAGTAATTGGTCCAGTGCCAGCTGTCTCTGCCATTTTAGTAGCTTTCTGGAAAACATGCTCCCATTCGCTGTCATCCTGTCGGGTATTGTTTAGTGCTGCTCTAACACTCGTCACCATTTCATATCCTTGGATCACGTCTAAAGAAGAGCCTTGCAACTTTGCGCTGAGTCCTTTGACGTAGCCAAAGAAATGGCGAACGATATGAAAGCTTACGATAAAATAATGCATGATCTGTAATGCTATTCAAAAGTCCGTAAGCAGCTACGTCAAACATCCTATTCCCAAATTGCAATTAGGGCCTATATTAGTTTTAGGTCAGTTTAGTTTGAGAACATTTGCTGCAGGTTTAGGGGGGGCGTACGCCGGCTCCGCCCCCTCTGAATCCGCGCCTGCTGAGTTAGGCATATAGGCCTAGGCCTAACGCTTACGCTTCATTTGAAAAACGATAAAGTGACAGTGGGGTTTATGCTGTTAGTTATAAACGGTAATGTGGATAAACAGGCACAGAAATTTTGCCCTAGGCCTACCAGAACCTTTGCCCTGCATAGGCTGCCATAACTTTTGTCACGCCAGAATTTTGCCTTGCCAGAACTTTTGCCAAAATTTTGACCAACAACAATTTCTGCCCAGCCAGAATTTTTCCTCATCAGAACTTTTGCCAAAATTTTGACCAACAACAATTTCTGCCCAGCCAGAATTTTTCCCTGCCAGAACTTTCCCTGCCACAACAGTTGCCCTGCCAGAATTTTGCCCTGCCAGAACTTTTGCACTGCCAATATTTTTGCCATGTCAGAGAGCGAACGGACGGACGTGAACAGCAAGAAACAATATGCCCGAACAAATTCTGGCAATGCAAATTATCAGGCAGGGCAACGACCAGGTCAACAGCAAGGGCAAAGGCTTTTTCACCAGGGCATTTGCCCTGCCATGCCCTGGCGTAGCGCCGCCACTGCTTACATACAGAAACTCGAGGATAGTTTCCGTGCAATTAAATATTATTTTGCAGTTCAAGCACCTTGATGGACAAAAGATTAAAGGCAGCACGTACAATACTCCGATTCATGTAGGTCTATTTAATAAGTTTAACCACTCGCAATCGTAATCGTAATCTCCTAATTTCTAAAGCGCCACTCGAAAGCCAAGCGCGGGGCACAGACTTATTCGCGAGCGCTGCGTTGAGTCAAAAGGGTGGTCCGTAGGAGTAGCCCATGGGGGTCCGGGTACAGTTACTGAGGACACCTTAATATTAATAAGGTATGTATCCTCAGTGGGATCTCTTAAAAGACAGGAATGATTGAAATTGGGCGATGCAGATAGTGGCATCTTAGTGGTCTGTGTATGGCTATGGTAAACCGCCACAGGAAAATCAATTGCATTCCAATTCAAAAGCGGCGTTGATGATATTACGGGCGAAACGGCATGAAGTGTTTGTAGAAACGGCCTGCCAGGGCAGAGTAGGCTAGGTTAGACGAACATTATGGCTTCGTTGTGAATAGTCACGTTTAAGGACTTCGGAAATGCTGTACGAGAGAATAAAGGCCAATCGAAATTTAAACGAATTTAAATTTACCTAAGACCAACACTGATACACGCCACTCCTGCACTGACATTGTTGAAACCGTCATCGCAAACCGTTCCCCAAACACCGTTGTGCAGAATCTCCAATCGGCCTTCATTCGGATTTGCAGCGGAATTCACAAGTCTCGCGGATACTAGAGCAAATTTTCATCCTGAGAAATTCATATCTTTTCAAACTGTTTATTTCATTTTCTGATAGGTTGAATCCGGTATTAATTGACTTAGATAATACTAGCTGGGGCATCCGGTGTTGCCCGGGAAGTTTAGGATTCGACCCGCTCCGCCCACAATCACCCCACCACACCACACCAACCACACCCTACCACACTCCGACCTCCATCGGTACGCCACCCGTGAAATATGGGTTTTCGGGAAATTCCCCTTCCACCCGCCAACCCCGACCCACCCCACCCCACCATACGCCACCACTAACTCCGACCTCCACCGGTACGCCACCCGTGATATTTGGGATTTAGAGAAAATTTCCACCCCCACCCCCAGTCCCCGCCACCGGGCCCCTGAGAGCCGAGGTATGTGTTGGGTGGAGGTGAAGCGACCCATGTAAAAATCTGTCTAGCTGTAACGTTTCAGGTGAATAAGTGTGAAAATATGCATTTCAACGGCTGAAAAAGTAGCAAAATTGAGGGTTTTGTCCCCCCACCATGGCCTCACGGTGGCGGAGATTCATGAACATCTCCACTGGGTGCCCCATGCCGAGACGGACACAGAAGTGAAGGTTTGAAGTGAAAAGCTCAAAAACAGTTGAAATGCATCCCAGACAAAGAGACACACGTTACAGAATCTTCTCTTTATTTATATCGATATAATTATTCAAGCCACCCAAACAATAGTGGCTAAGAGGTGCTGAAATATAGCCTAAACAAGTTTAAAAGCAACCCCAATTTTTAAGTTGCTGAACCATCCTTCCCTCTATAAAAATATGGATTCAAGCCACCCAAACAATAGTGGTTAAGCCGTGGCAAGAGGTGCTAAATATAGCCTAAACAATGTTTAAACGCAACCCCAATTTTAAGTTGCTGATTGCTGAATCAATAACATACATGTAAGTAGGCCTAATTGAAACGAAGGTCTATGAATTGACCCTTCACATAAGAGTTCGCAATGCTTTAGACTACTAACAGCCGTTCTACAAGTAGGCCTACCAAGCAGCATAGCTGCAAAATTATATCCTAAGACTTTCAAAAGAGCTCATATAGCTTATCAATGTTAACGATTGCTAGGGCCTACAATACATGGACACCGTGGTTTGACTTCGTGGGAACTTTTATCTTTATGCGCCGCCGTTTAACTGCCATTTCCACATGCATGTGCAGTCAACATTTTGCAAAGAAACTATCGAATGGACTTTAAGCTCAACATTAGTAACATAAACTATAGGGCATACCACAAAGGACAGAGAGAGACAATTCTGCATCGATGTCTGATCTCTGATCTGCTTATATCTATTATAGTAGTCTCTTTTTATTAATTCGAACACTTGAAGGAATATCAATACAGACCACAACTGATCGACACGTCTTTGCCGTGATCGCAGTCATGAACTCCCAAGGGTCGCCTTGAGCATAGGTCGAGTCTTTCCTCATTGCCAGTGCATACAACGTCGTCCAACCAGATTTGACCAGATCCATTCCCATAACGAGACCCGATGTAGGTGCCGACATAGCTAATTGCACAAGCATTTCAAATAGAAAGATTCATTTTTGATTTCGAGAATATTTCTATTAAATTCCAATTGTCCATGTTATTTTTTCATTTATTCACTACACGTGACTTCATAAACATGAGACAATACTAGGCATTAGCCTCCTCCCCGAAAGTCCAGTCCATTTCAAGATGTTGTCTATCCATGCCGTTCTAGGTCTTCCTCTTCCTCTTTCTCCCTCCATCAATCCTGTCATCAGACTGTTTTCTATGCTGTACTTTTGCTGTCTCATGACGTGTCCGAAGTATCGTAACTCTCTTGTTTTTACATGGGTCAACAGTTCTTGTTCTGTTCCTGCTATGGAGTGCACAGGTCTGTTCGTTGGTCAACTTTTGTCCATGGGATTCTTAATAATTATCGTTCTCAAACATTTGTTCTCGAATGCTTGTATACGTCTTTCCTCCTATGTCTTTAATGTCCATGCCTCACACCCGTTTATAATGTTGCCAATGGCCGCACCAATGCCTTGAGCATTCTCGTTTTTGTTCTATTGAAAGGCACCAGACCAGTTTTGATTTCTTATTTCGATTATAGAAGCGAAGCTAAGAGGATTTACTAACAACTTGTAAAAAAAGGCCAGGTGCGGGTGTGCTTCGGAAAACGAACATTATAATTATAGAATAAGTGAGCGGGATTCTTTTACAACAGAATCAATAGATAATACCTGAATAAGAACCTCATAGATGGCTCTAGGAGAATGTGAATTTACCCAAAACCAAGACTGGCGCATGCAACACGTGCACTGGCATCATTGAAACCGTCAGCGCAAACCGTTCCCCAAACACCGGCGTAGTAAATCTCCAATCGGCCTTCATTTGCATACCAATTGGTATTCACAAGTCTCGTTTTTGTTCCTAAAGCAAATAATTACCGGACTAGGTCTATTAATCCATGATTCGCAATTGAGAAGTTGATCGTTAAAAACCCGTAGCCTACTCTGCACGGTTTCGTGACATGCTTTGGTTGTGGAAGTTTTGAGTTTGCTTCTGCTCTTGTAGGCCCTTATATTTTGTTTAGGCTTTGCAATTGATTCGATTGTTAACCCTGGAATAATGCAGACAATTCTAGTTACGTTTATAATATACGATTATAACCTAATCACATTGAGCACAGCAAGTCGTTTAGCCATTTAGGTTCGTGGTAAATGAAAAGACAGCAATCAATTCACCGGGTAATTTAGTTCATCTTTCAGAATTAGACGTTGACGTTGTCAGTAGATTGTTGCGGAACCTTCTGTTCTATTACAGAGTCTGCAATTTGTTGCTATTGCTGGGTCAACGAACGGTTGATTTATTGATTGTTTGGATATTTGATTTAGAAACATCGACAATTTTCGAGCAATGATCGAGGGATATGAGATAATAACTTTTAAACTTGAGGCCAAACAACATGGAAAAGTATTCTCGGATGGGCTAAGAGTAAGCGTGACATAATTTCGACACAACTTGTAGGGATCTTCACGCTTCGCTCATTCACGTTTCACGAATCAATCACCCATAATAATCTTTCAGTGTCTTACAATAATATTGTCGATATTCTGATATTATCAGAATGTAGCCTGTTATTCTGATCAAACGCTGATGATCAGAGTCTGATGTAAGAATTTGATATGATTAATACAAACCACAACTGATTGAAACATCTTTGCTGTGGTCGCAGTCATGAACGCCCCAAGGTCGTCTAGAGCACTGTTCGAGAGTTGTCTCGTTGCCAATGCATACAACGTCATCCAGCCAGATTTCACCAGCTCCACTTCCATAACGAGACCCCAGGAAAGCGCCGACACGACTAATTCACAAAAGATTTTTTTAAAGATGTAGAAATTTAATATAGATCTACAAGCCGTTTGGCGAAACTAAATTTGCGCTTGACAAAATCAATTATCCAAAAAAATTGCATTGCAATTCTACAAGTTAAGTTGTTGGCAATGTGTGTCTAGTGAAGTTGCTAGAAGTGTGTGCACTTACAAGATTGAAGTCGCCATCAAGTGCTCAAACTAAATATTGGAATCTACCTCTCAGTATTCAGTGCATTGACATTGAAGGCTGTGTTGTAGAAAACCAAATTGCAGGAGTGGAGTTGCCCCGCGCCGACTGCTTTATGGAAGGTTCAGCCTTCATCCAGCTTCCATTTCACATGTGTCTTTTCATTAATCCAGCTTCTATTTCATATATAATAATTCACAAAACCAGCTTTCATTTCATCCATACCATTTTGTCCGTACCATTTTGTCCGCTACCATTTTGGCCGGTCACCCTCAGTATTCAGTGCGTGCATTAAGTAGTAGGACATTAAATTGCATTGCCATTGAAGGCTGTGTTGTAGAAATCCATATTGCAGGAGTAATGTTGCCCAACTTGCCCGGACTGCTTTATGGAAGCTTCAGTTACCTAAGAGTTTGTCAAACGTACATTATCGCACGAATGAGGTGTCGTCGTTTTGAACTGACTAAAAAAATCATCGGAAAAGCGAAGTGATTCCCCGAAAAGACCTACGTGTATGCGAATTTACCCGTAACCCAGGTTGTGGCACGCAACTCCTGCACTGACATCATTGAAACCGTCACCGCAAACTGTTCCCCAAACGTTTGCATGGAGAATTTCCAATCGGCCTTCATTCGGATTTCCCGTCGAATTCACAAGTCTCGCCATTACTGTAATAAATATTAAAATATTGTTAATTCATTGCATAATGGATCATGTACATTCTGTAAAATGCTGTATGGCTTATAATCAATTACATGTTCGAAAGCAATCATTTTGCTCTAAAAACTTCGGTGGGACTTCGTGTAATAAGTAAAAGAATGAAACACATCTAGTCACGCACCAACTAACCCCGTGTGGTGGTCATTATTATCGTATGAAGAGTCAGATAATGAGAGAGTGATTTGAGAGCTTGTGAATGCATAGGCTAGCCTACAGTAACTAACCACAACTTATTGAGACGTCTTCGCCATGACTGCAGTCATGAGCTCCCCAGGAAGTTGTTGAGCACTGCTCGAGTCTTGCCTCATTGCCATTGCATACAACGTTATCCAACCAAATTGGCCCAGTTGCTCCTCCATAACGATTTCCGATGAAAGTTCCTAAATGACTAAGTGAAACAAACATTCATATTAATCAAATAACCCTAGTATTTGCATCTTTCCATTGGTATAATCATTATGGTTTTAGTATTCTAATATAGAACCCTAAAAACTGAACTTTTTTTATTATTGTCGATTGTCGATCACACTGTTATTTGGGAATTAGGCCTGTATGTGAATAACTTTACCTACCCTGCTTAATATTTGCGCTTTATATCACTTAGTGGACAATCTATTTACATGTTCGAATACTTAAGGATAGGTGTATTAAGGCGTCAAAAGAAGCAATTCTTAAATGTCATAAATAACCGGAAAGTGTCCCAATTCATGAATGTGTCATTTCTGTCTTGGTTGGCATATTCTATAATTATGCAGCATGTAGGACATTGTAGGTGAAGGGACAATTTATATGATTTATATTCAATGCAAAAATAAAATGTTGACAGCAAATACAAATCATACAGGCATCGTATTATACGATGCCTGTATGATTGTTTGCAAGAAATTTACGTTAGACAAGAGTTCGCCGAAGGACCACAATCGAAATAATGAGATGGCACCGAATTGAACGGTCTCGTAATTTAGACGGTTTAAATAATTGGAAAATATTGTAGCCTACTCGAGGATGCGAGCAAAGCGAAGATCTAAGTGAATGTGGAATTACCCAAAGCCAAGAATGGCGCATGCAACTCGTGCACTGATGTTGCTGAAATTGTCATCGCAAACCGTTCCCCAAACGCCGTCGTGCAGAATCTCCAATCGCCCTTCATTCAGCATTCCATTGGAATCCACAAGTCTCAAGGTTGCTGAAGCAAATATCACGTCATGAATCACTCACAAAATGTTTCTAATTGTTCATTGAATTCTCTGATGTTTTAAAACCTCCGGCAAAACAACTGCGTTTGCAAGGATAATTTATTGCAAGACAATCATAGGTGAGGTTATTGTATATGGATGTGTGATCTCTGCTCTTGTTCTTAGAAATGTGAGCTTCTTATAAGCTTAACAACTGTCAGGCAGATGCACTCTGCGTCTTTTCGTTCATTTAGTCATTCTTTCGTTGAGTTCACGGCACACATAAATCATCCCTCCACGGTTTCAATATCAAACATTGTCAGACTATGGCCAGTTTTCAAAAACGATTTACTCAAGACCCATTGTCCTTCTTCTGGCTCAATGTCTCCTAAGGCGTACTCAAATGCCCGAAGTCGCCATTCCTCTCACTGTTGTGGGTCGCTTCATTCATCATCATCCAATCCAACATCATCTGTCCTCGTGGGCGCTAACCCTTAATTTTCTCTTGATGACCGTTCATGCAAAGGATGTCCTGTCGACGTGTCTCAGATCCATTTAGGGACGCCTATGCTCGTATTCTGACACTAGGCGTTTAGAGCTTCACTACAATAAGCGTGACGTCTACAGAAATTTATATTCTATATTGCATCATTATAAATCAAAATTTAAAATTTAGGGCTGCCAACCGTCCCGGATTCGCCGGGACAGTCCCGGAATCGGCCCTGTACATCCCGTGTCCCGGGTTGATCTCAAATTGTCACGGAATTTGTGGTAGAGATGCATTTGACAATGTTTTTTTCACACTAAACTCGGCAAGTTAATGATTTTTGCGATCTGCTCTCTATTAAACCAAACGATGTTGGCTGCACATCGATTATTGAAAAACGCTGAGTTCAAGTCTTGAAAACTTTACAAACCACTGACACTCAGTAGTGTCCTATGTAGGGTCTGCTGTAAGTCCGTTCTAATGCTTTTAGAGAGATGACGTGCTGATTCTCACGACTTTGTGCCTATGCAATAGATGTGGACAGTGTAAATTGGTATAAATGTCGTATCTAGTGGCTGCAGGCGTCCCGGAATGGCAAAATCAAAAGTTGGCAGCCCTATTTTAAATAGGAAAACTAAACGCTTCAATTTTTAACATCACGATACTGCATAATATGCAGATCTAAATATGATGATGTTAAGCATAAAATTTTAACTAAAAAATCAATACCAAACTATGTAAAGTAAGAAAAGCTTAACTATGAAACATCAAACCTTAACTAAGTAGGAAAAAGAAAGCACTAAGTAAGGGAAATAATACGTAAGTAGGAGGTATCATCAAATCCACCATCATCTGTCTCCGTGGGCGCAATAACCCTTAATTTTTTCTTGATAATCGTTCTTGCAACGGATGTCCAGCCGACGTGTTTCCGATCCATCTCCCCTGCCCCGGCTCATTCAAGTTTTTTCACTTTCATTTCCCGCATGACGTAATTAGACCTAATCGTTCGTGTAGACCTACTTAGCATTGAGTACACACTCTAAGTTCCTATTTGAATCTGCTTTCTGATCCTTCTTCGCTTTGGATTTTTGCTGGGTGACAGCCGTTGCCGGTCACAACTCTCCTTGGTATACAAGTTGACGTAGGCCTATCTGACTTTCTTCTGAATTAACTTCACTTTTCATTATTATAATAATATTATAAATGAAAACATCCTCAAAGGTTTCAGTAAATTCATCTTAAAAAATATGAATGTGGCCATTTTCAGATAGTACGATTTGAGAGTTTGAAATATGGGCGCCCGCATAAATTTTTGCAAGAGGGGCAAAAACGATGGTCAAGGTTAAAAAAATGTGTAGCAAGAGGTAAAAAAATGAAAATCAGGGAGCTAAGAGCATGCATCGGTATTTTTCATAGAGGTTTCTTGATGTAGGCCTAAATTTCTCAGTTTCACTCTGTAACATTTATATTATGAATTTTTGTTTTTGCCAAAAATTTGTTTAAAAAATCGAAAGGTATTAGCTAAAAATTAAATTTTTATAATTATTCTCTAATGCGAAAAAATCTTAAATTATAAAACAGAAAGTTTGTCCTTCCAGATGTGTGTATGTTGACTCTTCGTTATGAAAAGGCTCGGAAATGAAACAGCGTCGATTTAACAAAATATTTGCAAATGATTCTTACCCAAATTATAAGGTCAACGCAACTATTTTCAGCTTTTAATTCAATTCAAAACAAGAGCTATTAGCGTTTCAAGACAGATTTCATCAATAACCGCTCACCTAACGCTGTAGTAAAGAGTATACAGCCCGCGTGACGTCATACCCGCCCAGTAATAATTTTTGTAACGCCCCGCAGGGGCGGGTCACGTTTGGCTTTTTGTGAAAGCGGGGTTGGGTAGAGGGTTGGCGAAAACCCGAAATTTAGCGGTCAACGATGGGTACCGCAGTGGAGTAGTGTTTAAAACACGAAATTTCACTTTAGAACTCGAGTTATTAGCGTTTTAACACAGTTTTCAAATCGTTCACTCTTTAGTAAAGAGTCGCGAGCTTTAGTAAAGTCTACAGCCTGTGTGACGTCATACTCGCTCAGTAATAATTACCGTAGCGCCCCGCAGGGGCGGATCACGTTTGGCTTTTTGGGGAACCGGGGTGGGCTGGAGGGTTGGCGAAAACCCGAAATTTAGCGGTCAACGATGGGTACCGCAGTGGAGTAGTGTTTACAACCCTAAATTTCCCGGGCGAAGCCGGGTACAAAAGCTAGTTTGTTATAAACCCCAAAAGTGGTAGTGAGAAAAATAGGTTTCAATTTTACAGGAGGCAAGTGCCCCTTTTGCCCCTATGTGCGGGCGCCCATGGTTTGAAAATTCATACTTTACGACTCAGATCATGATTTACTTCCGATGGAACGGGTAACTGCATGGACCACTTTCGGCCACTTTGAAACAGTCTAGGGATAGCCTATGACTTATTAATTTTGACACTAATAATATTAAGTGATTTCACTCAACTTATCGCTTAATTTGCATCTTTACTTAGAATCAATTTTATCCACATCAGCGATAGCAGTCTGTCGTACTTATGTCATATTGTAGGCTAGCTGCTATTTTATTTGCACACTCGTCTGAATTACATTCGGCTCTGTAAATATCACAGTTGTTTATTCAGCACTTATGGAAACCACACTATAATAGGTTCCGCTTCAAGCTTATGTAAACGGATGCCTTATCTCTCTCTGCATCGAAAGTCTTACCAGGTGTTGGTGCTGCTACGGTGGTAAAGGGTATCGTTGTCGTAGATGCTGGCAAAGAAAAAGAATAGGTTAAAATGCATCTCCAAGTTACTTTACCTAGACCTATATAAAATTTGTTCAATCATTATCTAATTTATTCCAGATACTCTGAATGAGTAGCCTATCATCGAACCCATCATGGACGTGTAGACTTGCTGTAGTATCGAAAATGCACCTGAAAATATAGGCTACCTAAATGTATCTAGGCTAAAGGTTAGTGTGGTTCACAGATACATGGTAAAAAATAAAGTTCAAGCTAAAAACCAGGGCGCCCTCCCAGTTTGTTAGACTTATCAATAGTATTACTGAGACAAAATTTCAGCTTCCTATTCCAACCGGAAGGCGGTGCTCAACGACTGTCTTACTTTGCATGGGCCAGTTAACTGTAGAAATAAATGTGTTGAGCATATATTCCAATACAATTGTGCTTTATTTCAAGATAGATGATACATTACTGTAATATGACAATATGTGTGACACTTAAACAATTGGTGAGCTTGAAATATAAAATTTCAGTATGTTTTAAATATGAAAAATGTCAAAAAATGTCAAAAACATCGTTAAATCCACGAATGTCTATTGTTCTCGTTTTATGACTCCAAACATACGATGACGTCTACACTGTAGAAGGCTTTGCAAGCACAGTGTCAACAGCATATTTCTTTGTTGATTGATGAGTGGGGACAGCTTTTCTATTTGCCTCAACCACTTGGGGAAAATGCTGCTTTCTTCTTCATCAGTGATGAGTCAGTTTAATTCCTCGAACAACGACACACTTCTCTCAGCCATGTCATTTACCACTCTCAATTGCTGACTTCAGCCTCTACGCTGCTGGTAATCATCATCGTCAGGCTATTGCACTGGCGTAAGTAAAAAAAGAAATCACCAAATTTCAGGCGTGGCAGTAGTGTCAGTGTTCACTGGGTTGCAAACTCGCTCAGGCAATCCCCCTCCTTCTGTATCGCAGCACTACCGTCAACAACCTTTCACTAGGATTTGCAGTCATTCCGTAAAAAGGCTTCACCTTATCTGAACCATATCAGGCAGATGGCAGCATAACAGTGTCAGACATTCAGCCTCATCTGAAAGGCACTAAGTATTGATAATTTTCTAGAACATTAGAACATTCATGGCAGCAACGTTGAGCTCCTACAAATAATAGTCACCTGAATCAAAAGTCCTATATCAATCAAAATTGACAGATCTTGTCCTGGAATTTCAGCAGCAAGAGGATGCCTTTGAGTGAAGGAGGGCACCCAATCACACAAAAGGATGAATCTGAGTTTTTCTTTTTCCTTAGATTGAATAATTCACGTTGATTGCTAAATCGTACAATGATTTTGATGGTATGCAGTAACCTGGCCATTCAAAAGCAAGAGGAGGCCTGTATCCATGCCTTTGAGTGAAGAAAGGAACCAAATCACACAAATGGATGAATCTGAGTTTCTTCTTTCATGCTCATATTGAATACGTCGCGTTGATTGGTATGTCGGCATATTTTGATGGCATACAGTAACCTGGCCATTCAACGTGCGTTGTAAATTGTGCTCTCCAGTTTCTTATTGAGGGCTGACTTCCAAGGACAACAACCATTGACACCTCAATGACTTCTTGGTAGTCGTCTCTGAAATTGACTTTAATTTCAGCAGTCTACTTGATGAAACTGATCGCTCTCTCATGGGAGGCTTCAGTAGCGGATACGACTTCCAGTAGGCTACTCGCATGTTGTCACGTGTCACACCATTCCCACACAGCTTTAAATCTCTTTAAGATTGGATTCTATTTTGGATAGGATGGACAACAACACAAGATGAATATTTTGGCTTAAATCAACTCCATCACAATGACGACCGCGGGCCAACCACTGGAACATTTTACATATCCTCTTTTCCAGAAAAACGTACACTTCACTAAAACGTCCGGTGTTGTGTCAAAGATCAAGTCTTAGCCATTATCAGCGAGTCTCAATAACTTCACAAGATGATGAATGACCTTGAATTTAAATTATATCCTGTCATAGAGGAACATTTGGGCATACCAAAGAGTTTAGCGACACCATCACCTGAAACTAGCACTCACAGATGGTCAACATTTCCAGTGTACTGCAAGTGGTTAATTTGGTAAAATTCAGATCTTACAGCTTCAGCATGCTCCATCTTGGATTCTTAAGCACTCCATATGAATGGTTTTCCGTGAAAATGGCAGGACAAAAGGATTGCACATAAGCGCTGCAGTAATTGTGACCAACAATCTCAATGCTTCATGATCAGATCACCTGAAGTGTTATTCCTATCAAAATGCACTTGTCACTTGATGGCTAAACAGCTGTCAAGTAGCTAGCACTGACTGTAATAAGTATGATAGTGCAACAGAATCTATTTCATGTTCATCTACATGACAAGAGTTGAGGTTTTTGATCAAGCTAAAAGACATCAAGATTTCTTGTTAATACAACTACATGGTGATATTTTGATGTCGTTGAGCACCGCCTTCCAGTTGGACTGGGAAGCTGAAATTTGGTGTCAATAATACTATTGACAGGTCTAACAAACTGAGAGGGCGCCTTGGAATCTAGCTTGAATTTTATTTTTTGAACCACCCTACTAAAGGTCCTATAGAAGTACCATGAAGTGGCTAGGACAAAAATTTAATTAGGTCTAAAAACAGCTGACCATAATAATTATAAGAAGAATCAGTGTACTTTAAACCATATACTCGGTCTTCTGACCCTCCTATTGGTTGTATGCTTGTATTTTGTTTCCAGTGTAGGCCTAACGTGTGACGGGTTTTCATCCTGTTTGATAATAATACGAATTATATAGACCCTGGCCTTAGGCTATATATTTATAAGGCATGCGCATCGTGTGAAAAAGAGGTAGGCCTAGACCATGGGAGTATGGGCCAAGTGATGCACTGGATTCATTAACTGAAGATAATTAATTCAAGTATTTATATACCACCTCTTAAAAGAAACTACTCAGAGGCGCTCCTGACTCCTGCACGGCCAAACAGAATAGTTTTTAAGTGCTTATAGAATGTGTCAGTGAGTGATCTAGGAAACAGGCGCAGCTCAAGTGGGAGGCCATTCCATACCACTGGGCGAACAACAGAAAGAGCACGACTCTGCATGGGGTACGGGACCGAGAGCACCCCCTGTCAGCCGAGCGTAGGGACCGACCAGTCCGAGTACTTAACACAGGTCGACAAATATCAAGTAGGTAAGTTGGAGCAAGACCTAGCTGGCATCGCCATATTAAAGAAGAGATTCTGACATCATTCTGTATTCGATGCGCTGACGGACAGGGAGCCAATGCAGAACCTCCAGCATGTAATTTGTAACGTGACCAAATTTGGGCAGTTGACCAATGAGGCGCGCCGCAGCGCGAAGAATACGGTCAAGAGAAGATAACCGATCAGATGGTAAACTAGCAAAAAGGGATAGGCAATTATAGTCAAGACGAGCTTAACTGCGCCACTGGTTGCACTCTGCCACTGCCAGTCCCAAGCCTGGATAAGGATGAGGGCGTCGCTAATGGTCTTTGTTACCACACAGTGACGTTAAATGGCAACTACTAACTAAGACGAGCTGAGACAAAGGAATGTGCAAGCGTAGTTGCAGCGCCAGTTGAGAGAGGACGAGCAACAGTGCGATGCTGGCGCAGCTGATGGAAACAGGAGCGATCGACTGAGATGATTAAAGTGAGGTACAAGAGTAAGTTCCTGGTCTAGCATGACGTCAAGGTCACGGACCGAGGTGGAGAAAGTATAGTGGGGAAATTCAGCAGACAGGTTAATCAGATTAAGCTTAGACACTGTTGCTGATGGGAGCCCAGTCAAATGAATTTGGTTTTAGCAGGGTTTAGTCCAGCGGTTCCCAACCCGTGGCCCGCGGGCCAAAGGTGGCCCGCCTGGCCTACAAAAATGGCCCGCAGCATCTCAATGTAATTATTGAGAAAAATATATGTAAAAATTGACCATTTTAACATGATTAAAATAATATATAATTCTTTTAAATTACAAATTATTTTATTTGGACGTTAATAAATCGCATCAAAAGATTCTATTTTCATTCAATTATAAATATTTTATACGCCTTTATAGTTAATTAAAGTTTAGCCCTGTGGCCCTCTAATGTCCTTCAACTAAGAAAAAGTGGCACCCGTGTCCTCCTTCTTAGAAAAAGTGGCCCGACAGTCAAAAAAGGTTGGGAACCACTGGTTTAGTCTAAGACGGTTTGATGCAATCCATGCTTTCAGGACAATGAGCACGTGACCTGACCCATAGCCGTGACAGTAGAGGAAGCATTAAGTGAGAGGCATACAATGTACATGTACGCCTGTGTGTCATCAGCGTAGAGTTCGCTAAAGGCATCAAGTTCCGCAAGGAGCAGGTCAAGACCAGTGGTATAAATAATGTACAGTAGAGGACCAAGAACTGAACCCTGAGGCAAACCATATGGGGCAGGGACCCACCGAGACCTGGTCGAGCCATGGACCACGCTTATAGTAATAGCATGCCAATGCAGGAAAGAGCCGATCCACTCCAGAAAATTACCAGAAATCCAAACGGAAGCATTTAACCGCTTAAGTAGGATGTTATGGTCTACAGTATCAAAAGCTTTTGCATTTATTGCCGTGTATGTGACTGCACTAACTTTATTCCGCTTTCTTAACTCATCTTTTGTTGTGTATATCTTATGCTCAACGTTCCCTCTAATATTTTTCCTGTGTGCGCGGAGCTGACGGTTGTTTGAGCAACCCAAATTTCCACGTGGGCACCATATTTTCAGAAACATTAAATTTGTGTTTGAAAAATCTACAGGCCAAACTACACTAGTTACACGTCTGCAATACCCGGGTAACGCCCATTTTTATATTAAAGATGATGTAGCTTATTGCGCAGAAATCACGTAGGCCTATATGGTTTTAATACTTATAATCGCAAACGAAAATTTTAATGATACGGTGAATAATACCAAGCAAAATCTGACCTAGACCTACCTGAGACTATATGATGGAGGACACATGTAGTTCTTAATCTAGCATCAAAATAATGTTTAGCGCTAAAATTTCGCTCCCTCTGTCTTTCAGCGACGACCATAATTGTTGATAAAAATTACCCTGTCGATATTGACTGCCAGGCCAAGTCTCGTTGTTTGTGTTCTACACTTCTACTGACGCTGGAAGCTCCGTCTTTACGATCTCGCTAAGCCAATCAGTTTTAAAATTAGAAGAATACCTTTTCTTTGAAAAAGCTGTTTCATTTTATTATAGGCCTACTCTCGTTCGCTTTACGTTTCGACATAGCTTACAAATTTCGTTCACTAAGAAATAACCCTGTATTAAACCGACTTCCAAAGTGAAATCCAACTCTGGTGATATGTTTGCCATTTGACAGACAGGCCTGCAATATAGGGCATCGTCCTAGGCCTAGGGTTTCCACTGACCTATAGTGGATGACTGAAGGGTTCTTTGGCTCCACCTGTTGGAACTAACTTACCAGCCGGAGCAGCCGCCTATGACGGCAAAGCAGCTGATAAGAATCAGCAAGCATCCCCTCTAAATTGGTTGGTGCCAAGCCGGTCTTCTGGTTTCGGGTCAAAGCAGGAGTCGTCAAGACGTCCAAGTTAATGACTGACACAGTTAAAGATGAGGTTGGAGCATCCCTGTGATTAGTAATCTCTTAACAGATGTTCCTGTTTGTGACTCAATGAGTGGTGCGCTCAGCTCGATTCTGGGCACTAATTATTCTCTTCAAAGCCGTGACTAGATCGTCCATCAGATTCAACCTAGGTGGAGGAATACGTGCTTCCAGCCTGCGTCCAGTCATTACAAAGCTCTGGAGGGGATGCGGTTATAGTCATTAGTTGAGCAATTCGTCCGGGGATAATTGACTGTCGAATGGCTAGATGGCAGCTTGGTAGTCGTCCGCGCACACAGATATTGACCACTCGGTGGGAAAATATGAGATCATAAATCAATGACTTACGTCAAGTTAAACAAATTTAACAAAACTTTAGTTTATATGCACTTCCTACCAAAATTTGTGCGCGGGAATTTGAAACTGCTGCGCGGGGTTTTAAAATGAGGTGCGCGGCCGCGCTGCCGCGCAGCTTACAGGGAACGTTGCTTATGCTAGTTAAGAAGTTATTGTTCATGAGGCTGCTTTATTTTTCAGTCGGCCGTGCTGCATTTTTCTAATCCAATTCTCTCAGGTGGCCTTGGCTAGCGGGACCTTTGGCCCCTTGTGGGTCTCCTAGGTGAGCCGACATATTTGATAACTGCTGCACAACTATACTAGCTGTAATTAATGTGTTGGTTGCCGAAAAAAAGCTGCGCTGACGCCGGAAAAGGATATGCAAGGTCAGTTCCTATCTGTTAATCAGTTAATCACCGAGTGAGCTGGTAGCAATCATCAAAAACGGTTAGAGAGGTCTGAAAATGGATGCACACAGAAATTGCGCTAGAAGCCTGTCGAAAACTAAGATAAGCGACATCAAGAGGAAAGATAGTGACTAAGAATCACGTTGTAGTTGATTATGCATCTTTTTTTGGAGTGCATGAAGTTCTTGGAAGCTGCTCTCTTTAAAAATATTCACCTGTTCTCGTCGCTGCAGAGTCTGTTTCGGTAATATCTAAAAACATAATCAATCCATTTGTCAAACCGGCTATAAATGCATTCGGATTTTGATATATGCCTACTGATATTACATTGTTCAAAATATATGCAACGCATTCCGCACGTAGCACCGAAAAATAACAAAAATTGCTAGATAAATATTGACAACAACAGTCTCCAAATTTATATTCGGATCTATAGAGTCCATATATGTAAAAAAAAGAGATGGAAACGGAATAAAAAACGGAGAAACGTGGTTTTTTCGAAAATAATAAAAAACGACAAAAGAACGATAAAAAACGGAAACGAAAATAATTTGACTTTGCTACATCTAAAACCGCATTTTAACCTTGAAAACATTGATTAGGAACCTACTACACGCAGGCTATCTCTTAAATGATTATGTTAAACGATGAAATAATGACTTTAAATAGTTAGCTGAATCCTTGGGAGTTGGCGGAAAACATAAGGAATATCAGACAAAATTAAAATTAAGGAAAATAATAAAAGATAGTAAATGAATAATTAAAGTTAAAAGAAAAATAAAAAAACGAAAAAAAAACGATGGGAAAAATAAAAAACGAAAAAAAGACGTGTTTTGGGAGAGAATAAAAAACGAAAAAAAAGGTTTTTTACAACTATGATAGAGTCTAATTGCATTAATCGAAGTTGGAATTTGTTCTGAGTTGGGCAACGGTAACTAATTATTAATTAGGCGTAATCCTGTTACTTTCGTTCAAATGAACCCAAACAGTGGCGCAACCAGGGGGTTGCTGGGGGTGCTTGAGCTAAAAAGGTGACCCACGCAATTTTTCCAAATCCGATGAGTTTTTTGTGGGCGGGGGTTGGGGGGGGGGGTAGGGGGTCTTTCGCTCTTTCAGATTACACAATCAAGCAAGTTTCTTCATTCTTCTGTATTATAATCTTAGGCAAATTCATGGTTCGTAAAGCACTAGATTTCAGTGTTTAGCTTGTCTACCTGAGTTTGTCTGGGTCTCGAGAATTTGCCTAGTAATGAATTATTAGTGTTAGTGATAATTATGAATGAATTTACATTACAGCTAGTGTCTCGCCAATTTATTGATAATATATTTCGACATAATTGATAGTACCGTTTGCTATTTTATTAAGGCCTAATTAAGAATTATTTCCTTCAAATTAGTATTATAATAATACATAGTTATTCGGCTTTGTTTGTTCTAGACATTTCCAGCGGAGAAAGCACCCAGAAATGAGAATTTTTCTCCAGAACATTTGACAAAATGATAGTGTTTAATTGCTGTTTATTAAATTGTATTTCATAAACTGCCAGATTATACCATGATCTTATTTCCTACTATATAATTATAATTTTAATATTTATTATTATAATATAATTATGATAATATCGTATGATATTATAATGTGCATGATTTACTGTCATGGGCGGATATTTAGGGCGATAGGCAGACGTTGGACGTAAGTAATTGTGAGGCAACACTCTGAAGTTTTAAACCCCCAAAGTTTGTGGTGGGGTGTTGGTGATGTTTATATCCCTCAATATGTTTATATATCAAAAATAATATTATAAATTTATGCAGTGTTATTCACTGTTTATCATAATGAGCAATTTTGTTAAGACGTCAGTCTAAAATGCTGCCATTACAATATGTAGAGGTTAAATTTTAAAAATTCTTTAACGATGGGAGGGGACATTTATTGAAAACTTATATAACGTCTCTGAGCACTAAAATCATGAGCTATTTGATAAAAATGACAGCTTTATAAGTCACGATGCACTGTGCATATCCAACATTTTTAAGTACTTGTGAGGCAACATTCTGAAATTTAAAACTAAAATCTATGACTATCAGCATTGAAAATGAGCAATTTTATTTAGATGACAGCTTAAAAGCCTACCACTACAGTATGGAAAATAGAAAAATTAAACAATGGAAAGGGGCACAGAATCAGTCCGGTTTCAGAAGATTCCACTCAACTGAAACGCTTCTGCTCCGACTCCTCTCAGACATCTACGGAGCGATTGACAGAGCTCAGTTGACCCTGCTGGCCCTTTTTGACGTCAGCGGCGATTTTGACACTGTCGACCACGAGATTTTGTTAGAGCAGCTGAGTGTTTCTTTTGGTTTGTCTTGTGCATTTTACAAATGGATTGATTCTTTTCTTCATGAACGTTCTCTCTGTGTGGTCCATGGTTCTTCTAGGTCCTCATGGGTGCCTGCACAATATGGTCTACCCCAGGGTTCAGTCCTTGGTCCCATACTTTATATTATCTACACCTCAGGTCTTGCCACACTACTAACAGCTCATTCGGTTTTGAGTCAGCAGTATGCTGACGACGTCCAGGCTTACACCCATTGTCTCCCTTCTAATGCTGTCAAAACGGTTCGGACAATGAGCGGAACTTTGGATGCTTTAGAGGCATGGCTGTCATCCAATAGACTACGCTTGAACCCATCTAAGACAAAATTTATTTGGTTGGGCACACGGCAGCAGCTTGCCAAGCTTGATCTATTTTCTCTTGCATCTGAATTTCCTGGCTTTGTCTTTGCAACCACGGTTCATGACCTCGGTGTCCAACTTGACCAAGAACTCACTTTTGCTCCTCAACTTCACCGTCTTGCTCGAGACTGCTATTATCAGCTGCGCCAACTTCGCACTGTCATCCGTTCTCTTACGTCTGCTGCTACTCTTACTTTAGTGCATTCCTTTGTTACATCTCGCATCGACTATTGCTCTTCGCTCTACATTGGCCTCCCATCCAGCAGATTGACTTGTCTTGACCGGGTGTTGCGCTCTGCTGCGCGCCTAATTGGGAAAATCCCTAAATATGGTCATGTCTCAAACTACATGCTTGAGGTACTTCACTGGCTCCCTATTCACCAGCGTATTGAGTTCAGGGTAGCTGCATTGGTATGGTGATGTTGTCAGGGCCTCGCCCCAATTTACCTCAGAGAGCTATGCAGCTTTACATTGGGTATCCAAGGACGTCGTCAGCTACGCTCGGCTGATAAGGGAGTCCTCTTAGTTCCTTTTGCTCGCACTACTACCATGAAGAATCGAGCCTTTTCTGTGGTTGGACCAGTGGTCTGAAATGGCCTTCCTTTTGAGCTACGCCTACACCCTGGGACTCTACCAGGATCCTTCCTTACTAAACTTAAAACTATTCTTTTTGGGCGTGCTGGAGTCGGGAGCGCCTCTGAGTAGTTTTTTCTTGAAGAAGCGCTATATAAATGTCCGAATGAATGAATGAATGAATTGAAGTCTTAGCATACACCATGTCTTTTAGCAATGAAATCATGATAAATTTCGCTAAAATGACAGCCTAAAATGATACCACTGCAGTGTGGAAATAAAAATTCTATGCTGGGGAGGAGGCACATCCCCTGCCCAACCACCTTCCCCTGCTAGGCCGATCTTGAAATCTGAAATCGCTTTTTTTAATCATCACTGAAGTAATAGAGTTATTTTGCTAAGTTGGCATCTTAAAATGGCACCATAATAAACGTGGAAACTCAAAAAAAATTAATTGTGAGTATATTCATTGAAGTTTAGAAACTTTAGACCACTCTTATCAGCACTGAAATAGTATAGCAAGTTTTGCCTTAGATTGCAGCTGAAAATGCTGCCATTGCTGTGTGGAAATTATAAAATTTCTGATGTGTAGGGACACATTCCCTCCCAAAGCCCTTGCCCTTTTCCATTGGATGCTTTTCCCCCAGAAACCTTGATTCCCAGAGAATGGACTAGATAAAACACTGGTTATTAATTCAGACGCTCGCGAGCTATAGGCCTAATATCCTTTGTCTTATCTAAACAAATGGAAACGGACATTTTTTAAGTCTTAGGCTAAACCATGTTTTCAGAAGTTTTCATGACTTTATCGCTCATAAATACAGCTGGCAAACAAGAATAGATCTGAAACGTGCTCTAGCTGATGTGAAAAGTAAAAAATGCGTTGGTGTCTGGGGCGGAGCCCAGACCCCGCTGGGGTCCGGGGAGCTTATGACGCTCCCCCCAATCCCCCTAGTCGGCATTGGCTTCGTGCCTTCGGCACTCGCTGCTTCGCACCTTCGGCGTTTACATTAATAATTTTGAGCACCCCCCAGGAAAATTTTCTGGTTGCGCCCCTGAACCCAAACTAAGCTTAATGTAGTTTAGACTAATGTAGCCAAAGACTGCAGCAAACCAATTGACATGATGGCAATGCAGAGCAATAATTATTAGTGGATGGGCATCAAGGTCAAGATGTTTGTTTAAAGTCAGGGATGCAGCCTCGCCCGATCACAAATATAAGGTGCCGGTTGAGTTAAATTTTGGATTACAGAGATGGCCTACTATAACAGATATCCGAAATGTGCTCTGTAAATGTAAATAGTTCTAGCAGTAATATCTTTTTATGACGTTGCGTCATATAAAATATGGTTAGTATCGCCCCACTCCTTTCTCCGGTCTTAGGATTGGCACAGGTAGAGTTCGAGTAGCGTATGGACTGGGTTCGAAGAACCTAGCGTGCACAACTACCAAAAATCTCGTAACACACGATATCTCTATTATACAATCGCGTTATAATCTCAGCAGCTAAAAGTACGCACATAGTTTGCGAGCTGAAACTATTTAACAATAATTCTCGTAGGATTTTTTAATATCTGAAAAAACCAGTGACTAAATACTTTGGCAGTTTTAAGCGTAGGCGTAGGTCTATATATGTAATTAATAGGCCTATGACTCACCTTGGGCATTCAGCGACCCAAAAGATATTGCAAGGAAGATCAAGGTTGGATAAAGGAATGTCCACTCGTCGAATTCCATCACTATGAAAGAAATAATTGCTAAAATGACTAAGAATTGAAAAGGAATAATTTTTCACATGTCAATCTATTAAAATAATGAACGAATGGCTATTCAGCACAAAACAGCCAACAGTCACAAAACGTCCGAGACAAAGATTTGAACATTTCCGTCATCACATTAGGCATATGCTTAGCCTATAGGACTACATGTAATTAGCCTACATCTCCAAGTATTGAATACGGTAGGTCTAACTAGGCAAATTAGGCCCATTACAGGCTGTGCGACTACATAGATTTTTGCAGAAGTTCGTTTTGTCAAACATCCTGATCTAAAGCGCTTGCATTAGGCCTAATATCATAAATTTAGCCCACTTATCTCAGATCGCAGTTATTATCAAATGCAAATAAGATGAGCCTAAACCTACTAGTCTTCTCATTTGTGGCCATTAGCAGCGTAATAGGCTAATCCACATGAAACGTCAATTTACAACTTCATGAAATTTACGCCTACTCCAGTGTTTATGCCGATTCCAAACATCGTTTGCATATCAGTAGGCCTATGTTTACAGTCCAGAGTGACTGTCAAAGCAATCTAATAGTAAATAATAATTCAAAAATCCTAATAGTGGCTATTATAAAATGCTGAACTGAGATCTCATCGAAACTTTAAGGTTGAAGTGACACCCGTTATACGAAATTAATATATTTAAAACTCTTACAGTGACTCGCAATC
Organism: Lumbricus terrestris; assembly: GCA_949752735.1. Lineage (NCBI taxonomy): Eukaryota > Metazoa > Annelida > Clitellata > Crassiclitellata > Lumbricidae > Lumbricus > Lumbricus terrestris. Next base: position 26,156,312 of record OX457037.1, on the reverse strand, counting down.
AATCAAGCCTGAAGCAACGAAAGTAGACTCACTTAAAGGATGGTATTACCGTTAATCTGCTTGAGACTTCGTGCTTGAGCCGAGTGTTTACGAATTGGACTTAACGGGATTGTCTGGAATTTATTGCAATTCACCGATGCACGCATTTTATGAAGGAACTTGACATTAAAGACATCAACAAAGACACTGCACTCGTGTGTCATGACCATCTAACTCATCAAATTATTCCGCTTTAAGACCGTTTTAAGGTGTTTGCTGAACATTGTGCAATGCGACAGAGCGTATCAGCAACGATAGATTATTTCAAGAAGAATATTGACAACTGGAGAAGTTACGGTGGACATGGGCGGAGACTTGCGGGGGACGAAAAGGTAGCCGAAGATTTTGGGCGGACGAATGGCTGAGACGCCGACGAGAATTTTACATCTTTGGAAGAACCTAATTTGTCTGCCCAAAAAAGTTGATAACCTTTTTTAGTCATGACGTTTTTTAGCAATCACCTTTGTACATGATGACCTAACCTAACATTCACCGATTAGGCCTACCGATGTGGAGGGGCAAATGCATGGGCCGTCCCCCACCACATCCATTGAGGGGTCCGTCCCCTCTGTTCCCTAATTCTCCGCCCATGACGGTGGATTCTAGTTTATGTGCGGACGCGAGGCACCTGCAAGTCTCCACAGGCAGAAAGGAACAGCGACCACCGACCCGATTGTCTCGAGTCTGGAAAGTAGAGCTCCTGAGTCCTAGTGCATGCCGATGCGACGCGACCGACGAGGCCTCTCCCCGAACAGAGATTTTGAAATGTAGGCCTGCTCTCTTGTTGGAAGAGACTTGCCAATTTATTTAATTAGCCTAATTAATTATTTAATTAAGACGACGGGCCTACATGAGGAAACTGTAGGAGTGATAAATCAACACGAACACAACGACAAAAGAGCCCAATGCACCATATCAAAATATCCATGGGTGGAGTTTGGTTTCCGTTCTTGGAGGGGCTAAAGCCTTCTTGGGGGCTAAGCCAGGGAAAACTGCCATTTACATGTACATGGTAAAAAATTAATCTGGGTCTTCTTGGGGGGCTTAGCCACCCTAGCCCCTGATAAACTCCGCCCATGAAAACATCTAGAATAAGGCTTAAACAGATAACCCAACTACAAGCAACAGGAACTGTAGAGTGTTACAGTAGAGCTTACCAATAATGACTTGTCGTCGTCGGTCAATGTTTCAGTGTTTCCGAACCTCCCGTCGCTGTAGAACTCTCGTTCCAGAATATGAAGTGCAGCAAATTATAGCGAACACGGTTAAACAAAACAAGTAGGCTATCAACTGCAATTTAACTGCTACATGGTCTTAGGCCAAACCGAACAGCATATCAGACGCGCTCCGAACAGGCAGGCCCAAAGTCGAATATGTAACGCAAGCACTAGGTGTTTAATTGCGGTGTGCAAATCGTGCATCTCAAATGACTTCTGACTGGGTAGCCTGCAGTCAAATATGGATTAACTGTCTTCTCAGATTAACCGTTTCGGAGAAAGTCTAATGCTGAAAATTACCCTCGGCCGACATAGCTAGTCATTCAGAAGGCTTTTTAGTCAATCACAAATTTCGGCGTATCTTGTAGAACAACAGTCGCTGTCAAGCACTGCTCCAGCCGGATAATTCTGATGGTTCAAGACTCAGAAAATACTTCTAGGCTACTTGTCCGGAGATTTGTTCCAGGATTTAAGGTCAAGGTTGACCCTTTAAAATGATGAATGGATTCAAACATTTTTTCAGCATGTAATATTGTAGGCTAATAGGCTAGGTGTGAATTCAATGACATGCAGAGTTTAGACACACTTCAAATTGCACTGTTACGGTACAGCACCATTTCTAGAGCTTTCATGACACATGTCACGCATTGATGTTTCGAGAAATTGATATCACCTCCAATCCTACATACATTGCCTGTAGCGACAGATGAATTTTTCCGGCGTAGCTTTATTACAGCGTTGGCATAATAATCATAATTATTTAAACCATGTAATTATCGGGGCGACGTAGATCCTATAATTATTATGTAGGCCTAGCTATTTTTTCAGTGACGGGGCGCGCAATTAACGAGCAATTATCGACCTATTTTGCGGAATAGTTTGCGCAGATAAGAAATTATCCGCAATAGAAACGTATCCTATTTGTTCTATAACAACAGCGCTTAAACGTTTTAGGTACCGACACAATGTCATGCTAGTTTATGTTTCCGGACTGCTAATGAAAGCGCGGGTTCTCAGCCTTGTGGGTTCTTCCCGTTTGGTAAGGCGATAAATGGGTCTACTACCAAAGTTGATGAACGAATCGATATCACTTTTTGCAATTTACGTTGTTACGATGTGATTCACAAGTTCTCGTTATTTCTGAAGCAGGCCAACCTTTCATATGTCATTGGAATAGTTCATGCACTTCACACTGTTATCACGGCGACTACTTTAACCATTGCGACATTGCATGGTATTGTTTGTTTGTTTGTATGTGCACTTGTTATAACGACCCTTCAAGCTTTCTACTCTGAGGCATTCCCGACTGCAGCGTGGATACTGCATCGGGGTTCCACGCCGAATCGCTGAGGAATTGCGAGTGAAGTACTTGCCCAAGATCCTTACGCGGCGACTTGAGGTGGATTCGAACCTGCAACGCTCCGGCTGCAAGGCAACGAACATACCCACTACACCACCGCGCCCCATTTCGTCGCCTTTCCCCATCGGTTGTAAAAATGATGTCCAATCAGCTATGGATAGAAATAAGCTTTCGTCGGTTGATGAGGGTTTGAGTGCGTGTGGGATTGCATCGGTGAAGACAGTTCTAGTTTCCTGAACACTGTTCGTTTATGCATATGTCAACACCCAATTGACCTTCAAAGTTTTCTCCCGTTTTTTCCCTTGTGTTCAGTAGCGTAGCCTACACCTAGCCTAGTCACTGTATTTCGTTATCTAAAGCTAGGGTATAAATCTCTAAAGTTCTTAACTTGTTCAATTACAACCAAGCTCTGTTTCTTGTATTTTCTTCTTCTTCGTTCATAACACACGCAGATATCACAACAATAGATCAACGACGACAAACGCTTGAATTCTACGACAGCAACGCAACTATTATTATCTAAACTCCACTGTTCTCTAAAACGTCTTCTACTCTCTCTCTACTATCAACGCCTTCTTCTACTACTTCTTACACTGTCTGGGCGTACACTCTTCCCCTGGCCGCTCTGTCCTTCTCTCTGCCTCTCTTCGTGTATCTGTCCGTCTGTCTGTCTATCTCTCTCTCTCTCGCGCGCTCTCCGGCGACGGTCGGCCGAGCCGCGCTAAACTTTCCCGCCAGTCTGGCACCTGCAGGCCTAACTGTCTAGACGCTGACCTTGAGCTGGTCTAGTCGTACGCCTAAACATCAACTGACTAAATAGACTATACAAAATTAGCTCACATTACCTCCTTCCTTTCTTTTAAAGAGAGCTAATTACCTATAAAAATTAGCGAACGTACCTTAACTAAACAATGCAAATAGTCCATAACATAATACATCATAAAATATCTTATACTACAATCTAGACAGACAATCAGCTACTACATTCAATTTACCTTTCTTATAGTTCAATAGAATGTCAAAATTTTGCAATGATAAAGACCATCTGACTAATTTAGCAGATTTCGACATTGATTCAGTCAAATAAACTAAAGGGTTATGGTCCGTAAACACATTGATTTTAGAACCAATAAGAATTTCTTTCAACTTGTTTAAAGCCCATATGATCGCATAGGCTTCCTTCTCAATCGTCGCCCACCTCCTCTGAGTATCTGTCAGCTTCTGACTGATAAATGAAACGGGACGTTCTATCCCTTCCTCGTCCATCTGAGATAGGACCGCTCCCACAGCAAAATCACTGCTATCACAGTACAAATTAAATGGTTTCCCAACCTCAAACATATATAGAATCACATTTGATAAGACAATCTGCTTAAGGGAATCAAAGGCTTTCTGATGTGCATCAGTCCAAACAATGTTATCAGGTACTTTCTTGCTAGTCAAGTCTGTTAATGGTTTAGCAATTTCAGCAAAATTACAAATAAACTGTCTGTAAAATCCAAAAAATCCTAAGACTTGCTTCACTTCCTTCCTAGTTTCAGGTTTCTTCAAATTAATTAAACTGTCAATCCTGTCTGGATTCATCATCTTCTTCCCTGATCCTATGAGGTGACCGATGAACTTCACCTCACTCTTACCAAACACACATTTCTTCAAGTTCAATGTTACATTATGCAGTCTTATTTGTTTCAAAAATAATTCCAAATGTTTCAAATGAATGTCCCAATCATTAGAATGCACTGCAATGTCATCAACATAAGGTTCAGTAAAATCATTAATCGGTTGCAAAATCATATTTATCGCTTTTACAAAAGTCCGTCCTGAGTTAATCATTCCAAAAGGGACACGCGTAAATTCATACAGTCCATTATGTGTAACGAACGCAGTCTTCCATTGGTCACTCTTTTTCACAGGACAAGTCCAATATGCACTGCGACAGTCCAGAACAGAAATGAACTTGGATTTTCCAACTTTGCTCAAGACATCGTTGACGATTGGCATAGGATATCGACAATTTTCAGTAAAAGAGTTAATGTACCTGTAGTCACAAGCCAATCTCAAGGATCCATTCTTCTTTTTGACAATGACAAGTGGACTTGCCATTCTGCTTGACGATGGTTGAATAATGTTTTCTTTCAGCATCTCTTGTATTTGTTTTTCCACTTCTGCTCGGTATATTAATGGTATTCGATATGCCATGAATTCTTTTTCGCGAAAGTCTGGTCTCAGCACCACTTCGTGTTCTACCAATGTACATAATCCAGGTTTGTCTGAGAATCTGTCTGCATATCGATTCAGTACATCAAGTAATTGTTTCTGTTGTTCGCTGGTCAGATGTCCAATTTGTTCGTAATCCAATTGAAGTGACTTCTGTTTTGTCTCTGAATAGTCTTCCTTCAGTGGTATTTCTACCACTGATCCAAATTCTTCATCCTCTTCCACAATCAGACCACAAGACAATGTTCTCGTAATGAACTTCCTCATCTTGTTAGCATGAATAATCCGTCGACCGTTTTCGTTCATGTCCACCAGATACGAATATTTGGATCTTCTTTGCAGGACCTTGCATGGACCATGCCATCGTGAGATCAATTTATTGGTTGACGTAGGATACAGCACGATGACGTTCTCTCCTGGCTCGAATTCTTTATCTTTTGCTCTTTTGTTGTATTGACTGGCGTACTGTTTTTGCTTTTCTCCAGCACAACTCTCGGCGAATGTCAAGGCCTTTTCCATGTCGGCTCTTAAATTTTTCAGGTATTTTGCCGGTTGCACTCCAATGTTCGGTGGTAGATTTATTTCTTTGGTCCAGCTTTCTTTAAGGATGGTGAGTGGCCCTCTCGGTAACTTTCCATAGACCAGCAAATACGGTGCCACTCCTGTAGTTGCGTTAGGCACTTCTCTCAATGCCCATACTGTAAATGGAATAATTTTATGCCACTGTCTCGGATTTTCCACAACGACATGATGAATCATTTTCTTGAACGTTTGATTCCATCTCTCCACCAATCCTGCCGCTTCTGGATGTCCTGGCGAATCGAATCGAGGACAACATCCCATCAGTTTCAGAAATTCTCTTGTTAGACTGGCTGTAAAATTCGTCCCTCTGTCGCTCGTGATCACTGACGGAACTCCCACATCCATGAACAGCTTCATCAAAGCTTCGCATACAGCCTTCGCGGTCAATGACTTCATCAAGAATATTGTCGGCCATCTCGTACATGAGTCCACGATGCACAAACAATACTTATGCCCTGCTGCTGAAGTCGGTTCGATCGGTCCTACGACGTCCATGGTCATTCTTCTGAACGGCACATCCTCTCTTGGTATTGGTGTAATCGGCACTCGATCCATCACCAAACTCCGTGCTTTCAGCTGACACTTCTCACAGGACTTGCAGAACTTCACCACATCTCTACGCATTCTTGGCCACACAAAGGACAACTTGATACGTTCCCTTGTCTTCTCTTCTCCCAAGTGTCCGCCAAATACTGACTCATGTGCCAATTCCATCACCTGAATTCTTCTTTCCTTCGGCAACACCAACTGATACACCAACTGGTCCAACATTTGATGCTTCTTATACATCAACCCATTCACCACACTAAACTCTGATCCTTTGTCTTCAGCTATCTTCCACCACGACCTCAGTGACTCGTCATTTCTCTGCTGCTCTTCAAATTTCATTGCGTCTGCCAATTGTCTTTCATCACTCGTATTCTCGGCAAACAAATCCCTCATACTCGTGTCCATTTCACCATCACTTCCAGAATCATCATAATCATTATCACGTTCACATGCAACCATCTCTTCTTCAATTTCATTGTTTCCGGATGTTATTCCTTCTTCTTCTTGAATGCTTTGTTCATCATCGCTTTCTGTATCCTCATCTAGCAAACTTTCATTTGACTTTTCCTCTTCTCCTTCTTCCACTTCATTTCTCCGACTCTGTGCTCTTGTAGTCACATTCGCTTGCAATTCTCCTTGTAATACATTCACTGGTGGAACCTCTTTCAGTTCTGCGATTATCTCCGGATGCAGCAAGAATTTCTCTTTGTTATCTTTGCACAAGACTGCCGGAATGCTGGCACACACTAAGGTTAAATATGGCGCGACATTTACTCCCTTGTCTTTCCAATCTCCTCCTTCGTTATGACAACTCATCCGCACTTCGATTTTCACCAACTTAGCTGGAATGGGTTCTCCAGCCACACATTGCAAATGTACTCTGCCAATTTCTTCCACTGTCGCTCCTTTCAACAATTCCTCATTGATTACTGGAATCTCAGTACCAGAGTCGATCAGCGCTCTGACTTGCACGGGATGACAACTGTCATCATTTCCACGTATCTCTACATTGACATGCTGTAGTAAAGACTTCTTTGTACGTTGACACTCATCTTTGCTTTCTGTTTCTCGACCAGCATCTTTAATTGGAGCAGAATTTACTATTTCTCTCTGTATAGCAAATTGAGGCGTGCACTTCATCACTGACTTCACTTCCGTTTCGCGGTTGTCTTGTTCTTCATACTGATTCGGTGCATTCCTTACTTGTATCTGATTTACTCTGAGATTTTCTGCACTTCGAGTAAATCTATTTCTCAGATTTGTCGTTCTTGGTGGTGCTTTGCAATCCTTTATCAGATGTCGGTCTGACTGACAATTATGGCAACGTTTCTTAATAATCCCTCTCTGTTCAGTGTTCTCCCGCCTGTAATTGTACGCTGTATTGTTTTCTCTTTGGCGTCCCATCACTGGAATTCGACTGTACATTTGTCTGTCACCCGTTGCTTCTCTTCTATCTTGACCAAACTGTCTTCTAGGAGCACCATCATTCCTTGTTTCGTTATTTCTGGCTTGGTTTCCTGTTTCTTTGTTATTACTATTCCACCTGGGTTGCTTCGAACTATTACCCCATGCTTCATATCTCGGTTTGTCTTGAAACATTAGACCAATTCGATTGTTCACGTGCACGTCTGCGAGTTCTGCAACATTACTGGCTTCCAAGCATTCAGTACCCTCCTTTGCTAGTACAAACTGTAGTGGACCCGGTGGTAGACATTCTTTCAACTTATCCGCCACCAACAGATCAAATAACTTCTCGTAGCTTTTACCCACTCGCCTACTTCTGACATAATAGTTCAACAGGTTCTTTAATCTTGCTGTAAACATCGTGTATGTTTCTTCCGCCGTTTTCCTCGCATCTCCAAATCGTGATCGATATTCTCTCGCTGTCAATTTGAATTCTTTCAGTAAATGTTCTTTCACTATGTCGTAATCGTCTAGATCATCGAAAGACAATCGATTCAACACCGTTCTTGCTCTTGGCGTCATTAGTGGCAACAGCAATTTGACCCAAAACTGCTTTTCCACCGTAAAACTGTTGAATGCATTCTCAACTGTCTCAAAATATAATGGCACCTCCATCATATCATATGGCATCTTAGGTAATACGTGTTTCATTGCATCACCTATCTTTTTAATCTTGGACACCATTGTCTCACTTTCTCTGACCCTGGTTCGTTCTGACTCTTCACGACTTCTTCTTTCGTCTTCATTTCGTTCCCTCAGTCTATTTTGATCTTCTACCCTACGCAGTTCTTCTTGTTCTATCTTTTGCTGCAACAATTCTAACTGTCTTCTGCGTTCCTCCTTTTCTATAGCCATTTCTCGGAGCTGAGCTTCCTTAAGAGCGAGTTTCTTTTGTTCTAATTCTAATTGTTCTTCCCTTTCTCTTTCCGCTTTTTCCAAATTTTCTTTCTCCATTTTCAATTCTTCCTGTCGAATCTCTTCGGCTCTTTGTAATTCTGCCAAACGCACGGCTTCTTTGTCTTCCTCACGCATCTTTTGCTCTTCGATCTGTTGTTTTCGTATTTCTTCATCACTTTTCCTTGCCCTCTCGTATTCTATCATCAATTCCATTATTCTTCGTTCTGCTTCGTCACGATCTTTTTTCATTTGTTCTAGCTGAAGCTGGAACTGCTGCTTCTGCATCTGTATCTCTTCTTGTCTCATCCTTTCTGCTTGTTCTGTTCTTACTTTTTCCTCTTGTCTCCGTTCTTTCTCTTCTTGTTTCCTTTGTTCCTCTTTCTCTTTCTCCTCCTGTCTCCGTTTCTCTTCTTTCTCTTTCTCTTCTTGTTTTTGTTCTTTCTCCTCTCGTCTCCGTTGCTCCTCTTTCTCTTTCTCTTCTTGTTTTTGTTCTTTCTCCTCTCGTCTCCGTTGCTCCTCTTTTTCTTTCTCTTCTTGTTTCCGTTCTTTCTCTTCTTGTCTGCGTTTCTCCTCTTTTTCTTTCTCTTCTTGTCTGCGTTGCTCCTCCTTCATCATCATAAATTGCATCAACGCCTCCATAGACATAACCTGTGGTTTCTCCTCAACGCCACCTACAGCGCCTTTCTCTTCAGCTTCCTTTAGCCACACCTCTGCTAGGGCTCTCATCAAATTTTCCCTTGACATCTCTTCGACTTCTTCTATGTCGAGACCCTCTTCAATTAATAACTTTATTAATCGAGCAGACGACATCTTCTTTATACTCGCTTGCTTTTGTTCCGTAAGTTTCTCCATCTTACTTTCTTACTTCAACTGATTTGCGTGAAGAAATCGAGGGAGTGACTATGCTTTCTGCAATTGGCTGACTTTACTTCTTATGGCTTGTTTATACAAGGAGCGAGTTTTGTATACCTCTCTCTGGCGTTGTCGTAATGTTATTCGTATACCCGTTGTATCTTCTCACCAGTTGTTCGGATGCTCAGTTTCCTTCTCCCGTTTGGTCAGCTCCTCAGATTGATTCGATATTCACCTTCAATTTACGGACGGTGAATATTCCGAAAATTGACGTCGAAAATGCTTCGTAAGCAAAATCCACCGTAGATATTCCTCCAATTGAAAATATTCCTCCAATTGAAAATATTCCTCCAATTGAAAATATTCCTCCAATTGAAAATATTCCTTCAATTGAAAATATTCCTCCAATTGAAAATATTCCTCCGATTGAAAATGTTGCTCCGATTGAAAATGTTGCTCCAATTGAAAATATTCCTCCAAATGAAAATATTCCTTCAATCGAAAATGTTGCTCCGATTGAAAATATTCCTCCGACTGAGTTCACTATCCCAACATCCGTTGCTTGAATTCAGTATCCCACCGCTGCCACCAAAAAATGTCAACACCCAATTGACCTTCAAAGTTTTCTCCCGTTTTTTCCCTTGTGTTCAGTAGCGTAGCCTACACCTAGCCTAGTCACTGTATTTCGTTATCTAAAGCTAGGGTATAAATCTCTAAAGTTCTTAACTTGTTCAATTACAACCAAGCTCTGTTTCTTGTATTTTCTTCTTCTTCGTTCATAACACACGCAGATATCACAACAATAGATCAACGACGACAAACGCTTGAATTCTACGACAGCAACGCAACTATTATTATCTAAACTCCACTGTTCTCTAAAACGTCTTCTACTCTCTCTCTACTATCAACGCCTTCTTCTACTACTTCTTACACTGTCTGGGCGTACACTCTTCCCCTGGCCGCTCTGTCCTTCTCTCTGCCTCTCTTCGTGTATCTGTCCGTCTGTCTGTCTATCTCTCTCTCTCTCGCGCGCTCTCCGGCGACGGTCGGCCGAGCCGCGCTAAACTTTCCCGCCAGTCTGGCACCTGCAGGCCTAACTGTCTAGACGCTGACCTTGAGCTGGTCTAGTCGTACGCCTAAACATCAACTGACTAAATAGACTATACAAAATTAGCTCACAGCATAGATCTAAATTTTTTCAACGTGTTTATCATCATTAGGCCTATAATTCTAGGCTGACATCATTCTAATCACAAGCTGACACCATTTTAAATAATATAGGCTGACGCCATTATTATACGGGATGCCACTCTGAATTTTCAAAAAGGGCAGATCTGGCTCCAAAAGGCTTGAAAAATCTAGGCTGACCTTACGTTGTGAAATACGTGGAATAAAAATGTCGGATCTGGCCCAACAAAGGCTATAAAAATTTAGGCTAGTTTTATGTTGCGAAATACGTGGAATTTGTCTAAAATTCTAAAGAAAACGGATTTAAAACACATACGAACATACTGCGCACAGCTTATCCATACCGTTCAGATGTTGAAACTAAGAACGTTTTAGCTTCGTTAAGGAAATATTTCGCAGATTTTCAGAGAGTCCATTTTGCGAAAATGCCTGCACGAATTAAGAAATGTTTCAGGAATTGCTGATGGTGCACGCTTTTAACGTGAAAAGCCTAGGCCTACATGAAGAAAATCATCTCAAAAATGCACTTATAAACCTAGACAAGAGCGATAAAACCTAGATGCGGATATCTATGTGGAAAAATCTGTAAGTGGCATCCCTAATTATAATTAGGCCGATTATAGGCCTGGTTAGTGAGAGCATTTGTGATGTTTAGGGCCTAGCAAAGGCGCGGTTGTAGTTGTTTTAATGCATGCCTGCAGATATAGATGATTGTTGATCATAATGTGAACCAGAAGCGAATCAAGACAGCTGTTGGGAGTTGGAGAGATTTCAGTCATGTGGTATGATGTAGCAATCGCGGAGGAATATCCGGCTCTGCCAATTTACTGTTGACAACAGAGTGATTACTTCGATGAAAGTCAATGCCGTCAATTAGAAGAAAAATGAAGAGTAATTATTTCTATTTTGAGCAATTATGAGCACGGTTCATCCGCATTTCCTCCTGATTCTGGGCACTGGTAATTAAGTCTACGTTTAGGATGCATTGCAACGCTGCAACACAACTTTGGTCTGGATTTTTCGTGTTTTTTTCTGATGGAAATCTGGGTTTATTTCTGAAACCTAAGTGGCAACACTGACTGCAGCCAATTTTCTAAGGCTGAATTGACCGTTCCCAATTAGCAACATTTCACAAAGGATAGTGTGTTGTTTTGATAGTTCCTAGAGATCTACTTTCTGCGAATAAAACTATTCAGGCAATCTTATACAACGAAAAATTTCGAATTCGTTCAAAGCATCTTCCAATAGTGTATTTGCACTCGTTATATTAATGATCCATTTTGTCATTTAGGCCTATGCGAGTAATACTGTTGACACACGTGATACGCTGATACTGAAGCAGGAAGCAGCGCATCATAAATTTTTAATAAATTTTCCTTTCAATATATATTTTTCCTTAATGGCGTTCAATGATTTAGGTGATCTTGATGAAGAGATGGGGGAGGTGGAAATTCAAATTTACCGATAAGAACAAAGAAGCAACGACGCTGACATGTCTTTGAAAAATACTGCTTTCTGCCAAATAAGGATTTGCATCCTAATTTGCACACAGACACTCGTCTACTTTTAACGATGCCTGCACCTTCTGCATTGGGCGAAAGCAGGTTCCTGGCGCTCAGATGTCTAAAATCTTAAGTAGGCCTCGGTTCAACAATGGGAACTGAATGTCTAACTGCTCTTTAGCGTTAATGCGAGTTCAAATGGACTTTTGTCCAGCAGATCTGTCTAAAGTTGTAAGGAATTTTGATGTCACAGGGCATGACATCGCCTCGTTTTTCTGCTGCTTTTGACATTGATATCTGATTGCTGGATTGGTTAAATGACTAAGTATACAACATCGCAATTTCACTGTGCAGTTTCGGTTTAAGCATTCAGTATTATACATCATATTCTTTCAAGTACTCCGAGAATTTATATAGCGCCTCTTCCTTCAAGAGGTCAACTCAGAGGCGCTCGCAGCCCAGCCACGGCTAAAGGTACAGGTCTTGACCAACTAAAAGCACGCAAATTATTCCGAGGTAGTAGGCGCAGCGCAAGCGGTTGCTCATTCCAAGTAGAGTGACCTGCAATCGAGAAGGCTCGAAGCTGTCTGACCGAGGAGTGGACAGTTGATATGAGGTATCTAGCCTAAGTTCTTTTTGCATGGCGTTTCAAATCAGTGGCCCATGTCCTCCGATACTATGCGGCCTAATGTTGGTGCGCAGACTTCCTTGGTGGTAAATTTTTACGAGCGCGTACGCCGTACGCCTATCATGATAATGGAACGCGATTTCTTTACAGAACCAGTGGTATAGGGCCTACGTTTCCTGCCTTTTGTGTGAATTAATTTTTTGTAAAATAGCCCCAGTGCCCCACCTCCAGCTTGCCGATGCACTCAAATGACGATATTTTCAAGTTGCGGAATGAATATTATTAGGTGGTTGCGCTATAGGGCCTAAGGTAAATTGCAGTCGATTCGATGAACCCACTTCTGCAAAAGTTGTCAGAGTGGTCATGCTGATAGGTTATGGTAGGTAGATTTCCAAGTGAAAAATTAAATAGGAAATAATAGCGATATTTTAACGATTAATAGTTATTTACAAGTATATACCGTGACAGGAGATGTCGAACACGATAAATTAGATCAGATGAATACATTGAATAGAAGGGAGCTCTACCAGTGACACCGGCTGACATGGCAGAGAACCGCAGAAACCGGGGCATACTTTAATTTGTGAGTCACTCTTAGTCAGGTTTAGTGCTTGATTACACCTTCATAATAGCACACTGAAAACAATGTGATTTTCAAATATTATGATGATTGTAGTATTGAGATTCTCAACATTTGGGTCGTCGCGATGCTTTACAAATAACCACATAGGCCTACATGTATCACCAAGCTACCAACACGCAGAATATGACAACCGAAGTACTAAAACTGGCCGCAGAAATAGCAAAAGTGCGCACTTATCTTTATAAAAGATAGCAGCTCACCTTTTTTTATCTACCCTAAATTGGTCGCGCTGTCAAATAAACCAACAGCTCCGCCATTATACCTGCATAACTGTGCGCATGCGCCAAAACATAGATAATTGATATACACTACAAACAAGTAGACACCATATATAGGCCTATATAACCTTGCAACATATAACCCCTGCAACATATAACCCCGGTCTCCCCTACTTAATATCTAGGATAAACCAATTTAACGCAAAGTATCGTGTTTGACCTGCGACAAATACTAGCGTGCATTGAATGCAAGTAGGGCTATTACAGTGACAGAGATATAACACAAGCCTGGAAATGGGCACCATCGCTTTGCAGCAGAACTGTCACAGACGCGGCAATGCCCTATCAATTACCTATAGCTACACTTAAATACAGAATACTGTGATACACCTATAAACAGATTGCTGACTCTTTGCTATAGTAATCATTATACCCCGTATATTTTAGGTTCAATACTTCATGCTGAAACATAATAAATCATATAAGCGTTTCTGCTATGTTTATAAAACAATATGTAGGCTAAACAGTAAACAAAGTAGCACATCCAAACTTGCGTGGAAGTTCACAGTATTAGTTGGCCCAGTCAGATATCATGGTACGCATAATTATTTCAAAAACAATCTATTATGTTCAATGTAATTTGACTTTCAGATTTTGGCAACCTCGCAAATATCTCATATAATAAAATCAATTGTATATGTTCATTGTTCAAGCTCAGCTATGATAGCGTAGGCTACAATATTTTTGGCTTAATGGTTAGCCTACTGTTATTTTTGTATTAATTAGCGCGGTAATTAACGTTCAGTTGAGCAACATACGAACACGCATCGCATACCAGTTCCAATTTTAACCATACTGGGAATTTGCCAATTTAGTTTGATTCGTCCATTAGCTGTAAGTTACTCCCGATTGGAAGAATCCGTTGTTGGATTGAGTGGCTCAATCATTCAGTGAAACTAGATTTACATTTTCTGGAACCTCTGAACCTAAGCACACAACAAAAATTAAGTCACATTGTGCCATAAAACTGCAACAAATAAATACTTAAGCAGCCAAATTGGCTCATTTCTGTCTTGGAACAACTCTTTTGATTAGCTTATAACATTAACACCCAAGCTTTGAAATCTCAAAGACTGTGCGTTAATCGTGCACACAGGAAAATATTATTTTCAATAAGTTTAAAATCATCTTTTCGCTTGCAATAAAAATAATCTTTTTTTGTTATTGCGTTAACCAACCATATTATTATTTAACAGGAACTTTAAGCAGTGGCGGCGTTAACATAGGTCGCGGCAGGCCATTTGACCTGCCCATTTACTCTGGAACTTCCTGCTAAAACTTCTTTGAAATTCTTAATATTTATCTTCTTTCCATTTAGATTTCTCTGACCTGCTGAATGATTCCAATAACTCTGACACGAAATGCGAAAATTTTCAGCTGGCGCCGCCGCTGATTCTATTTTAGGTCAGTTGAACTAATGTAAGAATATTTTAAAGAATTGTAGGAATTCTTATTCTCAAGTTTAGACATTCTAAATTTGTTGCCTTTGAATGCCATTCCCTTACAACATTCGTAATGAGTGGATTTGGTTGTCATTTTCTTTTGATTCAACACCTTGCAACTTCATATTTAGTAACTCAAAGCAAACACTTGACAAGTAATAACATCTTATGCAAATAATGAAGTGCAGTCTAACCTCTGTACATGACTTCCGAATGCTTGAACCGTCGTATTAAAGTGATTGCAATTGTGATGATGATTATTCCAATCACAATAGCACTAACTATTCCAATTATCCGCTTTGCATTGAATCCTGAAAAGAGATAAATTATGCAAACCAGCATTTCATAACACTGCGTGAGCTGATTAAAATATTACTACGTTTTCCAAATCAGATGATAAAAATTCATTAATCCATGATGATGATGATGATGACGAGTTCTCTGCCGAAGGCAGGTTCACAGGCTTAACGCCACTGGGGATGAGATGAGTGAGGTGGCTTCCAGTTGCCTTCTTCACAGACAATAATCTGGGTTGAGCAACTTGTCCAAGGTCGCTACGCAGTGGCTTGAGGTAGATTTGAACCTGCGAACCTTCGGTCACAAGGCGACGAACTTACAGCTACACCACCGTGTCCGACTTCATTTATCCATACCAGACAAAATACACGCAATTTGAAGACGGCGATTTAATCAGCTTACTGTCAGATTTCATATGAGTGTGACGTGATTTTTTATTCTAGTGTAGGCCTAGTGAGCGCAGTTTCCTACATGTTTATGTCTCGATAATAATTATTGTTTGGAGAATGACTGTTGGGCTATTCGTTTCAGAATGCTTTTGTGATCAGGGCGTTCATATTTTTCTACTTTCATCAATACTCGGCGAATTTGCGTCTTTTCCATCAGATAAAGTAGGAAGAAAGCAACACATGAATCATAAGTGACGCATTTTCAAAAAGTTACGCAGAATAACGAAAATAATTATTTTGGGAAGTGAATATATAGTTTTGCTAAACTTACGATTAAACTATAAATAATTGTCGCGAATCAGCTTCCCCAAATGAAGTATCTCTTTATGTTCTGGTTGTAGGTCTACAGTAGCCTAACTGAGCTTCATATAAGAAATTCATTATACTCTGGTGGAAGCGTTCACTTTGCACTTCTGAATACGCTCCCTTGTTCCGATTAAAGATGCAAAAATGAGCATGATATGAAGTTTTAAGGGACATACTGCAGTCCATTTTGTCTTAGTTCTTCACTAGTCTCAGCCAGTTCCACATAGTTTTAGGTCCCGCAAATGCCCATGAAACACCTATTTAGCCATTGCGAAAAGTAGTTTCCCAGCCGCCATCTCCGTCCTATAGTGAGTTTTTTCCCTTTGATTTTTAATTGGCAAGTGGGTTCTCGATGAATTCTAGATATGAAATTTAATATTCCTATTTTCATTTCCATAAATTATCATAGGCTACTGCAGCAGTGCTCTTCTCTGTCCTATAGTGAATTTTATTGCACTCCATGATCCTTTTTCTGTGAATCTGTGAACCAATTTCCTGCGTGTCAAGTGGTTTCTCGATAAATTCTAGAGATATGAAATTTAATAGCCCTTTTTCATCCCTATACCAACAGTATTCACAAATTGGTCGCATACATCAATATAATATTGTAGCAAAATGCGTCTGACAGATGCTTGTAGCTTCTTGATACCATCTCAGATAGGTATCAGATTAGGATGGTGGAACTACATCAAGATGGTGACTTAGGGCCAAATTTATTTATACTGCTACGTATAGACTAGTTCTAGGAAGTACGAGAACGGTCTCGAACATTCGAGAATACTCTCGAAAGTTATCAGAAATTTTGGCAGGTACTTAATTTATCCTTAAATGTTTTTCAAAGTGGATAGGTTCAAGACCATGACTGCAGTACTGATCAGAAAGGCAATTTTGTCAAGAGAATAATAGCAACTTTTTATACTTCTGAGGCATAAGCAATTAGGAAACAGTACGTAACAGCCCCCCATCTAGTGAAAAATGATAAAATTTCTTAGGCCAACATGGATTCATCAAAACGAGCTAATTTTATTCGTGAAAGAATACAACTGTAATTTGAAATTGGTCTTTGTGACATAGGTCTAGTTAATTAATTCATATTTGAAACGCGCAAACAGTAGAAATCGAAAGGATTTTGTTTAAGTTAAGCCCAGAGGTATTCTACAAACACCAAATAGCTTAACTTTAATCTTAATTAATGTCATTCTTCATAATTATATTGATGGATATGTTACAGCTTTCATCTAAATGATCCCTACATTCCATACTACAGGAACAAAATAACAGATGAGGCAGTACATTCCTACCTTGACCAGTTGAAGCTGCGCTCTTTGCTCGCTCTGTTGCCGCTGATGATTTTGATAGAGCTGCAGGCGACGAAGTTGAACCAACGTACTGCTGATCATATTTCGCATCAGAGAACGACGGTATATCCGATGTCGATAAAATTTCTGTGGACTTTGAAGTGGAAACCGGAAACATTGGCATATGTTCTTTGGAAATGGATGTTGATGAACATTTTGGTAGTGTAACAGCTGTCTTGACTGCTGAGGTCTTTGCGTAGGACGTAAATAGCAATGATAAATTAGGTGAGGTTGCTGATGTAGATTTACCATTTAGCAAGGGATACGTGCTGTGTGTTTTCGTTGGACTTCTTGCCTTCGTAGTTGACGGTGATCCTGCAAGAGTTCTTTTGTATATCTTAGAAGACGCATCAGCTGTAGTTTGTAGAGGTGATGACAAGTTTAATGATGTAGATGTAATTGATTTCTTATGTGGTTCAGTAGACGCTTTTGCCAAAATAGAAGCTGATATTGAGTAAATATATGTTCCATACGGCGCTGTGGACATAATCGAAGCTCTGTTTGATTTCGTGACAGCAGATAAAGTTGAAGCTGAAATTGTTTTCGTATGTGTTCCAGGCGATACCACGGGGGAAGTAGAAGCTGCGGTTGATGCTTTATGCCTTCCGGTCGACACTGCTTTTAAAGTGGAAGCCGCCGTTGATTCCATATGCCTTTCGGTCGACACTGCTTCTAAAGTGGAAGCCGTCGTTGATTCTATAAGCCTTCCGGTCGACACTGCTTCTAAAGTGGAACCTGCCGTTGATTCTATATGCCTTCCGGTCGACACTGCTTTTAAAGAGGAAGCTGTCGTTGATTCTATATGCCTTCCGGTCGACACTGCTTCTAAAGTGGAAGTTGTCGTTGATTCTATATGCCTTCCGGTCGACACTGCTTTTAAAGAGGAAGCTGTCGTTGATTCTATATGCCTTCCGGTCGACACTGCTTCTAAAGTGGAAGCTGCCGTTGATTCCATATGTCTTCCGGTCGACACTGCTTCTAAAGTGGAAGCCGCCGTTGATCCCATATGCCTTTCGGTCGACACTGCTTTTAAAGAGGAAGCTGTCGTTGATTCTATATGCCTTTCGGTCGACACTGCTTTTAAAGAGGAAGCTGTCGTTGATTCTATATGCCTTCCGATCGACACTGCTTTTAAAGAGGAAGCTGTCGTTGATTCTATATGCCTTCCGGTCGACACTGCTTCTAAAGTGAAAGTTGTCGTTGATTCTATATGCCTTCCGGTCGACACTGCTTTTAAAGAGGAAGCTGTCGTTGATTCTATATGCCTTCCGGTCGACACTGCTTCTAAAGTGGAAGCTGCCGTTGATTCCATATGCCTTTCGGTCGACACTGCTTCTAAAGTGGAAGCTGCCGTTGATTCTATATGCCTTCCGGTCGACACTGCTTTTAAAGAGGAAGCTGTTGTTGATTCTATATGCCTTCCGGTCGACACTGCTTTTAAAGAGGAAGCTGTCGTTGATTCTATATGCCTTTCTGTCGACACTGCTTCTAAAGTGGAAGCCGCCGTTGATTCTATAAGCCTTCCGGTCGACACTGCTTCTAAAGTGGAAGCCGCCGTTGATTCCATATGCCTTTCGGTCGACACTGCTTTTGAAGTGGAAACCGCCGTTGAATCTATATGCATTCCGGTTGACACTGCTTTTAAAGAGGATGCTGCCGTTGATTCTATAAGCCTTCCGGTCGACACTGCTTTTAAAGTGGAAGCTGCCGTTGATTCTATATGACTTCCGGTCGACACTGCTTTTAAAGTGGAAGCTGCCGTTGATTCCATATGCCTTCCGGTCGACACTGCTTTTAAAGTGGAAGCTGCCGTTGATTCCATATGCCTTCCGGTCGACACTGCTTTTAAAGTGTAAGCTGCCGTTGATTCCATATGCCTTCCGGTCGACACTGCTTCTAAAGTGGAAACTGCAGTTGGTGTAATACTATTGCGCATTGTAATTGACGCTGTTGACAAAGTAAGAGGTCTAGTTGATTGTGTACGTGTTACAGGTGACGCCATTGACGAACCAAAGGCGGTGTGTATCTCTGGCGACGTGGGTGCTTTCGTACGTGTTCCTGTCGCAGCTGTCGACAGGGGTCTAGCTGTAGGCCTAGAGGACTGCCTACGTGCTATAGTCGGTGCTGTTGATAGAGATGTGGGCCCACTTGAAGGACTTACTAAAGTAAGAAAAAGTTCAAATGCTTCAACGAGAACACGAACTCATGCTCAAATGTCATTGAAATCAGTGTCTTCTTTCTATCCATTGAACTAATAAACAAAACGAAATTGTCCGACTTCCCATTATGAAGTCTGGTATAAGACCTAATCATATTTTTAATAATTATTTAGCTTATTGTTTTAAGTATTAATTCTAACCAAGACGATGAGTCTTAAATTAAACGTCCTTGAAAAACTGTTTCTAAATATATTGCACGGCTGACATTTTCCAAAGCATTTACTGCGCTTTTCCTAGAACAGCAATGAAACAACGAAATCACGGTAGACCTATTATTAAAAATTTACTCTGATCTTCCTTCTACAAAGTAGGCTACCTTGCACTGGTGTAAATTCAATCATATTCTTTTGCAAGAGTTTGCACTACACTAGTTATTATAATTCTAGTCATTCGCTCCTTCGCTCATTCGTTTGTTCATTAACAGCATATAGGTCCACTTGTGCATCACTCCAACTTGTACTGTATTGTCTATTTTATTGTATCAAAACATTTATTAAGCGCCTCTTATAAAGTGAACCGTTCAGAGGCGTTACCGATGCGCAACGCCACAGAGAAGAAGCAGGCCTAGGCTCTAAGAAAAACAAAAGAGGAGAAAGTGTTAACAACCCAACAAGATTTTGAGATCGAGTAGATGGAAGAGAGCGTGTTACAAAAAGTGGACCAATTGAGGTGTATTCCAAAGAGTCGAGGTAAAGGTTCCGAATAATTATAATCATAATCATGACCTACTAATCTCAAACGCACCTTAATCTCTTCCAAAGTTTTCTAATGGATTATATGCCTTGATCCCATGCGATTATCTTCGCCATTAGCTCAACTCGTGCAACACAAGAACCAAAATGATTTTAGTTCTGAAAATAATTCATAATTTTTTCATAATTTAGTTTGACAAATAATTCAATACCTAATCACTAAATTCGTTTTTGCAACTGAAATTTACACTTCTAGTTCCAGTTTCCTTTACCGAATTCGTTTAATTTGACCCATGATTTTAGCTTCACTTAACTCAACGATAGTTTAAGGACCACAGACTGAATAATGTGAATATAGGGTGCAACGACCACACACTAACCACAGCTGATTGACACGTCCTCGTCGTGATTGCAGTTATGAACGCCCCATGCATTTGCAGAGCACTGTTCGAGTTCTGTCTCAACGCCAGTACATGCCACGTTATCCAACCAAATTTGTCCAGTTCCGCTTCCATATCGGTATCCAATGAAAGTTCCCACATGACTAAAATCATGCAAATATAATTATTAGTATTATTTAACATTCTGTTTCGCTTTCCTAAACTCAACAATAATCAAACGTTACTTTCATACAAAAAGATATCAGCAGCAGTGGCACTAAAAGCGTTATAACCACTGCATGTAATAGATACATAAACGGCTAGAAAGACAGTTGTTTAGATAGACCTATGCAAGTCATGTAATCATTGTAGATGTAACCATTATAGGTAATAGACAGATAGGCAGGCAGACAGGTAGACAGAGACAGACAGACAAACAGATGAACGGACAGACAGACAGATATGTAAGCGGAATGGCGCATAGACGGATAGTCAGACAGACGGACGGACGGACAGATTGATAGATAGATAGAAAGATAGATGATAAACAGTCTTTTTGTTCTAGTTTTCGTACAACTTCTCTGTTCCTCATTGTGCGCTATGAAGTAGGCCTATATATTATGCGCATCTCATAAGATCATACATTAAAATAATTTGTTGCGTGTGTGTAGCGGATATTAATACAGCGCTACAACAAGCGAACAAGTGGACGAACAATCCCTGACGAATGTTTCTTTGACGAAACACCTGCAAACCGCGAGTTTTATGTTTAGATTGTCAATATTATGTTCTCTCAGAACATGGATTATGGAATCAACAAATAAGTGCGTTGCCGATATTTTGGCATTCATATGTCGGTGTTTTATAACCTCAATATTCAGAATGTTTTTCACATTCGACTATTTTTAAACATAATTATAATAGGCATACGACAAAAGATATGAGGCTTGGCTTGCTTGCAGTATACGTTATTGGTTAGCCTATGGATAGGTTCGATAAACAAACGCATCCATATAACTGAGATTGAGATTTTGACAAAGCATGCCGGAAACATTATTAGAGAATTGTATCTCTTTTGCGATGAGTTAAGGAATGTAAATTTACCCAAAACCAAGACTGGCGCACGCAACTCGAGCACTGACGTTGTTGAAACCGTCATCACAAATCGTTCCCCAAACGCCCGCATTGTAAATCTCCAATCGGCCCTCCTTTGTATTTCCAGTTGAATTCACAAGTCTTGTAGTTGTCGCTGAAGAAATATTACTTCACTGGTCAATGTGGTCATCCTTATTCATTGAAACTCTTACTACATTTCTTCTAGTTTGATATATTATATTTGTATTAGGCTATATATAAAGTTATTATGCATCTCTCACAGTGCACGCCAATCAGAGGCGCTCCCCATGCGAAATACCCAGAGAATGGAAATTGGTCATGCGAGAGCGGAAATATGCACTTGGGGTAGGCCTACTGGTCGAGAGGGAGCAACGTCTCAATGGACAGAACTCATTATGTTTAGAAACATCGGCAGCATTTCGTGCAACGAGAAAAAATGAAACATCGCGCATGCCATTCCATGTGGAAATTTGGGCTCTCCTGCAAGAAGAAAATCATGATGGCGATTACTTAAGAGCGAATCATGCATTGCCCGTTTCTTCGATAAGAACACTCGTTCGATCGTTTTCGGAACATACCGCAGCACCGTAACAGAACATTAGTAGCCTATTCAGTATTTTCTGAAGTTGGCCTGCTAGCCTCTCTGAATGACGTTTTCAGGTTTGCAAATTTAGCATCGAGTAAGACATCACACCAACCACAGCTGATTGACACATCCTCGTTATGATTGCAGTTATGAAATCCCCAAGGCTCGGAATGGCACTGTTCGAGTTCTGTCTCAGTGCCATTGCATACAACGTCATCCAGCAAGATTTGTCCAGTTCCACTTCCATACTGGGATCCAACGAAAGTTCCGACATGACTAAAGCAACACAAATATAATTATTATTATTAAACATTCTGAATAGCACTCATAAAACTTGCTATGAGCAAATCGTCTTAAACGGTGAATCTTAAACGGCGAAAAAAAATTTACATAAAAAATGATTATGAGCATGCCATGGATTTAAAAAAAATATTCTAAAGTGTGTTTTTGACGAGACAATGTATCCATTTAAAACAGCACCAAATAAAGATACCAACGGCATGAATTAAGTGTTTGCCGGTAGTTCGGCTAGGCCCAGTGTTCTCCAAAACATTGTCGAATGAATGGAATGCTGCTATTTTGACTTGTCTCGTTAACAGTATAATAAATTATAATATAGGCCATTATAGGCCTTATTTGATTGTTCGTAACTACTTCTTTGCGAATGTCTAAAAGAATGTGAAATTTACCCATAACCAAGATTGGCGCAAGCAACTCGTGCACTGACATTGTTGAAACTGTCGTCGCAAACTGTTCCCCAAACACCAGCGTGGTAAATCTCCAATCGGCCCTCCTTGGGATCTCCAGTTGAATTCACAAGTCGCGTAGTTCCTAGAGTAAACATCACACTGTGACTAATTGGCATTTTCTATGACTGGGTATTAATTTTCGGCTAGGCTGGATATATGACCCATAAACAGCGACAAACCAGCGTGAATGAGAAAACGAAGCAATGTATCCATTTTCGATTTCAATGTCGCAACTATGGACCCTATAGAAACCTGAGTTGTGCTAAAAAAAACTCGACTGCATGTTTGAACAAGGAGTTAATTGTCACTTTATTTCTTCGACCATTCATTATTTTGCTAGCACAATCACGACTTTATTACAGCAGTTCTCTTTTTTATCATTTAACAGACTGCTATCTAAGAGGTGATTATAATTATGATCACAGACTTAATTCATTAAGAAATTCTTTAAGAAATCGCACTGACCACAGCTGATTGACACATCCTCGTTGTGATTGCAGTTATGAACGCCCCATGCATTTGCAGAGCACTGTTCGAGTTCTGTCTCAGTGCCAGTACATGCCACGTTATCCAACCAGATTTGCCCTGTTCCGCTTCCATATCGAGACCCAATGAAAGTTCCACCATAACTGAATTGAAACACAATTGGTTTTATTACAAATTCTGATTTGCATTGTCAGAGCTTTACAAAATAATGCTGTAACAAATCTATGGTTCCAGATATTTTTCTTGTAAGAAACGGTAGTCAATAGGAAATCTGAAAGCTTGTATTCGTCATGAATAATCAATAGAAATATTTTAACGTGTGCCGTGTGTACCTATTTTGTTTTGCTAAAAAGTAGAACCAAAGAAATATTTACTCCCGCGATATAGATGTTTCAAGTCGCTTTGAGTAGGCTATGAACGCCTTAGATAGCGAAAAAAGTATTTAGTAGTCGGAGGTCCATTTTGTCATATCTGTGTTAGTTAGGCTAATTGAAAGTTTAGGCCTACAGGCAGCAAATCATTGACTTGCGCTGAAATTCGACAATTTTTAAAAGTAATACATTACTGTACCAGAGTACGCTGTGCATCATCATGAATTGTTGGCAGCAGTTTAAATATCAATTAGGCTAGGCCTATAGTAAGGTTTCCCAAATCACATCATCCAAGACAAAAATTTAATGTGATTATTTATGGTCATTTTGATTTTTTTAAATAGAACTAGGCTACATAAGTCAGCGGTCTAGAAAATGTGAAGAACCAAAAAAGGTGGATTCACCCAAAACCAAGATTGGCACATGCAATTCGCGCGCTGACGCTGTTGAATCCGTCATCGCAAACCGATCCCCAAACACCCGCATGATAAATCTCCAGTCGGCCTTCCTTTGGATTTCCCGTGGAATTTACAAGTCGCACAGTGCCTGGAACAATAGGCATAATACAGGTTATTCACATTCTTTGATAGTGGCTATTATATTGTCGGCTAGGTTGAATGTCTTGTTTAAAATTTACCGTTCTGCTGTGAGAAAAACAGCGAGAAAGTGAACCGTGATGCAGTATAAATAATTCCACTGAGATTGTTTTGCGCGATAGTCACGATAATGCGTGTTGACGCAAAGAAGCACGCCTTTTCCATTTATCTTCTTAGTAATTTGTTTTATTCGTCCATCATTCCCCGCTTATTTCCTATAAAAAGGTATTAGTATAATAAGGTATTAGTAGGCCTACATAGGCTACAATTCCACGTAATGAGTCTATTTCCTAAATTATGATTTGAAGGACACAGACAGACTGCGGATTTAAGAATTCACACCAACCGCAACTGATTGACACGTCCTCGTTGTGACCGCAGTTATGAACTCCCCAAGACTGGGCAGAGCACTGTTCCAGCCTTATCTCAGTTCCAATACAGGCAACGTCATCCAGCCAGATTTGTCCAGTCCCGCTTCCATATCGGGATCCGATGACAGTTCCGAGAGGACTACAGTCACACATAAATTATATCATTATTATTAAATAATATGATTCGCGTTAAAACGAATTTCCTATGGTAAGAGTTAACTTAATATGCATTTTATTCTTAGCCTACAAGAGCAGTCCCCATCAGCGGCTTTAAAACATTAAAATGATTAGTTATTACAGAAATTTGATATAGCCTAACGCGCATTGCCTACTCTGAAGCGCTCTCAGTCCAAACCCGGTCGAATAAGACTGTCTCGAGATCAGTGAGAAATGGGGCAGCGAGACCAATAGGCATTTGACGAAGAGTAGTAGTTTTAGCAGTAGTAGCTGGTCCTACGACCAGGAATGGCCGCAGGACCAGCTGCGTAGAATGCACGAAGCTGCCTGTTTGCTGCATGCGAGCGGAGAAGAATAAGTTTCGCTTGCGCATTATGAACATTCATTGGACTTGAGCGTTTTAATAACATCTTGACTCTTTTATAAAATTAACTACTTTTGGCCATGGTGAAAATTTAAAAAAACAGAAAAAAATATATATTTGCAATACCACGGGTCAAATGCTCGAAGATGTTCTTAGAATCCATAAAACGCACCATAAATGCTTAGTCGGTGTGTTGTCATTTTTATTCTTGCATTTTGTAACTGCGTCAATCGGCACAACATTGAGTTGCATTAAATGTGAACATTTTCGCAAATTTGTAACAAAAAGCACAGATACAAGTTTATCCCAGCATGAATAAAGTGTTTGCAGTAATCTCTGCTTAGGTAGTCTACGTCAAACTATCGTCGAATCGATGGCGTTATGTTACTTTGTTTAGGCAAATTAACAACTGTAGGCCTATTATTATTAATTGATAGTTGAAGAATAGTTGTTACTATATTCAAAATAAATGCGTAATTACCCAAAACCCAGACTGGCACACACAACTCGTGCACTTATACTGTTGAAACCGTCATCACAAACCGTTCCCCAAACACCCGCATGATAAATCTCCAATCGACCTTCCTTTGGATTTCCGGTGGAATTCGCAAGTCTGACAGTGCCTAGAGCAATTATTATTATATTGTATGAGTTATTCACAATCTTGCATATTCATAGCTGTTAAGCATCTATCTTCTTCCACTTCATATACTAAAATTATTATATTTCACACTTGTATACCCATACTTAAGTTACTGCAATCTCATTTGGACATCTACATATGACACTCACCTAACTAAGCTAAATATACTGCAGAAAAAAGCCATAAGAATTATTACTAAATCTCCCTTTAATGCTCACACTAGCCCCTTATATAATCAGTTGAACGTGCTAAAAATATCCCAAATTAAATTCATCCAAACTAGTACATTTGTGTATAAATATGACAACAACCTTCTTCCACTTGCATTCTCATCCTATTTTAGACCTAACTTATATACTAAAGCCATTAGAAATAATAGAATCTACATAAGTGTCTTTGCTAAAACAAACACTAGAAAATTTTCTATTAAGTATCAGGGTCCTCTTTTATGGAATAATATACCGGAAAATATTCGTGCATCCAGGAGTCTCGATCGATTTAAATCCCAAATCCGTGCACACACATTAAAAAATGTAAAATGAACAACCCATTTATTCCGTGTTTTCCCCCCATTCTTTTTAAGTTGAGCAGAGGGAAGGTATCCCACTGCTGTTATTTAATTGATTCCAAAAATACTACCATTTCTATCTGTTTTCTAATCTATTATCATTAATCATATAATAGTGAAGAATTTTTTCCTTTGGTAAATAGGCCCCAATAGCGGGATCACTCCCTTCGGGTAGCCTATTGCTCCCTACATTTCACAGTAATAACTGTACACTAAACTATACCATTCGCAATCATTAACTGCAATTAATCACTTTGTGTACTATTATGAATGCATAATTGTTAACAGCAATCAATCGCTTTGTGTATTATTATGAATGCATAATTGTTTGTTTTATATTTTTGGGATCAATAAACAAGTTGAAGTTGAAGTTGAAGTTAATCTGCGATGTTGAATGTTTTGTTTTAAAAATACCGAGGCAGTAAACCGTGATGAAAATGTGCACTCTTAGCCTATATGACAAGACGACGCGTGTTGATGCTAACTTGACAATTTGTGGAAACAAGCAACTTATGGACTATTGCTTTGATCATATTTTGTTTGTTCCTCATACGCGGTATATTTAAAAAGATATTGGTATCTGCAATTTGTAGAAACTTTTAAACAACTTCTTAAACTATGACGTGGTGAAAAGAGACCGGCCTAATGCTAATTTTGAGAATTCACACCAACCGCAACTGATTGACACGTCCTCGTTGTGACCGCAGTTATGAACGCCCCAGGTCTTGGCCGAACACTGTTCCAGTTCTGTCTCAATTCCAGTACATGCAACGTCGTCCAGCCAGATTTGCCCAGTTCCGCTTCCATAACGAGACCCAATGAAAGTACCGACGTGACTAAACTCAAAGAATCATTTATTATAATTATTGCATAATTAATCCTTTAGAGGAGAACAATTAGGCCTAAGTTGGTAATGCAACAGTTTTAAAGAGAGACTTTAAAGTATCCCAAAAACCATAAACAGTTGAAGATTTTAATTAAACTTTTGAATTAACAAATAATTAATTGATTCGGTTAATCTGCTCGAAACTAACTATTTCGCCTTGACTTTCATGCACTTGAATATCTAACTCCATCTTCCTCTGGCGGCTGACTATCTGCGCCACAAAAATCGCTCTTGGGCGAGACCATACGCGTGTTACAAACTTATTTAATAAAGACAAAAATAACAATAAAACGGGATTATCAATTGTGAGATACTTTGACTTGCGTTTGCTTCCAGCCATTTTGTTCCAGTTTAAATTTTGAAGACCAATACTTAGGATTTAAATAGATCTAAACATTGATAAAAAACAAATTACAAACAACCACACTTTCGTACTTCTCTGATAAGTCGGTCTAGCCTCTTCGATCATTTGATCGATTTGGCTCTCTACTCAACTCTTGCCTATTTTGTTTTCGGAAGGATTTCTAATGGGTGTGATGCGCTGCGAGAAATGCTTCAAAGGAAATGAGCAACTATTATTCACTACCGCAAATTATATGTTTTAGATTTGCCCAGAATATGTGGGACTACCGTACTGAGGCCTACTCTTAAAAATGTGAAATCAAGAGCTTACGCGGTCTACAAATAGGCCTAGATGTTTGTTTTGAAGCTCTGTACAAGTGTACATGTATGCAAAAGACGCTAAATTACATTCAAATTCAAACATTTTGCAAAAGTATCACAATATCTAAACGAAGACAGCTTGCGCGAAAGATGTGTTTTGCAGCTGGTTATGTTAGAGTTCGCAAAAATCATCGTTAGGTGAATGGAATAGTGCTATTTTGTTAGACACGTTAACAGCGTAATTTGTTGATTGTTTATGATCATTTGCTTTGCGAATAGCTGACAGAATGTGAAATTACCGAAAGCCAAGGCTCGCGCACGCAACTCGTGCAATGACATTGTTGAAACCGTCATCGCAAATCGTTCCCCAAACACCTGCATGGAAAATCTCCAAGCGACCTTCCTTGGGATTGCCAGTGGAGTTCACAAGTCGCGTAGTTCCTAAAGCAATAATTACTGTGAATCGTTTCTAATGTGACATTTAAACATTCCATTCGGTATTGTAATACTTTTATCTGCTTTATAACGACGATAAACACACATTTAATGGCAAGGAATAGGCAAAACTGCGGTAGATTAAAAAATTACAATTATTTGTTTATTAATGAGAACTCTGACCTTCTGTTTACAAAACTCTCGTGTTGATGAGAGCAAAAGAACTTACTTATATTCGTTTCATTGAGAAAATAACCGGTCGACATAACGCGGCAGTTGGCAAGCACAGAGACAGCAGCGGATAAAGCCTAACATAGTTGGAGCATGCACTTGTTATTTTGTTTCTTCAATCATTCGTTCATTCGTTCATTCACACGTATCATCATAACATCATTGTGGGGCGCGGTGGTGTAGTGGGTATGTTCGTTGCCTTGCAGCCGAAGGGTTGCAGGTTCGAATCCACCTCAAGTCGCAGCGTAAGGAATTTGGGCAAGTCCTTCACTTGCAATATTGCTCAGCGTTTCGGCGTGAAACTCCGATGCAGTGTCCGCTCTGTAGTCGGGAGTGCCTCTGAGTAGAGAGCTTGAAGGGGCGCTATAACAAGTGCGCATACAAACATTATTCCAGCATATCAGTGATTAATAATCTCAGTTGTCAGAACGATATATTTAGGATCACATACTGAATATCGAGATTTATAAAACCATACTAACCACAGCTGATTGACACGTCTTCGCCGTGATTGCAGTTATGAACTCCTAATCCATTTGATGAGCATTGCCCCAGTTCTGTCTCAATGCCCGAGCATGCAACGTCATCCAGCCAGATTTGACCAGTTCCGCTTCCATAACGGGATCCAATAAAATTTCCGACATGACTAAATCCATACACACAGATACACAGGGCAACATCCGATTCAAATTTTCTATATTGTGTTCTTAAGCTTTCATATTCTAAAGGTCTTGTAAGTGCTGTTTTTAATGGAAAAGACTTAAGCATACATCTAGATGGTCTATGGTACACTGGGATTATATTGATCATACACTTTCGAACTCATTATCTATCATTAGAAATAGTTTGACGTTTGATTTCTATTAAAATGTTTCTTAGTTCCAAAATGACGAAAGAAATAAATTATGTCTGAAGATGAAGGATTAAGAAGAATTTTGGATGCGGCTTGATCATCTTTACTTTTCTAGGCTACCTATTTGACTTTGAAACGCTCACCGGCCCGCTCGACGGCAACACGGTGCCTTTCATCGTACTCTGACCCATCGGTCATATCCTCTACTCGCATCTGTGCCACTGGAGAAGAACGTCTCGACAAAGAGGCTCGAAACAAGGCGTATAGCTCTGTAGCGTCGGATCCCGATGCTGCCCCGCTCGCGGTCACCTTGGGGGTAACATCCCGAGCTCCAGGATGGCCAATCCTCGAAACAGGGTTCACTCTTCGGGCAGAGGTCCCTCGCTTAGAGCTCCTTTTCACGGCAGCCAACTTCGCCTTTTCCTCCGCATGATCTGTTCTCTTTCGCACCATGTTACAGCGAGTTGCCGACGCGCCGTCACTTCTAACAGGTAATACCTGGCGCTGCCATGAGGCCGGCCATAGAAGGCGACACCAACTCCACTCTAGGGGATTCAACCCTAACCGATATTGTGCCACTACCATTTTTCCTTGTCCGCAACAGGACAGTCAAATTCTTCGTATATGTTTTTCTGGTACCAGGCCTTTAGGGAGACCACCCGTATAGTTCGCTGGGAAGCGAAACTATTTCACGATTCGCGCAACAGCGAAGTTAACCGTAACCAGGAATACGGCGCTTGCCAGGCGCTCGCGTACTTGTTTCTCACTCGACTCCGCGCTATCCGAAAGAAAGGCGCGCCTCGTACTCGGGACTGTCGACTCTTTCGCCGCAACAGGCGCCAACGATCACTGACTTTCAAAACGCCTTGGGTTCGCGTTCACTGTCAACAGACCAGCATCGCCAAAAAATATACGGGGCTTAAAAATTAGCTAAGGGAAACACCTTTCCTTAACTAAATTAACCTATGACTTACGGAACCGGGACACTCTGCGTAAACTACAGGGAGCTGTTAGGGCAGCTACGTTTAACCCTAAACCTGGCGACTACGAATTCCTCGACCTGGCGGGGAAAACCGTAGTTTCGGCGAAGTAAAGCTTATCGAGCCTTCACCGTTTAATCCACCAAGGATACTCTCTCACTCACGTAACAGTCGCGATCGTCTTGGTGCGCTGAGAAGACCGACACCAAGATCGACCAGAACGGACAAGAACGGACAAAGATACGTAACACAAGGGAAATACACGGGCGACGGCTTACGAAGTGCCTTCCGAAGCCCTTCCCAAGGAACGGGTAACTCACTCACACGTATACAAGATAGAACTCGGCGTGACGTTCAATCTGACACCAACTTCGTAAAGATCGTACCACAAATAACAAAGTTACACTCTCTCGACCGATACGCTTTCGGCCTTGAATGGACTTCAACCAACACGTACAAATACAGCCGGTATGGCTAGGCGAACACTCACGACCCTGCTACTCGGTCGACGCAAAGACCAGTAGGTGAAAGTAAAGATATTCGAAAGAGCCAAGTTTACACTTTCATACAATCGCGAACGTATGGAGTCGCGGGTCTCCAACACAGACCTGTACGACGCGGTCGCCCGATGGCGTGGCGCCGCGGTGCCGTACGCTAACAGACCGGCGCCGATTCTAGGCAAGAAAATCGGCCGGTAAAGATCGGGGGACCTTTACGCGCTTCTACTGTCGACACTATAACCGTCACTGCCTAACTCTTCACAGGTAAAGTATTCTCCTCGTCGAGACGAACAATAGGACACCAAGATTGAACGAATCGGACGACAGATGGCAAAGCCGCCGAAAGCGCGGCTGGTCTTCGCTGCACCACGCGAAAGACCGGCGCGTGAGCTGAGAACGAAAGTTGCGGGCAAGATGCGGGGCACCTATACGCGCTTCTAGCGTCCAAACTATCACTGACACACGTTAGCTCTCAACAGGTAAGATGTTCGCACCGACCAGACGAACAGGTTGACCCCAAGATGGAGTCGTTCGGATCACAGCTGAAGGAGATGCCCGTAGAGCGAAAGCCCGTTATGCAGCGATCGCGGCCAAAACTCCAATGGGGAAATACGCCTGCGTCGGCTAAGTCCTTTCACGCGCGAGGCGTTTCCTCCAGACTATACCGTCGAAACCGTAACAGATGCGGACAAACTCTCAACAGGAAATGTCTTCTTCTCGTCGAGATGAACCAGATTGTCGCTTAGTTCAAAACGATTGGACCACAGGATACAAAGTTGTTCACTCAGACCGGGGACTAGGCCGGCCTTTCACGCCCGCGTAAGAAACTTCACGCAAAGACCAGTACGCGGCCCTTCGCGAGCTCCTACCGTCGGAACGCCTTTAGATATCGATTAGCCCTTCACGGGTAACTTGACACAGCCGCCGAGGCGCACAATCTGACACCGAGATTGAAAGGATCGGGTCACAATTGACAAAGATACGCTTCCCAAAAGGTTTCGATCCACTAAAAGAGCTGGGGGTCAGCAACCGCGACTCGTAACTGTAATCACGCGCCGCCCGAGGCACTCGTTGCTGGCGATCGGCCACGCGGGGAATAGAAGGCGCGACAAACTTTGGCCTTCAATCCACGCGCAGTCCGAAGCTGACCAACAACCAACGATCCCGGTTTATTGCTTTCAAAGTACCACTGAATCCGAATCTTAGTCAAGGCAGAATTATGCGACGCCCGAAGCGTTCTCGTTAAGTTGGGCAGCGCCCGTAATGTACAACTTCACTCTCGCCACGTTAAGCACCTAGGCGTCCTCAAGGCACGTCAGGTCTATGGATTGGCTGAAAAGCAAGACGATATTCACGTATTCTCAACGACTCAGGTAATGCGGTTCTACAGCTCAGTTCACTCGCGATCGTAGGGAGTCGCGCTGCTCCCGGGTAAAGAAAGTTTTGGCTGTGGGCCGCCCGCTGACGCGGTGCCGCCTCTACGCCTTGACCAATCTAAAGTAACTGGATCGCAATCGGATGCACCGTTCCGAGAGTAAGATATTCAGTATATGTGTCGTATAGTTTATACCTCGCCAAGATCGTGGCGGGCAGAGTGCCGAAGTCTGCCGACGCCGGATCTACGGACGAGGGAAGAATGCCTTTTTATCGATCAAACAAACACCACTCGATACTATCCACAGGCGGAAATCGTCATACAAGGCAACGCGTGCCAGGAAACATTCACGGGTAACAAGGAATGAGCCACCACCAACTCTCGACTGGCGAGATCGTGACAGAGGGAGGCCCAGTCCGCTCTGTAGGATCGTCGTCTCAGCCTACAATGAACCTTCCGTGTATAACGGATTCAAAAATATATCGGATAACTGTCAAAAGTAGCCAAGGAAACACTTGTCAAGGTTGAATCGATTGCCGTGAATACGATTCAGATGCTAGAGATCAATGAACAAAGAGTGTTCGTAAGCATTGACCATAGGATGAGCATCAACCATCCTACACTATAGGCAACGCACCGCTTAGCAGGCTTTATTCCATCGGAATATCGCTGTCTGCACGCTATGGTTTGGCTTAAACCAAATTATCGGGTTTCCGTATAGAAAAACCGTTATTAATTCGCCAAAAATCCAATTACCGTCGGATCGTCACCGGGTTTCTTTCTGTCGCTTCCCAAACGACTTCTTCGTAACTTACGCCCTAAATTAAGGTTATCGGACCTACCTAGAATTTATTATCGAATTACTCCTAAACCTAGTTTCGCCTACATAAGGGTTTGAGAAGCGGTTTGGCTGTGTTAGACCTCACCGACGTTCTCGTCTGCTTCCAGCAATGTTTCACAGACTTCAAATTATCGGTCGCGCTCTAATTGCGCGTGTTTCCGTAGCGCATTTTCGCCACATAAATTAACTCCAACGGACAGGCCTAAATTTCCTATTCGGGGACATTACGCCTTACCTAAGAATAGCTCTAACTACACGGCTTGGCTGCTTTAAGAGCTTAACCGTGGCTCCGGCCTTGTTTCCAGCTCAGTTTACCAAGGCAGCCGATCGGCGTTTCTCGTGACGAACATTGTCTTGTGGCTGAAACGCCACACTCTCCACCTCTCCGGCTGATGCGGAGCATCGGGGTCAACTACGCTACGATCTCTTCACGAGATATTTACCCTCCCGTCCCCGGGACTTATCTACCTAGATTTAAGCCCCTCGGAGGAAAACACTAACACGCTGTCCTCCGATCAAGACAACATTCACATACAAAGCCATAACAATTCCAGCAAAGTTTCAGTGTTATGCAATGCGTAATTTTAGGCGTCATTCGATACGTAGATCCGCCTTCTTCTTCTGATCCTCACCGAGATCTCTCGTACTCTAGCCGATCCAGCTTCAGTTCCTCGGCTTCACCTACAACACGAAACAGTCACACAAGCAATTTCTCACTCAGGGCCCTAACTTAAGGAGTTTGTCCAACACCAGAAGTCGAGTTCCCTTAAATTGCCTATACCAGCTCCACCAAGGAGTCCACCATTAACGGCACTACAGTTCTCTCTCACCGGTAGTGTCTGCGCTACCAAACGTCTGGCTCACCCAAATCTATGTGATCAATGCGTTGTCGAGACGCCAGGATCAGAAGTGGGGCCATGTTTACCACGGTCCGCTACCACCAACTTCTACGTGACCAAGGCGCTGCGAGCCGCCAGAGTCAGAAGTGGGGTATCCTTTCACTCACGTCGTTTCAACGACTATTCTCTCGCGGTAGGGTCTGCACTACCGAATTTACACGACCACCAAATCTATCGACCGAGGTGCTGCGAGCCACCAAGATCAGAGATGGGGTACTCTCCGCACATTTTCACCGTCATTCCCTCTCGTTCCCCTCACTTCTACGCGGTCAAAGCGTTGACGAGGCGCCGAGACCAGAAGTGGAGTACTCCGTTTTCACCGTCAATTCCTTTTTCCGTTCCCCTCATTTCCGTGCGGTCAGGGCGTCGTTGAGACGTCTAGACCAGAAATGGGGTACTCCATTCTCTGTCATTTCTCTCGTCTTCCGCACATCCAGGCAATCAAGGCACTAGGGAGCCGCCAAGATCAGAAGTGGGGTAGACACGGCCTTTAGCCAACACAGACTGTCACATGGCAAACTTCTGTGCTTCTTCACATCTGTGGATCAGGGCGCTGTCGAGCCGCCAGGTCCAGAAGTGGAGTGTTACTACTAACATACGGACTCCGCTCTTCCTCACATCGCTAGATCAGGACGTTGTTGAGACGCCAAGTCCAGAAGTGGGGTATCTTTCAATTTCCATACCAGTCTTCATTGCCCCGCACGTCTGTAGGCCAGGACGTTGCCGAGGCGTCGAGGTCAGAAGTGGGGTTTTCATTCGCTCAAAAGAAACGCGTGGTCGAACATGCGTAGGACCTAACACGAATACATAGGCCAACCAAAACGTTCAAGGATCGAACCTACGACAGCCAAAAGTTTGTCCGCTCCAGCAGCTTCCGTGTTCCCTGGACCACAAGTCAAATGAAACGCTCCCTAGTACAGTGGCGTTTCATATATACGATTCATCAAAACAAACATAACCATCGTCTACCCGACGACTTCAATAATCTTCGCATTAAGCGAACCATCGGCCGTTGTCCACAGTATCTTTCCGTGCCGTTCATCGGTGCTGCGCACCGGCTTCAGGATCAGAGATTTCACACGCGACAGAAGCACTTCAACCTAGCTCTGATTAGAGTGCAAGGAACCGTAAAGACAGTTATAGAGTGGTACCACTGAAACTCTTACCCAGGTACACGGACGATTACTCCAATCCGTTACCACACGAGAATCCGCCACCAAGCACTGACTGGCATTTACGGCGCAAGACCTCAACACACAGGAAAGCTTGACTTAAGACCCCGCCCGACGTTACCTACGTCCGTCAGCTAGGCAGGTGCAAGACGATCCCAACAACCACCGGACATTCTCCCCAAGCACTACCTGGCATTTACGGCGCGAGAATTCCCTCACTCTACTGGTAGCTAGCCTCCTTCCTAGACTACCAACCTTAGGAGCCCCTCTGTCTCGAGACCTAGGCTCCACCTAACCCGTAGGCTAGGGGACCTTAAGAAGAGAAAAGTCGCCACACTATCTCTTCACCTGGGATGTCCGTCCATCCCATCACCTACCATTAAAAGAAACAGGTGATCAAAACGAAAAATGACTCGGACTTAGAGTCTTCAGGCAAACCGCACCGAACGTCCCACCGTGATCAGCGGTCAGCAGATTCAAAAGAACTCAACGAAACTTCACCAGTCTCAGGAAACAATCGCCATTACGCGAAGATAAGAAACGCCGAGAGCGCATCTCTCATCTTCTGGTACCACTGAAATGACAGGCGTATAACTGAAAAGATATCATCAAAAGGAAACTGAGTACACTGTTCACCGACAGAATCACAAATCACCGCAATTAAGCGGTGTAGAGACCCAGTTCGCGTCTCTCGCACCACCTGGCCCACACTCGTTGCCAGAACGAAAAGGTATATCATCAAAAAGTAACTGAACATCATCACTTGCTTTCACAAATCCACCGCAATTAAGCGGCGTAGACACTCACCGCTAGCTCTCACGCTAGTCCGACCGGCACGTACGCCGCGTCGAGCGTCGACGGGGACTTTCGACGCTGTCCTCAACAGGCGCGGGGGACTCCGCGGGGATTACACTGGATCCCACCAACTCGGTGTCTCCGGGAAACGGGCCAGCGTCCACGAGGGACTCCTCAACCGCTCCCGACAACCAGCTGCGCGGGTGATCACCGTAGAATCGCTTTAGCTTATCCACGTGAACGACCATCGCCAGCGACCTGACACTCCTCTGTATTCGATACAGGACCGGGTTCAAGACTTGTGTGACCAGGAACGGACCAGTATAGACTCGCGTCCACTTAATCTTCCTGCCACACCGTAACCGTGGGTAGTAATAGTACACCCAGTCTCCCACAGAGAACTGGCTCGGCTTGACCCGCAGGTCATAAGCCTTTTTCCTACGATCAGCTATCCTCCCCAGCTGCTCTCTCACCAGCTGATATGCGACTTCCATAGTCTCCTGTTGCTTCGCAACGTATTCCTCCACCTCTACCTCAGGCGGTCGATCACAGTCTATCAATTGGGCAAGAATCAAATCCAACGGAGTATGGTTTTCGCGACCAAGGAACAGAAAATTCGGCGTTCGCTGAGTGGCATCATGTTCAGTCGAGCGATATGCGGCCATCACGTAGGGAAGATGGACATCCCAATCTCGCTGACGTACGGACACAACTTTCCCAAGCAACGAATTCAAAGTCCTGTGGAAGCGTTCGATCATACCATTACCAGACGGATGGTACGGAGTCGTCCGCACCTTGTCAATCTCCATCCGTTTACACAATTCCTGGAACAACGCCGATTCAAAGCACGAGCCCTGGTCAGTCAGAATCTGACGCGGCATCCCGAAGCGTGAAAAGACGTGCACCATCAGAGTCTCTGCTACCGTAGCAGCTTCTTGATTCCTTATGGGCAGAGCCTCGGCCCATCTCGAAAAGTAATCGATCGCAGTCAAAATGTACTTATGGCCTTTATTCGACACAGGATGAGGTCCGGTAATATCAATTCCGAATCTCTCCATAGGTTCACCGATCACGGGACATTGCAGAAGACCTTGTCTCGGAGGCTTCTCTCTACGATACCGGGCACAGTTGTCACAACGCTGACACCAACGGCGTACATCGTTCTTGCAACTCGGCCAATACGCTCTGCGCTTCAACTTCTCTAGGCTTTTTCGTACCCCGAAATGCCCACCAGCGAAACTACCGTGCGTAACCTTAAACATCTCATGCCGAAGCATGAATGGCACAACCAACTGGTATCTCTCGGTCTCACCGGTACTCCCTTTTATCCATTTCCGAAAGAGAACACCCTGACGGACTTCTAGTAACTCCCACTGACTCAGCACTGTCTTCGTTTCTTCGCTCAGCGCCGCCGCCTCCAGTTCTGTGGGCTGACGACCTGACTCCTTCCAAGCTAAGACCGGACCAATCTTTCGGTCGTCTAGCTGCTCCTTCCGTAACGAGTCCTTTGTCCAACCGAGATCCTGACCCACATCTTCAACCGGCGCGGCCGCAACAGGCCTTGCCTCTGTGACGGGACAGATCCACGCTGCGCTCTCCTCCACAACGTCTTCATCTTCAGGCCCTGCTCCCATTGGACCTCTGGACATCGCGTCCGCGTTACCGTGCTTTGTACCAGCCCGATGAACAATCTCGAAGTCAAACTCCTCAATCGTTTCGAGCCAACGAGCCTGTTGCCCAATGGGTTCGGGGGTTCTCCGTAGCCATTGCAACGCGGAATGGTCTGTTCGCAGACAGAATTTCTTACCCAAAAGATACTGGCGGAACTCCTTGAGAAAGTAGATCACGGCCAATAACTCGCGGCGTGTAACATTGTAATTTCGCTCAGCCGTAGACAGTAACCGACTGGCGTAACAGACATACTGACCCTCGTCTTCAGGTAACGCCAGAATTGGAGCCGACACCAATCTCCGCTTCAGCTCCACAAACGCGGTCTGGCACTCTTCAGACCATCGGAACGGGACATTCTTACGAGTCAACACGTGCAGAGGCTGCGCTACTACCGCAAAGTCATGGATGAATCGACGATAATAGGAGCACAAACCGATGAAGGATCGTACTTCACGCAGGTTCTTCGGAACACTCCAGTCCTCGACTGCCCTGATTTTACTCGGGTCCGTCGCGACACCTTCCTCACTGAGGATATGACCAAGGAACAGTACCTCTTGCTGCATCAAGTGGCACTTAGACGGTTTCAGTTTAAGATTGTATTCCTGCAACCTCTTGAACACCATCTCCAGACGTTTCATGTGAGTCTCGACGTCACGGGAAAACACGATGATATCGTCTAGGTAGACCAAACAGATATCGTAATTGAGACCAGTCAACACCAGGTTCATGAGTCGACAAAACGAGGCGGGACTGTTACAGAGACCGAACGGTAGAACCTTGAATTGGAAGCTACCTCTTCTCGTAATAAACCCTGTCTTATGCTTATCTCGCGGGTGCAAGGCCATCTGGTGATAACCTGCCCTGAGATCGAACGTGCTGTACCAACGGGCACCACCGAGAGTATCCAGACTCTCACGGATCAACGGCAACGGGTGCGCGTCTTTCCGGGTCTTCAAATTCAACTGACGGTAGTCGATGCAAAAGCGCATGCTCCCATCCTTCTTCTTCACCATCACAACGTTCGACGCCCACTCCGACATGGAGGGCTCGATAATCCCTTGGGTCAACATGTCCTCTACCTGCCGGTCGATTTCAGGTATCATCGCAAGGGGCTGTCGCCTCAGTGTCTGACGAACAGGCCTCTCCTGCTGTGTATCTATCTCGTGCTGAATCACTGACGTAAAACCCAGGTCCTTGTCATCAAGAGAAAACGTAGAACGATATCTCAAGATGAGCTCACGTAACCGAACTTTTTCTTCTACCGTCACCGTGTCAGGAACCTCTTCCCACAGTCGCTTCAAGACTGTCTCGGCCTCCGTGTTGACCGACTGACTAGCCGTCATACACACTCTTGCCGGCGGTCGCCCATGGTGGCGCGACGTTTCCAGAGACGAGCTGGCGCTACCGAGTAACTCCACTCGCTCCAACCGACACTCAGTTCCGCTACCAACCAACACATCGTTGTCGCCAACGTTCACCATTCGAATGTACACCGTCGACTCTTTGCCTGTCACTAGAGTTCGACCAATCACCAAGCCTCTGGACACTTCAGTAGGCGTAGTCGTCCAAGCTTCCGTGTCAGCTTGCAAATGGGGATACACAACAGACATCGGGACGTTCAGTTCACATCTAGCCGGAACCATGATGTCGCTCTGCACGATAACCCTACGACACATAAGTTCGGTAGACAATTCTTTTAACGGGATCTTCCTGTCGCCCAAAAAGACGCAACGACCAGAGAAGTCCCAACGAGCCTGATTCACCTCTAACCATGACAATCCCAAGATGACCTCGGTCACTTGGTCCGTAACCAGACAAGGTAAGGCGTACCACTGTTTACCAATACCAAGTCTTAACGTAGCTTCACCGTCTACTCGTATTTCGCTTCCGTTCGCAGCCAGTAACCGCTGACTGGACGACGTCACTTTACCAGGAGACACAAACGATCGGGGAACCAAGGATAACTCGCTACCAGAGTCAAGGAGACAGTTTCGACGTGTCCCCTCCAGGCGGGCAACAACGTAAGCCATTCGGCTACCGCAAACCAGTCGGTTCTGCGACGGTTCCTTCGCAGACTCGCTCTTCACAGGCTCTGGGCCTTTCGTGTCATCTCTTCGCTCAGGCGCAGGCTGCGGGCAATCCCGGATCACATGCCCTTTACGTCGACACCGGAAACATTCAATCTCTGAGTTTCGCCAGCGATCCGGCTGAACGTCGCGACGTTGAAACGCCGGCCGTTCGCCTCGCCACGGCCCATCCGGTGCCCTTCCCGGATTATTCCATCGCTCGTACTGTAACGGTTTTCCTGTCGGTCCTCTAGAATCCTGTCTCATGTTCATCCGACCCAGTTCTCTTGTCAGATTCTCGAGCTTCCGCTCAAGCTCTTCTACGCGACGATTCTGCTGTTCATTCGTCGCTGGACAAGGACGGTCCTCTTTCGTCGTCTTCACCCTGCCATGTCTCCGGTCGACCTCCACTCCAGACGTGGCCGGACGACCGTACGCTTCTAACCGGACTGCGTGTTTGTAAGCCGACTCCAGGTTAACGGGTTCTCTTTCCCTCACCTTCTGAGCCAACTCTTGGTTCAACAACGCATCCATGAACGCGTCGCAAGCGACCGTTTCGACAACTTCATTCGTTGGACCCGGGTAGGCTAAGACCATCAAGCGTCTTACCTCCTGTACTACCGCACTCAACGACTCGCCGGGGCCCTGTCGGTAAGCCCGAAGCTTCACACGATACAAGCTCGTCTGTTCGTCCGAACCGTATCTGGCCTTTAGTTTCTCGACGAGGTCCTGCCACGTGACATCCTTCTGGGCACCCATGTCCCATAACAACTGCGAAGCTGGTCCAGTCAACGCGCACATCAACTGGTCGGCCCTTTCCTGAGCACTCCAGTTATTGCACCGAGCGCACACTTCAAACTTGGCCAGAAAGGCAGCAATCGCTGTCTTCCCATCGTATTTCTCTAACTTGATACGGATTCCACGATCAGCCGCTGTCGTGCTTTTCTTGCGATCAACAGGCGACCGTCGTACTCCAACCCTGCGATGACCTCGTCGCGGGCGATCACTGTCGTCACCGGAGTCGTCGTCATCCCCTGAACTCGGACTCCCGCGATGGCCGCTGGGTTTGCTCCTCCCAATCGCCACCGCCTTCTTACACGTTCGACCAATCGGCCTTATCGGTGAACTGTCTTCTTCACTC
Organism: Lumbricus terrestris; assembly: GCA_949752735.1. Taxonomy (NCBI): domain Eukaryota; kingdom Metazoa; phylum Annelida; class Clitellata; order Crassiclitellata; family Lumbricidae; genus Lumbricus; species Lumbricus terrestris. The sequence goes on along the minus strand of OX457037.1, from coordinate 26,115,218 downwards.
GACGGCTCCTTCTCAGGCTTCTTGGTTAGCCTCGCCGACCGACGCGGCTTCTGTTCTACTTCCTCTCTGACAGGGCGACCAGATTCTCGTACCGATTTACTCCTAGGCAACGGCGCGGCTGCCTCCTTGTCTCCGTCCACGTCGTCACTGAATCTCAACGCACGCGGCCGTTCACCCGCTTTGTAAGCTTGCCGGCTTACCTTTTTCCGGTCAGGTGTCATCTTCCGATAATTAACATCAGCCTCGGTAGATGCATCGTCTGACGACATTAACTTTCGCTTCGCTTTGGCCGGTCTCTGCGGCACACTCGGTAATTCTCTGTAGGCCGTTTCACCACCCGGCCACACGTCAATAGGAACCGTAGAGTCACGAACTCGTTCTGGTCTTCGCGTAACATCCTGTTCACGGTGACACTCCGTCAAGCGTCTGACCTCCGGCGGTCCTTGCACGCGAGACATAACTTCCATCGGCACCGTCTCTCTACGGGCCTCTCGATACTCCGGGTAACTCACATTCCTGGTCGGCGGCGCCCTCACCGATTCATTGTCCTGTGCCGCAGGTACTGACAGTTCACCGAACTTTCGCGTCAGCCATGCCACACTCTGTCTCAGGAACAGCATTTCAGCGTCCCTACCAACTTCATCCGCTTCACTCCGTCGAGACCGGAACTCACCGTCCGCCTCGCCCACAACCGAACCATCATTCACTACTGTCGAACGGGAAGACCTAGAGCTTTGCCTCGCACTCGTGTCGCGAACCAAATTCACATTTCTCGTGTCTTCTGACACCACAGGTAACCGAGGCTGCAAATTTTCTCTAACAAGCACAGGCATACCATTACTTCGCCATGCTCCCGTTTGGCTTCCAACACCATCTTCAGGAACAGATCGTAGCCAGTTCTCAACTCCAAACGTTGCAGGACGTGGACTTCTACCACCAACAGATCGGGACGAACCAGCTTCATCAAGAGAGATCAAGTCGCCAGTCGAAACATGCGGTCGAATCTTAGGACGAGCACCAAAATAGTCAACAGGAGGTCGACGGTCAAGCTGCCCAAGACTACCGTACGCATCTAACTCGGCCTCAGAATCACCCTCCACTCGACCAGGTTCAAGCGTCGGTACCACCTCAGAAGTGTTTGCCAAATCAACCCCACTTCTGGTACCACTGAAACGCTCACCGGCCCGCTCGACGGCAACACGGTGCCTTTCATCGTACTCTGACCCATCGGTCATATCCTCTACTCGCATCTGTGCCACTGGAGAAGAACGTCTCGACAAAGAGGCTCGGAACAAGGCGTATAGCTCTGTAGCGTCGGATCCCGATGCTGCCCCGCCCGCGGTCACCTTGGGGGTAACATCCCGAGCTCCAGGATGGCCAATCCTCGAAACAGGGTTCACTCTTCGGGCAGAGGTCCCTCGCTTAGAGCTCCTTTTCACGGCAGCCAACTTCGCCTTTTCCTCCGCATGATCTGTTCTCTTTCGCACCATGTTACAGCGAGTTGCCGACGCGCCGTCACTTCTAACAGGTAATACCTGGCGCTGCCATGAGGCCGGCCATAGAAGGCGACACCAACTCCACTCTAGGGGATTCAACCCTAACCGATATTGTGCCACTACCATTTTTCCTTGTCCGCAACAGGACAGTCAAATTCTTCGTATATGTTTTTCTGGTACCAGGCCTTTAGGGAGACCACCCGTATAGTTCGCTGGGAAGCGAAACTATTTCACGATTCGCGCAACAGCGAAGTTAACCGTAACCAGGAATACGGCGCTTGCCAGGCGCTCGCGTACTTGTTTCTCACTCGACTCCGCGCTATCCGAAAGAAAGGCGCGCCTCGTACTCGGGACTGTCGACTCTTTCGCCGCAACAGGCGCCAACGATCACTGACTTTCAAAACGCCTTGGGTTCGCGTTCACTGTCAACAGACCAGCATCGCCAAAAAATATACGGGGCTTAAAAATTAGCTAAGGGAAACACCTTTCCTTAACTAAATTAACCTATGACTTACGGAACCGGGACACTCTGCGTAAACTACAGGGAGCTGTTAGGGCAGCTACGTTTAACCCTAAACCTGGCGACTACGAATTCCTCGACCTGGCGGGGAAAACCGTAGTTTCGGCGAAGTAAAGCTTATCGAGCCTTCACCGTTTAATCCACCAAGGATACTCTCTCACTCACGTAACAGTCGCGATCGTCTTGGTGCGCTGAGAAGACCGACACCAAGATCGACCAGAACGGACAAGAACGGACAAAGATACGTAACACAAGGGAAATACACGGGCGACGGCTTACGAAGTGCCTTCCGAAGCCCTTCCCAAGGAACGGGTAACTCACTCACACGTATACAAGATAGAACTCGGCGTGACGTTCAATCTGACACCAACTTCGTAAAGATCGTACCACAAATAACAAAGTTACACTCTCTCGACCGATACGCTTTCGGCCTTGAATGGACTTCAACCAACACGTACAAATACAGCCGGTATGGCTAGGCGAACACTCACGACCCTGCTACTCGGTCGACGCAAAGACCAGTAGGTGAAAGTAAAGATATTCGAAAGAGCCAAGTTTACACTTTCATACAATCGCGAACGTATGGAGTCGCGGGTCTCCAACACAGACCTGTACGACGCGGTCACCCGATGGCGTGGCGCCGCGGTGCCGTACGCTAACAGACCGGCGCCGATTCTAGGCAAGAAAATCGGCCGGTAAAGATCGGGGGACCTTTACGCGCTTCTACTGTCGACACTATAACCGTCACTGCCTAACTCTTCACAGGTAAAGTATTCTCCTCGTCGAGACGAACAATAGGACACCAAGATTGAACGAATCGGACGACAGATGGCAAAGCCGCCGAAAGCGCGGCTGGTCTTCGCTGCACCACGCGAAAGACCGGCGCGTGAGCTGAGAACGAAAGTTGCGGGCAAGATGCGGTGCGGGGCACCTATACGCGCTTCTAGCGTCCAAACTATCACTGACACACGTTAGCTCTCAACAGGTAAGATGTTCGCACCGACCAGACGAACAGGTTGACCCCAAGATGGAGTCGTTCGGATCACAGCTGAAGGAGATGCCCGTAGAGCGAAAGCCCGTTATGCAGCGATCGCGGCCAAAACTCCAATGGGGAAATACGCCTGCGTCGGCTAAGTCCTTTCACGCGCGAGGCGTTTCCTCCAGACTATACCGTCGAAACCGTAACAGATGCTGACCAACTCTCTACAGGAAAAGTCTTCTACTCGTCAGGATGAACGAGGTTGTCGCTTAGATCAAAGCGATTGGACCACAGGATACAAAGTTATTCACGTTGCCACTTTTATTGGCGGCCGGTCTCTTCGGCAACACGCGAAAGACCGAGAACTCAAGTTTCGCGTCGGCTAAGTCCACTCACGCGCGAGGCGTTTCCTCCAGACTATACCGTCGAAACCGTAACAGATGCGGACAAACTCTCAACAGGAAATGTCTTCTTCTCGTCGAGATGAACCAGATTGTCGCTTAGTTCAAAACGATTGGACCACAGGATACAAAGTTGTTCACTCAGACCGGGGACTAGGCCGGCCTTTCACGCCCGCGTAAGAAACTTCACGCAAAGACCAGTACGCGGCCCTTCGCGAGCTCCTACCGTCGGAACGCCTTTAGATATCGATTAGCCCTTCACGGGTAACTTGACACAGCCGCCAAGGCGCACAATCTGACACCGAGATTGAAAGGATCGGGTCACAATTGACAAAGATACGCTTCCCAAAAGGTTTCGATCCACTAAAAGAGCTGGGGGTCAGCAACCGCGACTCGTAACTGTAATCACGCGCCGCCCGAGGCACTCGTTGCTGGCGATCGGCCACGCGGGGAATAGAAGGCGCGACAAACTTTGGCCTTCAATCCACGCGCAGTCCGAAGCTGACCAACAACCAACGATCCCGGTTTATTGCTTTCAAAGTACCACTGAATCCGAATCTTAGTCAAGGCAGAATTATGCGACGCCCGAAGCGTTCTCGTTAAGTTGGGCAGCGCCCGTAATGTACAACTTCAATCTCGCCACGTTAAGCACCTAGGCGTCCTCAAGGCACGTCAGGTCTATGGATTGGCTGAAAAGCAAGACGATATTCACGTATTCTCAACGACTCAGGTAATGCGGTTCTACAGCTCAGTTCACTCGCGATCGTAGGGAGTCGCGCTGCTCCCGGGTAAAGAAAGTTTTGGCTGTGGGCCGCCCGCTGACGCGGTGCCGCCTCTACGCCTTGACCAATCTAAAGTAACTGGATCGCAATCGGATGCACCGTTCCGAGAGTAAGATATTCAGTATATGTGTCGTATAGTTTATACCTCGCCAAGATCGTGGCGGGCAGAGTGCCGAAGTCTGCCGACGCCGGATCTACGGACGAGGGAAGAATGCCTTTTTATCGATCAAACAAACACCACTCGATACTATCCACAGGCGGAAATCGTCATACAAGGCAACGCGTGCCAGGAAACATTCACGGGTAACAAGGAATGAGCCACCACCAACTCTCGACTGGCGAGATCGTGACAGAGGGAGGCCCAGTCCGCTCTGTAGGATCGTCGTCTCAGCCTACAATGAACCTTCCGTGTATAACGGATTCAAAAATATATCGGATAACTGTCAAAAGTAGCCAAGGAAACACTTGTCAAGGTTGAATCGATTGCCGTGAATACGATTCAGATGCTAGAGATCAATGAACAAAGAGTGTTCGTAAGCATTGACCATAGGATGAGCATCAACCATCCTACACTATAGGCAACGCACCGCTTAGCAGGCTTTATTCCACCGGAATATCGCTGTCTGCACGCTATGGTTTGGCTTAAACCAAATTATCGGGTTTCCGTATAGAAAAACCGTTATTAATTCGCCAAAAATCCAATTACCGTCGGATCGTCACCGGGTTTCTTTCTGTCGCTTCCCAAACGACTTCTTCGTAACTTACGCCCTAAATTAAGGTTATCGGACCTACCTAGAATTTATTATCGAATTACTCCTAAACCTAGTTTCGCCTACATAAGGGTTTGAGAAGCGGTTTGGCTGTGTTAGACCTCACCGACGTTCTCGTCTGCTTCCAGCAATGTTTCACAGACTTCAAATTATCGGTCGCGCTCTAATTGCGCGTGTTTCCGTAGCGCATTTTCGCCACATAAATTAACTCCAACGGACAGGCCTAAATTTCCTATTCGGGGACATTACGCCTTACCTAAGAATAGCTCTAACTACACGGCTTGGCTGCTTTAAGAGCTTAACCGTGGCTCCGGCCTTGTTTCCAGCTCAGTTTACCAAGGCAGCCGATCGGCGTTTCTCGTGACGAACATTGTCTTGTGGCTGAAACGCCACAACTTTAAGGGAAATGGGTTCCCTGGCAGCGGATTAGCGTATATTATTGATCCTTCGGCGATGACCCTTTGATACTCAGAACGTTATAGCCTACTTAGAGTCGGGAACGTGGCTGTATAATGTGTATATAATAAACAAAACACGGAAATGTCCAAAGTTTTATGTTGTCGATGTTTGGTGTGAATAACATTTTTGAGTCGCGAGTCTTGAGAGAATCTCATATAAGGCCTACCCGTAACCAAGACTGGCGCACGCAACTCGTACACTGACATTATTGACACCGTCATCGCAAACCGTTCCCCAAAGACCGGCGTAGTATATCTCCAGTCGGCCTTCTTTCGGATTTGCAGAGGAGTTTGCAAGTCTTGCAATTGTTTTTAAAGAAAATTTTGATTATAAGACATTATTATGACAGCTTATTGTTCGCGCAGTATGTGCATTGGCACATTGCTCAATGGCATATGCCGCAAATATTAACATGTTTCATCATTCAATGATGCAGTAACAAGTAAAATATATAGATAGCAATAGGCACGCCAAAAGAAACTAGCCTCGTTTTGTATGGGTTTCTTTACAGATTGAATATACAAACCTTATAACAATATTCCATCGTGTCAATAATTCACAATTTTCTAGCTAGGCCTAAGTATTGTTATAGTGAAGTCTTCTGTCTCATAGGTGAGATAAAATAAGATATAAATGAATTTCATAATCAACTCATCACTTTGTTCTGAAAGTTAATGTTATGTCTAAAAATTTACGGACATTATTACCGTCCATGAAATCGTGTGCTGAGACAGAGTCTATTAGAATCTACTACTAGTTCAGATAAGAAAAGATTAATTGTGTTTGAAGGAGATCCGAGATTAATGCTTTAATATAAATTCTTCAAAGAAAGTACATAACAAGCTATATTATAGACTATGATTATTTATAATTATATGCAATGCGCGTAGCACGACAAAACACAGAGTATTTCATAGTTTACTTACCACAGCTTATTGAAACATCTTCACTGTGACCGCAATTATGCACGCCCCATCTATTATGGTTGCATGCTACAATGCTACTTTCTGCTCCACTGCATGCTACGTTATCAAGCCATATTGCATCTACTCCAGCTCCGTGACGATTGCCAATTACTGCACCGATGTGACTAATGTTAAGGCAAACAGAAATATTTTAAGAAATTACACCAAAAAATCAAGCTGGTTCAGAAACTAAATCAACTACTAGTGGCAGCGACCGTTGCCGTAATCTTACGCATCACGCTATAATAATAATTATAAATGTGTATTAGACTCTCTTACCGAAGTCATAATTTATCTCCCTTCTGGGTTTTTTCTCTGCCAAAGTTTATCACGTTTCAGTGTAAATTGAAGACCCACCACTCCACTTAAGCCTTTATTACTCAGCTCTGGTAAATTGTGGTCCTACTTTGACCAAGATCAGCATCTTCTGGAGGAAATGGTGCTCCTGGTCATCAGTATGTCTTTGGCCGGTGCTCATTCAAAGTGACTAGTCACACCATTTCAGAACCGCCTCAACATTTTTGTGCGCACCTCATCGATATTATCCTTGATTGCAAGCTTAAAACTTATCAATTCATGATTGATGCTATGTTGCTCAGTCTACTTGACGTCCGAACTTTAGAAAGTAGAATTTTAAAATTATTTTTATGTATTTATAATGCACTACATTGTTGTAAGCAATTTGTTTAGAATAACCCGTAGATATAAGGGTTTAAAGCGTGATGATGAGATTTCTGAAGCGTGATCTATATAATCTTGCAGAAAGTAGACGAGCAGGCTATCGTAACTCTACAAATGCAATCAATAATCAATTATATTTTAACCCAATCACCAAAATAAACAAATAGTCTTCCGTCTTTCATCGTTTTCATCGCTTCTGCAGCAGTCCACTTTTGATGGTGCACCGATATATTTGGACCAGAAATTGTAGACCTGTGGGTTCGCTTGCTAGACCTACATGTTTAACGACACTGCCATATCAAAGATGATTAGTGTCGCCCTCCTCTTTTGTTCAGGTTTGGGACTGGCACTCGCAGAGAACAACCAGTGGTGGAGTTGTAGACTTGTGGGTAAAAGTCTCAGGCTTTATAAGTTCCCAAATGATTGGGCCTCAGCCAAAGCATAGTGCATCTTTATTCAGGAAGTAGAATCCTAGCATTCGAAAGTAAATGCCACTTGACGATTCTAAGAATAAAGTGGATACAGAAACTAACCAACAATCAAATTAATATTCCGGAGAGTGGGCAGGACAGAAACGATCCCGCAAAACCACTGAGACGCAAATTGAGTCTTTTCGGGCATATCGCCAGGAAGGGAGAAGACAGGAAGATCAAAACGTTGATATTTGGAATAACTGAGGGAGACAGCAAGAGAGGCAGACCTAATAGGGATTGGACAGGAGGCATAGAAGATTGGTGTAGAGTCCCACTACAGGAACTATTCCACCCGGCGCAGGCAATTAGGCTATGGTTGGAAAAGAGACACCACCAGATTCGCTTACACGAGTACCTATGCAGAGACTCTATAAACTAACAACCAAAACAATTGACAGAAGCACGACAGATCGTTGTCACTTGAGCCCTTAATAGCGATCGCACGAGCGGAAAACTCACCCAAATCCGAGACTGGCACATGCCACTCCTGCGCTAACGCTCGTAAATTGGTCATCACACACAGTTCCCCAGATTCCTGAGTAATAGATCTCCAATCGTCCCTCCTTAGAGTTGTTGCGAAAAGAATTGATTAATCGCACTGCAAAGTCTCGAGTGTCTCCTACAAATGCAGGTGTTACTACTAATTATTATAAACTATACATGAAATTCTGCTGAGATATCTATTTTTTCTAGAGCCTATATCTTTTGTCCAAGTGATCGCGTTACTGCACTGCATGTGAGATCTCGTGACATAATAGGCCTATAGGCATACGCCAGTTGTGAAAACAGATACCACAAGGTTACTATTAGTTTACAGCTAAGTTTATGTTTGGAATATTAGTAAAATTGCATTCACTAGGCCCTATAACTATTTTATCGGCGACTAGGAACCGAGCTGAAATTAAATTATTTTTTTAAAGCTTACTATGTGGGTCCAATGATTCATACCTCTTTATTATACAATCAGTTAGGCCTATACTCCTATATGCTACATCCGAAGAGTTTCGTGACTGCTATTGTCACGTAGGTTATAGACAACACTACTTTCTTTTAAAAGCGAAAATCGCAGATATTAGTCCTAAGAATCACGGCAGAAATAAATATATCATAACGATGGAATAGTATTGGTCACCATCACGATTTGTGGGTAAAGTTACGCCACGACAAATTTAAGGGGAAACGGGTTCGTGTATAATAACTGGCCTGCAACTCCATTTTATGGGGGTTTGGTCAGAAAATTTGGGTTGTCCATCCTGCCAAAGTGTGCATTTAGGCTACACATTGTTGCTACAGATGGTGAAAAATGCTGATCATTGTCGTCATCATAATCGCAAAGTCATAATCACCAATATGTGCTTGAACTCTGCAGTCATAAGAAAAATTATTTTGGTATCAATAAAGTAGTCTAACCACATCTGATTGACACGTCCTCACTATGGGAGCAATCGTTTATTCCCCAAGGATTATGCGCACATCTGTCGATGCTACGTTCAGCTCCATTGCAGATGACGTTATCTAACCAGATCCGACCAGTTCTATTGCCATGGCGATTAGCGATGAAATAGCCAATGCTTCTAAAAGAATGCAAATTAAGAAATGTGACCAACCACTTCTAAAATAATGCAAATTAAGAAATGTGACCAACCACTTCTAAAAGAATGCAAATTAAGAAATGTGACCAACGACTTCTAAAAAAATGCAAATCAAGAAATGTGACCGACGACTACACTTGTCAAATAAGAATTGTTTAAGCTGTAACAACTCAAATGATAATAACACTTTAACTGATGATTTTCTTAGTAATCTAGTTTGTAACTAGATTACTTCATAGCTTGATAATATAGGCTGTGGAATACAAACAAGTCACAAGATTAAATTAGATTAGCCTAATCGTTTGCCCCACGCTGTTAGACACATTTCACAATATTTGAATCATAATAATATTTATGCAACAGTATCTAGCGTTAATCTGGACCTAAGATGAACTGCTATGACTCGTGAAATTGGACAATGAAAGAAATCTCGTCGAAAGCGCCTTCATCGACGCTTGTTCAAGGGTTCGTTAATTTTAACAGCAGATCTATGGATTTCCATGCAATAATCTAATTATACAGGGTGCACCAAAAAAAGATCCCTTAGGTATTTTGCCAAATTTTACAGGCTTATAGACAATTCATATTTACACATTATAGCCAGATTTCATCAAACTATTTCAAACACAACAAACTTAATTTACACCACTTTTAGTGAGATCACCCACCGTTTTTTGACGATTCAGTCTAGCCATGATAGCCTAAGTCTCTGATTCACGTCTGTGCATGCCTACGATGTACATACATAATTATAGTAGACCTAATGACGCCTGACAAGTAAATCCCATAATTTATTCTTAATTGATTTGCTGAAGATCCCGAGGATAATGCCACCTATATAAATAAGGCTCATAAGCATGCGGACATGTATTTGTTTTAAGCAATGTAGCCTACGTGTTGAATTAGGTGCCGGTGGTCAGGGTGACGTGAAAAAATGAAAATAAGAAATTTAAAAGCAATAGCAACCAAAAGTAGTTGCCCAGTGACATGGGGGACAAGAAATGGGGAAAAGGTTTTTTTAAATATTAATGTCTTCAGCCCGTACAAGAGGGCCAAAGTTCCCCAAAATCGCTTTCTAGGAGAAAATTGCAGGTTTTCTTATGAAATATTCTTAGTGCAGATTATCAATTTCCATTCAATATACCGTTGGAAAGAGCTCTTAAAACTGTATAAAACGATATATTGTTTTCGAGAATAGTCCCGTATTTGTAGAAGATATAACCTTTTTACCATACCTCCTCTTTGCGACTTGTCGCGAAACCTAAAAACAGTAAAACTCTAACAACTTTTTTATTCTTTGAGATATCTCTCAAAAGTGCAATTTTTCGGAACTTTGGCCCTCTTGTGCGGGCTGAAGACATTAATATTTTAAAAACTTTTTCACATTTCTTGACCCCATGTCATTGGGCAACTTTTGGTTGCTATTACTTTTCGAATTTCTGATTTTCGTTTTTTTCGTCCACCCTAATAATTACCCAAAACCCATGCTTTGGCAAGCCACACCAGCGCTGATATTTGTAAAGCTGTCGTCGCAAACAGTTCCCCATTCGCCGCCGTAATATATCTCTAGTCTTCCTTCCATTGGGTGAATCGTAGAAGAAGATAACGAATTGACTAATCTCGGTGTTGCACCTAACAGATTAATGACATAGGATATAATCGCTGGTTGGCGCCGCAGATACACCATAATTATTATTTCTTTGTTTAAAGTTATCAATTTTGTAATAAATATATTAGCAGCACGTAGAGCAGACAATGGCTATTTGTTCTAATGCAATCGACAGCCCTGACTTGCGATAACACAGAAAATTTAAAACATTACACGAAAATGGCTGATTATGATTTATGAATTAGACTGTTTTCTTTAAATTTATCCTCTTGCAGGGTCTGTGGATTGTAAGCCATGCAAGGCAACAACTCAGAACAGTGCAACAATTCACGAACAAAGTTCAGAGAATATGATTACACAAAGTCTCCTTTAGTTTCCTGTAGCCACACATTATCATCCAGTTAAGCAGCATCGGTCGAGTTCCTCCCTTCATTGTTCCGTTCAAGACAGTTCACAGCAAGGTGTCAACTAACAGTAGATTACCAATCCACATCATCTGTCTCCATCTTATCGTTGCCATCAAAGATCTTTCCTCAAACAATATTTCTATTTGCAAGCTGGCAAAGTGCTTACTAACCTTAGATACGTGTTTGCAAAAACGTTAAGGTAGACCTACTAAGCCACCTGCAACACAATGAGTGAAAAGAGCACCACACGCAATCCACCAACTAAAAGAGTGCTTACAAACAAAACAAGCGGACTGCCTTAAATATTTTTTGCCTAAATATCCATTCAAGAGAACATCATTTTACTTGCCACAACTAATTGCAACATCTTCAAGGTGGGTGCAGTCGTGTGAACCCCAACTTCTATGCGGGCATCTGTCGATGCTTTGCTCCGTTCCAACGCAGACGACATCATCCAACCAAATTGAGCCATCTCCACTGCCATGACGATTAGTGATGACTGTGCCAACCTGACTATATGAACGAATGGGTCAATAAAAGTTAATCACGAGGTTATTATGAAATAAATTGTACAAAGATTTTACTGATAATATGGAACTGCTTATCCAAGATGATTGAAGCTTATGAACTCATTTTTTTATTGCACTTCTCCTCTTTGCCCATAGGCGCAGCCACCCTATGGGACCCACGGGACGCGTCCCCCAACTTTTGAGTGGTCTCCTAACTTTATCATTATGGTCCCCCAACTTTTAGGACGTGATTCATTTGCCCCCCTCCAACTTTCAGGACGTGATTGCACCCATGTCTTTGCCACTCATTCTCAATTATACTTTTACTAATCCTGAACGGAATTCAAAAACTGCAAGCCTGCAGAGTATACACAGTACAGGCAATAACTATAAAATAGTAGGCCTACGGTAGTCCTTTAAGACGTCCACAGAAAGCTTGAAATTTATTAATTCCAATTATCTACATATTTATAATGTCACTATAATAAGGACGCCATAGAAAAGACCTAGGAGTCACGATTGTTGTCTGTAATTGTAAGTGCAAGCAAGCTCTGGAAAATTGCAGTAGGATAAATTATAAGGCGCGAAGCCTGCAGAAAAAGCATGAATTTCCCAAATATAACATTAATATAAGACTTACCCGTAACCAAGGCTTTTGCATGCGACAATTGCGCTGATATTGGTGAAACCATCATCGCACACTGCTCCCCAGACTCCATAATAGAAGATTTCGAGTCTCCCTTCCATTGGATTGCTGACCGATGACAGTGAGCTGATCAAGCGGATTGCAAAATTGTTCAAAATTCCTGAAAATATCATGAGACTATTTCATTATTTCATGTCAGGTGACGAAGAGCTGCTTTTGCCATTGGAATTTATTCTCGTATGTATCGTTAGGAGATTTATCGGCTTTGGTGTGGCGGTGTCTCTTATATAAGTTCCCCTTGTTCATCTGCAAGATCTCTGCCTCTCTACTCTGGGTGTGCAGGATTGTCTTGTTCTCCGGTGAACTCATTCCAAAAGCACGAACTGCTCTTAGGCACCGCCGTGGGTTCACTGTGTCAAGTGCTAATTGCGCTCCCACTGTCTTTGCGCCTCATGCCTAATATTTGCTCAAATGAGTTCTATTGCAGTCTTAAAACCGTCCCTTTCAGCTGAGGTTGGGTCGTGTCAGGGGGGCTTCTGAGTAGCTATCTGTTATCGAGCTGAGAGTCGCTTTTAAGGTCTTAATTAGTCCACACTCCTGCGCTGCGCTGTACTATGTCCATCTGGCACAGCTAACAATTGCTCTAACCTTGAGGCGTGCATGCCTGCTTTACCGATTGCTTCAGATATAAAAGGATGTCTTCTTAAAGATAGACCTAATCTTTCATGATGAAAAGTGTGAATAATTAAACCATAGGGTTTCTGCATATACACGGTGTCCCGATGAAAAGTAGAACCCAACAAAAAGTGTCATAATTTGGTCAACACTTTTAAAGTTTGTCTAAAATTTTAAACGCAAAAATAGTGGCCACATTACCACCAACGCCTGAAGTCGACTAGAAATATTCGTAAGTTTCTCAAGGTTGTGAGTATTTTAAATGCAGCACCGACAAATGAAACTTTCCAACATGCAAAAGCTGAAAGGAAGTGAAATTCAACTATTATGGTCTTCTAAATGTCCTCCTTGTTAACGGACTCTCAACTGTAGACGTAGTAGAGTAATAGATGCCCCGGGAGACACTCGACTTCATATCTCGCGGGTGTGGCCGCCGAATAGTTCAGACCTAGATCCGGAGTACATGTACTGGAGGAGCGCGTTTTTCGTTCCAGACATCGATGACCGTAGGAACCTGAACGCGTCTGATTGAAGAGTGGCATCTGTTTGACCAGGTGATCATCGACCGGACCATCAAACAGTGGCGTCTACGTTTACGGTCATGTGTCCGTGAACAAAGATGACATTTTGAACACTAGGCTATATAGCTGAATTTTACTTCCTTTCAGGTTTTGCATGTTGGAAAGTTTCATTTTACGGTGCTGCATCTCAAACGGAAAAAAATGAAAAAATCACTAATAGCCTATTTCTAATCGACTTTAGGTATCGGTGGCAATAATTATGGTCACTGTTGCTGCGTTTAAAATTTCAGGCAAATCCTAAAAAATTTTGACCGAATTATGACACTTTTTGTGGGTTCTACTTTTCATAGAGACAACGTGTTTAACCAAGACAGCGTCATGTAATCTAGGCGTATCTTACACAGCAGTCATTTCCCGGGTTGTCTTTGCCTGTTTCAGACTTACATGTACATGTCAAATGTTCAGAAGTGAAAATAATGCCATTATATTAAGTATAAATAAATAGCACAAATGAACACTAGGGTGATTCACGTCACAATGGGGGGAAAATATTTTTTGATTTTTGGCTGACATAGTAGATAATTTTGTTCCTTTGATCTTATTCAACATTGCAACCAAATTTTACTGTAATCTGTTAACGTTTACTGAGTGCTCAATGCCCCTGAAAGATTACATGGGGCATTAGGGTGATTCACAAAAAATTATTTTTGAAATTCAATGAGCATAGTTGCTAATTTTGTTCCTTTTGGGTACAGATTAAGTTAGGTACAAGAAATTTCAAAATCAAATGCATTTTAGCTTATGCTCAAAGAGCACAAAGTTTACATATAGCTATATTCAAAGTTGCAAATTGACATAATGGCCATGTGATATAGCACACACTAAGTAAAGCTGAATAATACAAATCAATGAGTTTTAGTAGCTCAAAGTGGATATAAGAACTCAGACAAACATTCACTATTACAAATTAACTTAGAAAAGTCCACAATTCAACAGGAATCCTATGCTGACTGATCGACTTGTAGCCTTGTACAACTGCAAGTCATTGACTCAGATGCCACCGCACCAGCTATCCGTACTCTCACATTTATACATATAGGACTTGAAAATACATGAAATTCAGTGGAAATTCTTCTCTCAGAGTTTGTCAATTGAAATTTACCTTGGAAACTATAAGTCTTGAAACAATAGGTGACTTTTCCTTCATGCAACCTTATACACCTTTCCCCTGAAATGACACATTCCATCACCAGCAGTCTCTTCTTGAATCAGTAGGTACAATTCCGTCGCATTCTTCTCTTGATGACAGCTGGTGGCATGCGATGATCAGTTGAAACTGATAAGAGCCTTCGTCTGCATTTGAACAATTTGCTTAAATTGCGATGGTAACTGCCAAGATAGTGAACTTTCTGTCTGACAAGTTTATGTGATCCAATGCAGATCCTGCTTTGAAGAATGAATGGTTTTTCGTTGCTGTATCTTCCTCTTAACCTTCAGGAAGAGTAGATTATTCACCTGATTTTGTAGTACATTGAGATCTTGACATCATAGTCCTAATATTATTTATCAGTGTTCTCCATTGTCATCCTCTTCATCATCATTCAAGTCACTACTCTTGTAGTCTCTAGCTGTCTGGTTACTCAAACAAGATCCTTTATCTGATTCTCTTGTCATTTTTACCTGGCTTTTATTTTCTCATCTTTTGCTAGAGATACAACTATCTCCTCATTGACAACAGTCATGCACATTTTTCGTGATTCTTGCTGATCTGCTAAAAACTGCTTATACTTATCAATTTTGGTAATATGCTCAGCTTTGCTAAATGCAATATCGAAAAAGATATATATCTTCTACAAATACTTCTCACTTTTTTGTGACCCAGAGTCATTGCTTCTGTTATCTTTATCTCTAAACCATTTCCTTTAACATTTTACAGACTGAACTGATTTATGGATTCGTGCCTTATTCCAAAATTCAGATTGTCTTGATTTTCAAGTTCTTTTGCACGGCCTTCTTCAAAAGTTGCAATGATGAAAAAATAGAAAGGGCTGTAGTGTGTGGCCTCTTGTAGGCAATACATTAATATAGGAAGGGTAACTTCTAGTTTCCCAATTAACTAAAGTTCTGTTTTCCACATTGTTGCAGTAGTGAAAAAAGATTCTGCCGCTTAATTCAGAAAAATGGCATTTTCACAAAAACACTCATGGACTGAAATTTTTTTAAACTTTAATTTAAGAATAGTGTATAAACATGCATCTACCAGGTAGTTATCTTTCTCTCACTGCCAAGAACAATGCATAGACAGCTAAAAAAATATGCAGTTGCATTTTTCATAGAAATATGGAAACATATTCCTGCTTTATAACAATGATGTCACAGCTCAGAATAGGATCTATATTATAGAAAAATTCAGCAGGTTTCTTTATAATAAACAACAAAGTTAGACTTGATTGTTTATGTATGGCCTTTGACTATGTACATAATTTTTACTCACAGGATTGTAGCTTTATCTAATTAGAATTGCTGTATTCCAGGTCTCGTCAATGGCAGGTGCGTTGCTTTCTTCATGTATGCCCCATGTAATCTTTCAGGGGCATTGAGCACTCAGTAAACGTTAACAGATTACAGTAAAATTTGGTTGCAATGTTGAATAAGATCAAAGGAACAAAATTATCTACTATGTCAGCCAAAAATCAAAAAATATTTTCCCCCCATTGTGACGTGAATCACCCTAATGGGGCATACATGAAGAAAGCAACGCACCTGCCATTGACGAGACCTGGAATACAGCAATTCTAATTAGATAAAGCTACAATCCTGTGAGTAAAAATTATGTACATAGTCAAAGGCCATACATAAACAATCAAGTCTAACTTTGTTGTTTATTATAAAGAAACCTGCTGAATTTTTCTATAATATAGATCCTATTCTGAGCTGTGACATCATTGTTATAAAGCAGGAATATGTTTCCATATTTCTATGAAAAATGCAACTGCATATTTTTTTAGCTGTCTATGCATTGTTCTTGGCAGTGAGAGAAAGATAACTACCTGGTAGATGCATGTTTATACACTATTCTTAAATTAAAGTTTAAAAAAATTTCAGTCCATGAGTGTTTTTGTGAAAATGCCATTTTTCTGAATTAAGCGGCAGAATCTTTTTTCACTACTGCAACAATGTGGAAAACAGAACTTTAGTTAATTGGGAAACTAGAAGTTACCCTTCCTATATTAATGTATTGCCTACAAGAGGCCACACACTACAGCCCTTTCTATTTTTTCATCATTGCAACTTTTGAAGAAGGCCGTGCAAAAGAACTTGAAAATCAAGACAATCTGAATTTTGGAATAAGGCACGAATCCATAAATCAGTTCAGTCTGTAAAATGTTAAAGGAAATGGTTTAGAGATAAAGATAACAGAAGCAATGACTCTGGGTCACAAAAAAGTGAGAAGTATTTGTAGAAGATATATATCTTTTTCGATATTGCATTTAGCAAAGCTGAGCATATTACCAAAATTGATAAGTATAAGCAGTTTTTAGCAGATCAGCAAGAATCACGAAAAATGTGCATGACTGTTGTCAATGAGGAGATAGTTGTATCTCTAGCAAAAGATGAGAAAATAAAAGCCAGGTAAAAATGACAAGAGAATCAGATAAAGGATCTTGTTTGAGTAACCAGACAGCTAGAGACTACAAGAGTAGTGACTTGAATGATGATGAAGAGGATGACAATGGAGAACACTGATAAATAATATTAGGACTATGATGTCAAGATCTCAATGTACTACAAAATCAGGTGAATAATCTACTCTTCCTGAAGGTTAAGAGGAAGATACAGCAACGAAAAACCATTCATTCTTCAAAGCAGGATCTGCATTGGATCACATAAACTTGTCAGACAGAAAGTTCACTATCTTGGCAGTTACCATCGCAATTTAAGCAAATTGTTCAAATGCAGACGAAGGCTCTTATCAGTTTCAACTGATCATCGCATGCCACCAGCTGTCATCAAGAGAAGAATGCGACGGAATTGTACCTACTGATTCAAGAAGAGACTGCTGGTGATGGAATGTGTCATTTCAGGGGAAAGGTGTATAAGGTTGCATGAAGGAAAAGTCACCTATTGTTTCAAGACTTATAGTTTCCAAGGTAAATTTCAATTGACAAACTCTGAGAGAAGAATTTCCACTGAATTTCATGTATTTTCAAGTCCTATATGTATAAATGTGAGAGTACGGATAGCTGGTGCGGTGGCATCTGAGTCAATGACTTGCAGTTGTACAAGGCTACAAGTCGATCAGTCAGCATAGGATTCCTGTTGAATTGTGGACTTTTCTAAGTTAATTTGTAATAGTGAATGTTTGTCTGAGTTCTTATATCCACTTTGAGCTACTAAAACTCATTGATTTGTATTATTCAGCTTTACTTAGTGTGTGCTATATCACATGGCCATTATGTCAATTTGCAACTTTGAATATAGCTATATGTAAACTTTGTGCTCTTTGAGCATAAGCTAAAATGCATTTGATTTTGAAATTTCTTGTACCTAACTTAATCTGTACCCAAAAGGAACAAAATTAGCAACTATGCTCATTGAATTTCAAAAATAATTTTTTGTGAATCACCCTAATGAACACATACATTGTATCGGTTGAGAAATTAACATCATCAAGATAATTAACCAAACTAAGCTAATAGCCAGAATACGAAGAGTACCACATCTTATTGAGACATCCTCTCCGTGATGGCAATTATGCGAACCCCAAGACCTATGCGGACATTTCTCGATTCCATATTCGCTTCCAGTACAAATCACATCATCCAACCAAATTTGACCAGTTCCACCACCATGAAGATTTCCGATGACTTCACCGATGTAACTGTAATTTTTTTATAGAAATATAAATTACTGCACTGCAGTTTAAAAGCAGGCGTTATCGTCGTTGTCACAATTCAAATCAAATAAAATTGATCCATTTTTGATGCCTGCATTCTCCACTGTCCATAAAATTTAATTAGCCTATTGAGCACTTATTAGATATGGCTTTTTCACTATAAGAAATATATTTAGAAGTAACGGGCTTGTTGTCTACGTGACATATAATGCTACCGAAATCGAAAAATAAGCTCACCTAAAATATAAAAGCAGAACTCGTTAATCCAAAAAGACAAAGATCAAACTGCTTTAAATTTGAAAAGTTTACGGATAGAGTGCATTTACCCGTAGCCAAGACTGGCGCAAGCCACCTTGGCGCTGACGCCAGTAAATTCGTCATCGCATACAGTTCCCCAGATTCCGTTGCAATATATTTCAAGCCGCCCTTCTCTTGGATTGCGTACTGAAGACAGCGTATTAATCAGTCGCACGGTGTATGTAGTGATTGCTGCAAATAATATTATTTCTATTTAGAGCATATTATATGCCTTGGCTAAGCAAGTGTTTTAACGCTGTAAATTATTCGCTCGTTTCAACCTGATTATTTGCAATCAATCCAACTTCTAGTTTGGCAAGAATCCTTCTCATCGATGCAAAGTATGTCTATAGGCAAGGATTTGATTCAGCAATCCCGCTTCCATTTAGGCAACAATTAATTTTTCATCAGTAGGGCCTACAGCTTCAGTTTCAATAAAAATTATTGCTCATCGGTCCAATTGTTTTTATAAATTCCACGTCTATTTATGTAAAAATTAATTTAATTAATCCCTCTTCTATTTAGCAAGAATTATTTTCACCAATCTAATTTTTATTCGACCAACGCTGAAACCTATGCAATGGCGAATAATTTCCGACGTTAAAATAGCCTACAAGTTTTCCTGCTTATGCTGTATATATGATTTCGAGGAGAAAAGACATAGTCAAGACAGTCCGAAGCCAGAGAAGCAGAACTTGAGGTCCAAAATGGCCTAGTACATTTTCAACATCTTTTCCTTGTCAGTAATCTTAGGAGCGACTAACTCACGTTATGATTATTACAAGTATAATATTCCCAATAGATTGGTAGTTCAATTTAACATGTCTTATTTACATAATTAGCAGCGTGTGCTAAATATAAAATTACAAACCTAGATAAATTTTGAATCTTTGTGACTCGAGTACACAACCATAGCAACTTCGTCATGATGGGTTCATTGGTCTATGTGTAATGGGTTGATTTGCGAAGTTATTAGCTATACAGCCTTTCGTTTCTCCTTCTTGTCATTGGTGAAACTACCATACTTTCAATTGTGTTTTTTATAGGTCTGATGTGCTTCAGACTTCTCTTTCCGTAAGAGTATATGTTATACAATATTTAAGGCTGTAATTGAAATTACGATATCATAAATCAAAGCATCTTTCTAGGAGAGCCGTTAACAGGACTGGTGTTACGCACTGTAAATGTCTATGCTCATCGAATGTTATTTAATACGCAGATCCTACATACCCGCTGCTGAAGTCATATTACTGCTCAGCATCAACAACAATTCTACGAACACGTAAGCAATGTGCTTCTTTTCCGCTCGCATATCAGTGTCTAAACAGATAAACGCAGGCGCAACTTAAGGAGTGGGCTTAAACTGTTTTAACACAGATGGACATCTGTCTCAACCTGCTTTACATTTTTATATGCCTCTGTTTGAACCAGCTTCATTTCCCAACTATGGTTCACGTGACATATACTTGCAGCACAGTGTGCCTTCAATTAATTATCTCGCTATTCAATCACGTTTTAAATGCAATTATGTATAGTGCATGTATCTTCCTGGACCGATCATACGATGACGCCTGCACCTAATAATAATATTGTGGTTTGGTCACACGATGAGTTGGTGCCTCTCACGCATGTTTGTCTAGTGTGTTGGATATTTGAATTTTGTTATCACATGCGAATTTTGATTGATGTATTTTGGAACTTCTAATGCGATCCTTGTCTCAGTTCTTGATATTTCTCACTTCAGCTCTCGTTTTTCAGCCATTCGAACCGTGATAACGGGGATCAGTTTACTAACTACGGTGTCGAGCTCCGGTGAGTGGACCGATCCCTTCGACCAACTGGCAGGCTGGTGATATATGTCGCCCTTCCCAGGTCAGAACTACGGTATACACCTAAATCCAGACAATCAAAACGGAAACGGCGAGTTCTCACACATGTTGATGCTCAGTCGATATCGTGGCTATGGTCGAGGACGAAGAACGTAGCGGTTCATCGACCATAGACAGGATGTCGACTATCAGACGTTGGTGGGAACTCCACGTTTGAGCTTTGATTGCCTGGAGGTGCCCATAAATGGTGACTATTATAGTCATCTATGTACAGTTTGTACACTGTTTATTGTCATAAAAGCTTTATGCTTAAAAATTGTTTAAATTGTAACCTATATCAACATTCATGTCTCCGTTTCTTTATATTAAATTTTGGAGGTCTCAGTAGTAGGCTACTGCATACTTGCCTAGGTCTAGCCTATAGCTTCTACAATTATTCGAATGCATATAATTGTTGAACATAATAGTTTACTTATTTTGGTAGCATAAAACCGGTCTGGGATTTTAACGGGAAAACCCATGATAACCAGACGTTAAAAAATGATATCCGTGTAGAGTTCGGGAGATTGTAGTCATGAGGTGCAGTACAGCGGACGATGCCTGGTCTGTTTTTGTCGAAACATCGGATTACATTGCAACATAGGACCAAGTATGCACACATTGCACAGTGCACACACTTCATGTTAATGTTTTAAAAGGTCATAATGTTGATTCTTAATAATGGAGGACACGGATACCTACTTCCAGAAAACTGAAACGAGATCAGTCCGTTTCACTTCCTACTTCAGAACAACCTCATTTAAGCGAAGACAACCCTTGTGGGGCGCGGTGGTGTAGTCGGTATGTTCGTCGCCTTGCAGCCGAAGGGTTGCAGGTTAGGCCATTGCAAAAAAATTTTTTTTTAAATGTTCATTGTGCAACCCTGGCATATTGTTACTATTACTGAAACATAATTGTCTGCAAATTTTCAGGTCTGTAGGCCATGTTTTGACCCCCGCCCACCTAAAAAGTAGTTTTATGTTCAAAACGGACATTGACAACATGGTAGCAAATTGTAAAATTTTTGCTTTACCTTTTAGAGGCTGTAACCATGGCAGCAAGGAGTGAATATATGAAAAAAGAACCACCTCAGGAAGTAGTTCCTCCAATTTCATCCACACCAAACCGCCCATTACTTAGAAAAGATGATAGAGAGGTGCCTGAAGGTAGTTTAGGACATGATCAGCAAATTGCAAGCACTATGTAAATTTAATGCGCTATTCTACGTTGAAAACTGGCTCTCTTCATTCACTGGGGCCGATGCAGCGTATAATGATCTCAAGCTATGGCATGACTTTAACAAGTATTGTAAGCATGATCCACTAGTTGCCAATGCAGCCATGAAAACCTTGGAAAGGCACTTCTTGTACTTAACAGACGAATGTGTGTATTCTCTCTCTTTTCAAACAGGCTCTCCACTTCAGTAAGACAGCAGATTGCTCGAACATTGCTCCGAATTCCTAGACCAAGACAGTTTGTAAGGGGCCATCCAACGTTTCCTATGCTGAGCCACAGTACAAAGCTATCATCCCTTATTGGGCCCAAATCCTGGTTCTTGTTTCACAGCATGGGATTGGCGCCGACTGGTTAGGAAAACCTGTTAGTGAATGGCATAATGTTACCAAGAAGCTGATACATATGTGCGGCATGTCAAAGTGGTGAATGATCTGTCGGAGCGGGCTGTGTAACTAATCCAAGACTTCTCAACTAGTGATACCAATGATGAAACACAAAAACAGTTTTTATTGCAAATGGTCGAATACCAACGCAGAGAAATTCCCAACTTTCAAAAAAAGACATTAAAGAAGTTAACCTTCTCCTCCACAAAACCTCAAAATCAGTAAAGTGATTTGACATGATATCATTGTGTAATGTGTATAGGCTACACATCTCACTTATTGAGATTGTGGGGCGCGGACCGCGCGGTGGTGTAGTGATGGCGTCGTTGCCTTTAAGCCACCTTAAGTCGCCGCGTAGGGACCTTGGGCAAGTCCTTCACTCGCAATTGCTCAGCGCTTCGGCGTGAAACTCTGATGCAGTGTCCGCTCTGCAGTCGGGAGCGCCTCTGAGTAGAGTGCATGAAGGTGTGCTATAACAAGTGCACATACAAAGAAACAAACACTATTACCAAACTTGTTAGTTACTATATATGTAGTCTGTATTCTTTGTATAGTAAACTGTCTCATATTACAAACATTTTTTCATGCAGGAAAACAATGATTTATTAACTAAATCAGTTGATCGTGTTGGGCGGGGGTCAAAACACGACGAAATGACATGAAATTTGGTGAACATTCACATTTTGCCATTAGAAACAAGGTAGGAGGGTTGCACCATATAATTTTTTAAAAAATATTTTACCCATACATAAATGAAATGGCCTATTGCAGGTTCGAATCCATCTCAAATCGCCGCGTAGGAACCTTGGGCAAGTCCTTAACTCTCCATTGCTCAGCGCTTCGGCGTGAAACTCCGATGCAGTGTCAGCGCTGTAGTCGGGAGCACCTTTGAGTAGGGAGCTTTAAGGGACGCTATAACAAGTGCACATACAAACAAACAAATTTGCATCACAGCACTGTTTTGCAAGACTTGTGCCTAGGCCGTATAATAGAAGAGATCATTTAAATAAAAATGAAACGGTCCTGTGAATAAAATGCTTCACAGATGCTAGGTCATTTTAGATTACCTAAAATACTTGAAAAAGCTTAGGCATTGTTATAAAATGTCCATTTAATCCGTTGAAGCATTGTTTTAAGCAGGCTATCTTTGTAATATTCAACTTAATTTAATTAATGATTTACTAGCTAGGTCAAATGTTTTTGACCCTTTACCTTAATGCAGTGCGAATTGCTGTTAGGCCTATATAATTATTTTAATTATTCATAAATAATCTATTAGCCTTAGGCCTACTGAACCGATCTTTGTAATTACAATAATAATTATTGTATTTTTCTTTAATGAAACGCTTGCAAACGCACAGCGCCGTACATTACAAGTTATGCAGTAATCTTAATTAGCATCAAACTTATCTACTAACAGAACAGACAGCCTGCTATAGGCCCACACGGCGCTAATAGCAGCCTACTAAGCACGTGAGCCCTACGGGGCGCGATCTCGACTCCAGTCGCTCTTCATGCAAGTGTGTTATCGAATGCGCTACCGCTCCTCCTTATGATAGAATTACATACTGCACTCTTGCCTCTCTGTGATCACTGCCGTAAAGAATATTATCGCCCAAATTCCAGATCTGGCATCACCCATAATAATGCAAGTAGGCCCCTATAATTATGAAGCAAACCGGTATTGGACCTAATGCACAGCGCCGTTCATTCTAATTATTGTCGCAAGTTCATGCAAAAATAAATTAGCAATAAAATGTTCTCTTAGCTCTTCAAATTACAGCTATTTAATTATGTGAATATCAGACTGTAGGCTTATAAACCATCGATACTACGCTAAATATTTACCAGTGATGCTAAATTTTTTAGCATCAATGGTAAATATTTAGCGTAGTATCAAGTCCTCTTCTGCTAGATTAAGTCTTGCTTAAACCTTTAAAACAGTACCCTTCTAGTTATAATTATTATTTATTTTATGGCCAGACTAAGCTCCACACTTCAGATATATAACCTTCTCGATTCAATCGTCAAGTCCACTCATTTGGGGACACAGGCATAAAACTCTAGCGCATCTGAGAAAGGACCTGGCTAATAGTTTACATCCAGGCTCATTAGCCGCATGTAGGCCACATGATTGATGATACATAATTATGTCAGACTCTTGTGGTGGGTTATCTGACACTCAAACCATGCGCTCAGGGACCTGTTTAATGCTTATGCACATTTTACGCAGGTCATATTCCCTATAGGCTACGCCTGAGACCTCATGACTTCGAGATGTATAAAAGACCAACGATATTTCATCTCTCGAGTACTATTTCGAGGTGCTGGCACAAAGCTCCAGTAAAAACTTACTATCATGCCACAGTTATTAATATTATAATTATTGTCACAAGCTGATAGGCCCGGCACGGAAAAATCCCGCTCTCATTCAACAACTTGCGATATATCAACCTGATATCTCAACTCTCTGTAGTCCTGGTTTTCCTTCATTCAATGAAGTGCATAATATTGTGTGATGCCTTTACGGTTGAATGTAGAGCTCAGATTCAAACATAATGACTGCGCGAAAGACAAGTCGGCCTACTTGTTTTAAAACACCGTCAAAATCATGTCACCAAAATATCCTTTAAACAGTCGATCCATTTTTCGGAGGTCGTATCCGTGATTCAGCCAGTTGGAATTGACAATGTAGCCAGTGTCATGATGAGTAGACTTGGTATCCAGGATGCTGATCTGGCACTGAAACTAAAGGAGCAGTTTGGGTATCATGGTGGATTTGATTTCACATAGTCTAGAGCTGGCGAATAAGCTGGTCTCCCTGACGAGACCTTTTGGGTGATAGGTCAAATAAGTTCTCGAAGATTTATATTAGATCCTACATTAGGTCTACATTACTGGTATCTGGTTAATTCAGGGGACCGGGTAGCGCATTTGAAGAAGAGCTAACATGTTCGCGCCCCGCATAGACCGGACGTGATTTGTTGGCTGCTATTAGCGCCGATTATTGCAGGCTGTCTGTTCTGTTAATTGTTAAGATTTGTGTATTCTGTGATATGAGTCCTTGCAAAGTGCTTCAATTGCATAAATAATTATTGTACACGTAGCCGGTTGCGGTGTGACAACCGGTTTGTTGATAAACGAATTTTTGTTTAAATCTGCCTTAATAAAGCGAAAATGATAGTTGACAAAATGAAGCTCATGTGCAGTTATGTTGGCCTAGACAAGTAAGCGCATGCCGACGAAGACTAGCCTACGTCACTGTTTCTTGCCATCTTCTTCTGTGCAAGTAGACCGTCTAAAATAAGTTTCACAACAGTCTATGGCTTATTGTAATTTTCTATAGACGGTTAACTCGTGGTCCAACTAGTGTGGTCTCTGTATTTCTAAATTACCGGTATGTAAAATTATTACAATGAGGTACGTAGCGGCCTTCTACCGTGGATTACTCAATCACAATAACGGGATTCAGATTTATCATGAATTATAGTCCTGGTTTTGCTGTGGTAAGTTAACTTCCCGTGGATGGAATCGTACGAGTAGGCCTACAATCGCATTTTCAATTTGCTGCATGCTTCATTTACGTTCCTAACCAAAACCATAGCTATTAACGATAATCTGAACTCGTGTTATCTTGTATTAGTTCACATGTCTAATTTTTACACCAAAGAGATATTTATTCTTTAACTTGCTTGCAGAGTTTGGCAGTTCGGGTGGTTTACTCTCGGAGACCATGAAGAAAAAACGTAAAGACGAAATGTAGAATGGTCTCATCATGAAGGTCAATCGTAATATTTTATGATAACGAGCGCGAAGTTAAAGATAAGCTAATATTCTTTATTTACCAGTAAAGGTAAGCATAGCCCAATTCTAAAGTTAAGTAGTTAAGTAGGCCTATTGACAATAACCGAGAATGCCAAATGACTTGACTACCGTACTGTTTATCCATATCTTTCTATCCGTTCAGATTTATGACATGATATTTTGAAATCCTATCCTTGGTTCAATTCTCTAAATATTGTGAAAATGTTAGTATGATTTTTTTTTATTAAACCACGGTGTAGTATTATGATGGTATAATAGTTTCCGTGTTGCATATTATTCACGTAAAAAATTCAGTCTATTGTAATTCAGCTTACACAAAGCCTACCTGAAGAAATTATTTCTATATCCATGCTTAGCTGTGATTTAGGGCAACTTGTATGCAATTATAGTGCTTGGTAAGTAAATCTGGCATTTGGTAAGAAACCAGGCTCATTAGCAATAGCCTACTAATAATTATAATACTAATACTAACATGACACGTAGGCATATTCAATGTTTAGTTTTGCATAGACATCTACCAGCTCCTATTACGGCTCTTGAGTGTTCTTGATGATGTGCCATTGCTGGATTTTCCATAAGTCTGTGATGTTACCCATTCGCATCGACTTTTTTATGTTAAGCTTTTGCTACGTCTTTATTTATTTCTCTACCATTTTCATCAGACAGATCCTATATTTACGAGACTGTATAAACGCTCCAATGTCTCTAAGAAATGTCGGTCACACAATCGCCGTAGAAAGTAGAACCTGGTCGGAGTCGTGTTCAAAGAATTCGTAGTCGTAGGCCTATTTAAAGGACGGATCATTATTGGTCACACAAATATCGTAAAAAGTGGAACCTGGTCGGAATCGTGTTCAAAACACCCACCATTATTGGTCACACAATCACCGTAAAAAGTGGACCCTGGTTTGGAGTCGTGTGCAAATGACCCACCATTATTGGCCACAGAATCACCGTAAAAAGTGGACCCTGGTTCGGAGTGATGTTCAAAGGACGCACCAATATTGGTCACACAATCACCGTAAAAAGTGAAACCTGGTTCCGAGTCGTGCTCAAAGAATTCGAAGTTGTGTTCAAGCGACGGACCTGTCAATGGAATTAGGTCCAAGTTTCTAGTAGAGTCACCTGAACAGAAAACAAATAGTTAACACTTTGTAGGAAAACCTGAATATAATATAATGTACAAACGTAAATTGCCGCAGTTCTGCCATGAAATTGCTATGTCACAGGTTTTGAAATGATTGAAATCTTAACCATGTGTAATTGTGTATTGAATGATATTTTCATTCTTCTCGTTCTTGACATCATGTTTGGAAATGTCTAATTTTAACCGCTTTTGCGACAGCGACCTAGTGTCAGATTTTTGGGGGAAAATAGTAGCCTATGGGCCCATCTTCAATACCAGTAGTCGTTTATTTAAGCGCTCTAAACTCATACACAAGTTCAGTAACAGAATATTACACAAAATAATTGCGATGTGCATACTAACCTATACACCACAATGACCCATGAATGTAGCGTCGTCTTAAAAGGACTACTATTAAGACGAAGATTATTCCTATCACAAGAGCACAAACAATTCCAATAATCCGAATTGCTCCGTTTCCTACAAATCAAAGAGGAACTGTATTTATTAACCGGAATTAAACGACCCTGCTTGTGCAGTTAAAGCTCTTGCTGTAGACTTAACTTGCAAACATTGAAAACAATGTTAGTCTATTGATGCTTAGGCTATGTGTCTTTAAACTAAAAAACTAGAACAATGAAACATTTCAACATAAAGTAGCTGAAATTGTGCATTGCCCTCCATACAGAAGAGTTCGATTCCGCATTTAATATCGACAGGTGTTAAGAAAAGATGGATAAAATTAGTTGGAAAAAGCATGTTACGAACGAGGAAGTGCTGACGATGGTAGAAGAGAAAAGATCTCTGCTAGATGCAATAAAGACAAGACAAAAGAATTGGGTAGGACATTTGCTGCGAGGAAGCTCAATGCAGAAAGAAATAATTGAAGGAAGATTGGAGGGGAAGGTGCAGAGGAAGACCTAGACAAAAGCTGCTGGATGGGATGATGGAGAAGGGTTACAGAGAGCTTAAGGACATGACACAACAGCGTGAAAGATAGAGACATTGGACCTGCCACTTGGCAGAGAACCTAAAGAAGAAGAAGAGATGTTAGGAACTGCAGAACAGACTGCCTAGGTACACTCACAGATTGCAGTTTATAAATCTAAAACAGCTCCAAAGCTGTTAACTTAGGTTGTGCCAGTCATAACATTGAGACGTAGGGCTACTTGGAGCTATCTGCTTGGATGATTGATCTCTAAATTAGCCACAGTATTAAAAATAACGAACTGAATGGTTGCATTGTTCATGTTTTCAACGATACTACCTGGAATGGCTGAAGCTACGTGCTTGGCTTGCTCTCCTCCATTTGATAATTTCGTCGAATTTCCAGACAGATCTGAAGATGACAGAGTTAGTGGCGCAGGTGATTTCTCAGATGTAGGATCGTTGAAAGATGCAGCAATGGATTTCGACTTAATTTCTGAAGACGCTGTAGTGAACACGATTGGCGTACTTTGTGACAATAATATGAGAGTCGCCTTGCATGGCGTTGTTGACGAAGGTTTTTCTACATCTGTCGAGATCGTTGTGGCCTCCGTGAATATTGGCAATTTTCTTGATTTGCTAGTTGATATAGTTGATGCAAATGTGCTCATTAACAATAGTGATGTGCTCGGTGCTTTAGTTGGCATACTTGCTGCCATAGTTGTCGGTGATGCTCTTGAGGTGTAACTGTTGAATATCTCAGAAGATCGTGTGAGCTCAGAGGTAGCATCGTTGAGTGGCGCGGTTACGGATTTCGGCTTAATATCTGAAGACCTCGAAGTAGACATGATTGACGTACTTTGTGAGATAGGAGCAGTTACGAATATCGATCTAATTTCCGAAGACTGTGATGCGGACGTGATTGGCGTACTTTCTGATATCAGAGATGCATTGGATGGCGCAGTGACGTATATCGACTCAATCCCTGAAGACTCTGATGTGGACATGATTGGTGTACTTTCTGATATAAGAGATGCATTGGATGCTGTTGTGTACGGACTTGTTGCTACACCTGCTGAGGTCGTTGGAGACTCTGTGGATATCGACAATAGTTCGGATTCACTTGCTGATATAGTTGACGCTTCAGAACTGCTGGAAGACATTGCCGACATGTTGGGTAGTGATTCTGACGTTCTGTTTGCCTCATTTGACAGGTTTGATGAGAGGGTTACATCATTCGACCTAATAGATACAGTGTGTGCTCCAGTCGACACAGTTGATAAAATTGTGCTCGAATAGTTTTCTGTATAAAAATATAATCTATAATATATTCATTCATCTTATATATATTTTAGTAAGGGTTTCTGTTGTTGTCAGGTATGCGCGGCCAAAGTACTGAAGCGATCGACCCCAATCCTTCGCAGGGGGGTCAGGGTCGACCCAACACTGGTCATTGGGGGGTCGGCGAATCTCTGCCACCATGGGGGCCAGGGTGGGGATGGCAAAAACCCTCATTTTCCCTGTTGGACCTTGCCCTTTCAGGCTTATGACAACACTTTTCTTTCGGGTCCCATACGTAACACGTATAAAAGCAACCGTTCGACACCGTTTTAGAGGTGTCTAAAACAGCGCTCTTCACAGTCCATCTCTCGGTCCCATACGAATAAAAACAGCGGTTCACAACGTTTTAGAGATGTTCAAGGACGGTTCTTTGCCAGTACGGTTGGGGGGTGGGGAGACGGGTGGGGGTGGGGGGTTGGAGTGGGAGAGTGGAGGGTGATGGTGGGGGGAGGGGGCATGGGGTGGGAGGTGGGAGTGGGGTGGAGAGGCGGGGTTAGAGAGGGTTGGGTGGTGGAGGGGTGGTGGGGGTTGGGGTTAGGGTGAGGGGGACGGGTGGGGGTTGGGGTAGGGTGGAGGAAGATGGGATGAAGGTGGGGGTGGAGTGGGGGTTAGGTGGGAGGGGTTGGGGGTGGAGGGGTGGAGGGGTGGGGTGGGGTGGAGGCAGTGGGGGTGGGATGGGGGTGGAAATTTTCCTGAAACCTAATTTTCTCGGGTGGCGTACCGGTAGAGGTCGTAGTGTGGTGGGGTGTTGTGTGGTGGGGCTGTGGCCGGAGTGGGTCGAATCCTAAATTTCCCGGGCAACGCCGGGTACCCCAGCTAGTTATTCTTCAAATGCATTTTCTTGTCACCTCTTCAAGAAAGGTTACTGAGAAGCGCTACCAACCTCAGCGCGATCAAATAATAGTGTTTTAAGATTAGATAGGAAAACCTGAGAAGGATTTTTAGAAATGGAGCGCAGTGTCAGAAGAGGCCATTCCAGGTTGAGTGTCCTGCCACCGAGAAAGCACGGTTCTGCTCAGGTCTAATGGAAGTACGAGCAAAAGGGACCGAGAGCAGACTATGTTCAGTCGAACGTAGGAGCAGTAGTGGCGAGCACTAGGAGTAGGGCTGCAGAGCACACAAAGGTTGACAGGAGCAAGACCAGCAGGCAGCTCCAGACTAGAGTAGAGATCTTATACCAAATTTACTGCTTGAGGGGAAGCCAGTGTAAGAAGTCACTCATAACTTTGTAACATCATACTTCATTTGATAGAACCTAACACGCTTTAAAAATCCATCCCATCAAGGAGATAGCAAAGGCTAATGGCCGTGGCGTAATTGCAGTGGGTAATATCCTACGAGGTAATGGTCGGGGGTAATGGCAGGGGTAATGTCAGAGGGTAATGTCCTGTTCCCATTGTATCGTGTTGTATTTTTACATTTATATAGCGCCTCTCGCAGTATGACTATTCAAAGGCGTTCTCAGCTTGAAAAACTCGGGGGAAAAGAAATGTCTTTAAAGAACGAGAAACTGATAAAAAAACGAGTCATTAGTTGATTAGTCTATAGTGCGGGATGAGGGTCATCCCGAATGAAGGGACAAGATACAGCAAAAGCTCGATGTTTTGCAAGAGCAGTCCTAGTCCTGGGAACAAGAAGATCAATACAATCTGCATTACACATCGAGCGAGCTGAAGATTCCGTTATAAGGGCTTTTGCAAATAGTTTGAGATTTATTTAGGATCATTTCTCAGAGCTGTGCTGTAGATATATGGAAACGAGACCTACCGCATTTTATTCCAACGTCTTCGCCATGATCGCAGTTATGCAGTCCCCACGGGTGATGCGTGCATTTGTCAATACTCGGTTCACCGCCATTACATATCACGTCATCCAACCAGATTTTACCAGTTCCCGCTCCGTAGTGACTCCTGCCTATGAATGTTCCCTCATAACTGATTCAAAAATGAACAGTTAACAAAGCAGACATGTGAGAAAACAACGACTTCATTGCTATAATGTAGGCATGGGCCTACTGCATTGATGTTTATTGGCATAATGATACTAGCACAGTAATAGGCTATTAAATAGTAATATGCATGCAGGCCTGTTCTGCAATAAATGCGATTATATGTCTCTTTAAAAAATTAACTAGTCAGTACAGTCTCCACATAGGCTAAATCAACTGTCAACAAATATATAGGAAGTATTACCTATCCTAAACGTAACGTCCTTCTATCAACTATCTGTCTCAATGCAAGATTGTCAGGCGCCTAAAAGTTAATCTCAACATATTGGACTACAGATACTAGGTACGGAAGACTGTCTATTTTGTATTTTCTGTAAATTGAACATTGACACTTAGGCTTATTAATCTACCTCAGCCGAGGCAGCAAATGGTATTTTGCAGCTACACGTTTTGCCTATCAACTTTTTTTTATTTCTTTCTTCTTTTACTTCTGGTCAGCGTTAATATTTAGGTCTACATAATTTTATACCTCTTTTACCAAGCAACAAAATCAGATACAGGCATGAGCAGAAAAGTAAGCTGCAAGGCACACAAATCCAGCGTTCAGTAATTTGGGATTTTTTTGCTGCACAATAGCTCCCTTACGTTCAACATGCGATTAGTAGGTCTAAGCCTTATTCTAATTTGTATATCTGTGGTCACGCACCGAGTCCCAGACTAGAATATAAGAATAACACACCTCAAACTTTCTTTCTTTTGAATTTTAACTACAAGAATTTAATGCCTTAAGACTTAAGAAATTGTTCAATCAATTTACCCGTAGCCAAGACTTGCACAAACTACTTGTGCTGTAAGATTTGTAAATCCGTCATCACAAACTGAGCCCCAGATTCCAGCAAAATAGATCTCAAGTCGTCCCTCCATTGGATTTCCAACTGGGTTCTGTGAGTTGATCAGTCGTACAGCATAATCTTCAGTGTCATCTAAAATGCGCATATACTGCTCAGTGCTCCTACCAACAATGAGACCCAGAATGAAGAATAACAACATTATTATCTCATTTTCAATGCTCGAGGTTTAAAAACATAGAGCAACATAGAATAGCGTGGAGTAAACTAAGTAAAGTATAGGATCAAAGCACAGTATCTTCAGTTCCAGGTTTAATCACGGATAATTTATCAACTTTCAGTATGCAGTGCACTATGAATTAAAATTTGCATTTTCCATTAATTCATTCGTTCACTCTTTTCAAAAACTTGTTTGGCGCAGCTTCAAGAACCTACTCAGAGGCGCTCGATATAATTACGGTACTGTACTCCATTGTAGCCTAAGCCGAAATTTGCAAGACAATTTTTATGTTTAGCCTAATGGTGATAGCTAGTTTAGATTTCGTGGCGATTGAAGTTCCAATCGAGACTGTTCAACCTCTAAACAGACAGCAATAAATGAAACAGACGGTTGTTGCCTATGAGATGGAATCGAAAATTTACGAAACTAGAAAAGAATGCACGGAAGGTGTACAATACACTTTATACTTATTAACCTATAGCGTCTTCAGACACCTCATAAGAGTGGACTATGAGGCCCAACACTGCACATGGCTGCATATCTTTCGAAAGCACGTTTTCGGGCATTCCCAAAACATTTACAGCATAATTTATTAGCCTATGCACAATGCGATAAGTCGTAAATGCACATTTAATCCAGAAATAATTTAAATATTGGCTTATTTTGTAAGTGAAAAATTAAAAAAAGCATAGGCCTAGAGAGAAAGGCAAGCGTTAGCAACGATGAATGTGAGGACGCCAGCTGCCACCATTAATTTTAGATTTTGATGCTGCATGCAGAAGATCCCGTAAACAATAGGCCTAACAGTTGGTTAAAATTAAACAATAATAAATTATTGTCCTTGCTCTACGGTTTATAGCGAATATCGATAACCCATTTCTTTTCGTTTGCGATGAATACACTGGTTGAAAAAGACTAACGAAACTAACCGCATTTAATAGACACAAGTCGCCCACTGTTGCAGTAGTGAAACCCCCAGTTCTGGTGCGCACATTGGATAATATTGCTTTCAGTTCCATTACAGATTACATCATCCAACGATAGTTGACCTTTTACAGTCGCGTAACGATCGGCAATTAATTTTCCAGTATATCTAGGCATAAAGACAAATCTTTAGTCTAGTGCTCACCGAAAGTCTTGCTCCTAGTTGTTATGACCGTACAATGAGAGAGAGACAGACAGACAGACAGACAGACAGACACAATGAGAGAGAGAGATAGACAGACAGACATACAGACAGACAGACATACAAAGAGAGAGATAGCCTATATCGAGAGAGAGAGAGAGACGGATAGACAGAGAGTGGAAGCAGAATTTTTTTAAATGATTGATTTGGATGGCTATTGTCAAAACGCCAGAAAGTAGCAGAGCGACCAGATGTGTGTAGAGTGGACGTATTTCTCACACATTTCTGTGCGGTATTCCTCGCCCTAATCTAAACCTTGTCATACCTTCGAAACAACCACATTTTATTAGCACAGCATGACATCACTTTCCTCTGCATTGATTTACTTTGCAAAATGCAAATAACATATCATCGTGGTGCATACATTTTTGGATTCACATCACTGACTGAGAAAGGAGGATGTCAAACGAATAGAAGCTTCGAGATGTGGATATGGAGAAGGATGGAAAGGGTCAGCTGGACAGAGCATAAATCAAACGAAGAAGTATTGAAAAAGGTGGAGGAGGAAAGATCCTTGATGAATACAATTAGAACAAGGCAGAAGAACTGGATGGGACATATACTGAGAGGCAACTCCTTGCAAAGAGACATAGTGGAGGGCAAAATGGAGGGGAAGAGGGGAAGAGGAAGACCGAGGGAAAAGTTCTTGGACTGGATGATGAAGGATGGATATGGGAAACTTAAAGAAAAGGCACAACACCGAGAAGAGTGGCGTCGTTGGGCATCTGGACCTGCCGAGAGGCAGCAGACCTAAAGAAGAAGATCACTGACATAAGAAATGATTATATGAAATCGTACTAGATTAATAATTTTATACGAAACTTGTAAGTAGACTCATTTAATTTAACATCAGGATGGCCTGAAAAATAATTAC
Organism: Lumbricus terrestris; assembly: GCA_949752735.1. Taxonomy (NCBI): domain Eukaryota; kingdom Metazoa; phylum Annelida; class Clitellata; order Crassiclitellata; family Lumbricidae; genus Lumbricus; species Lumbricus terrestris. The sequence continues at coordinate 26,080,757 of OX457037.1, read as the reverse complement.
CCAAAGCCAAGGCTGGCACATGCTACTCTCGCAGCAACATCTGTGAATTTGTCGTCACAAACAGCAGCCCAGACTCCAGAATAAAAGATTTCTAATTGGCCTTCCATTGGATTGACATCACCAGCGACTGAATTGAAAAGCCGTAGTGATGCGCCTGAAATATGTTGTTGATATCAAAATAATTTGTAGATACCCTGAATGGCTTAATTCTTTGGTGCGAAAACTTATCAAGCTTGGCTTCTTGCCTTCCAACACCCCAACTTTCGAATAAGAGTGCGTAAAAGGGAGGTAGTCACACGGAGCCACCTCCGATTCTGGTTCGTTTCACATCTAGAAAGGTCAGAGACTCGATCTACAACTCCCGACGGTCTCTGAAAAGCTCTGCAACCCGGGTCTATGTCAATGAGGACCTAACGCGCTCAGCTGCACTGCTGTACTACCATGCCAGAAAATGTGTCAAGGATAAACATTTAGCCAGTGCCTGGACGATTGGAGGTCTCGTTTACGTACGGCTCTCGCTCGACGCCAATGCCAAACCTCTTCGGGTCAGATCACTGGGCGACCTTCCTCAATGACTACCAACACGCCATCTTCTCACTTTTCTCGTGACCGACACAGCGAGGAGACTTTTGGGCCACTGTATGTATGTATTTTCTTTGGAGGACGAGATCTCCTAGATTCTCCTCGTGTTCAGGAGATCCTGAGTCATTTTGTGAGGTTACCAAGTCCTGTAACTTTGAAGTTAATTTCATATCTACCTAATCCTACTATATTTACATTGGATCGCATAAGACTAATGTCGTGTACCTAACTGTGTGTGACTGAGATTTTCGTAGATTAATATCCATGAAGGTTGAATCTTTGAATCGTGAACTCTTATATTAGCCAACCCAGGATGATATTCTGGAGTTTGTGACTTTTTTCTTTCTTTTTTTGGTCTAAATATAGCGACATTATTTTCATCATGGTGATTGATTGGATCACTAGGTCTAGGCCTACACTATGGTTGAAGCAACAGCTGTATTTTAGCTTTTGTAAAGTGCCATTTGTTTGCACTATTTTTGTTAGGACCTTTTGTCCTGTTATAATTCTTTGTATTAGTTATCTTATTGCTTTTTTCACTCGAAGGAGGTTTTGTGTTGCTGTTAGACATAATGATTTTGAACCGGTGGAGATGAAGTGTGTGGTGTCAATCTCCGTTAAATTTCGTACACTTAATGGTTGTGCAGAAGACACTCCTGAACAGACGGCATGGTGTAAACTTGTGTTTTTTCTGTTGATTGCTTTCCTGTTCTGCCGAATAATGCTTGAAAGGGCAAATGCATGTATAACAATTCTTGAGCTTAGTTGGAGCCTTGTTACTTTCCTCTGCTTGAATCCATGGAGCGATGATAATTTTCATATAGAAATTGTTGATCTCTTGGAACTAATGCTGCTGTGTTTACCAGAGTGATGGCTGTGCTACAATCAAAATCTTCTATTTTCTCTTGCTTCTGCAAGGGAAGCTTAACGAGTCACTCTAGCGCATGTCTCTCTTGCCAGTTATGTGGAAGGAGATCTTACCTGGGCTGCAAATGTCTGTTAGTCAATCAGGAGGCCTATTATTGTAGTGTTTGTTTACATGACATTTTTCCGTATAATCATATTACTGATGATGTTGAATTTAATATGGCGATAAAAGGGCTACCTTTTCTCCCTAATTTTGACTACTATAAGGTTCAGAATGCTACTTTTGCTTTCAATAGATTCCCACACTGGGTGGGCCATGAATCGGACGTAGATGAATTTTACTATGACCAGTTGTCACAGCTTTACGTTCAGTATCTTGACTCACCACAGTTAAGTGAGATATTAACTGCTGCTGAAAATGTAGATCTTTCACTTCTTAATATAAATGCTAGAAGTATTAGGAAAAACTCTAAGGTTATCAATATTGAGCTTGCCCAACTGAAATATAAATTTTCTATCGTGGCCATGTCTGAGACCTGGACAACGGATAGTGACTTGAATACGACATTTATACCAGGATACACTATGCTCCTTAAATCCCGTTCTTTTGGCATGGGAGGGGGAGTTGGCCTATTTCTCAATGACATAACTGTTACTTCCTACTCAGAGAAATGCTATCCTACTGATGACCGACTAATGGAGACCATGTTTATCCAGATTCCTAGTGCTGGTAAATCCATTATTGTTGGAGTGGTATACAAGCCTCCCAATGTGGACCTCTCATCCTTTAATACAGCCTTTGATAACCTCTTAGCTAGACTACACTCAGAAAGGAAACCTTGTTACTTACTAGGGGACTTTAATGTTAACCTCTTGAATGCTGATAAACACAGAGAAACTGAGAACTTCCTTAATCTACTCTACACATATGGCTTCTACCCATTAATTGACAAACCCACCCGCATTACTCCTGATTCTGCAACGCTTATAGATAATATTTTCACAAATGTCCACCCGGCAGTGATTAAGAACTCCTTAATCTGGATTACAGATATCTCCGACCACTTGCCTGTTTGCTGTACGACCCGTGTTACGCTTAATAAGCCACCTCTGGAAACAAATTCTTTACCTTTTAAAAGAATTATTAATGATACTTCGCTCCAGGATTTTAAACAAAAGTTGACACTTATTGACTGGGATATGACTGAGAATACTGATGCTAATAAATCTTTTGATGATTTTTTGGGCAAGTTTACCCACTGCTACAATCTTTGCTTTCCTTATAGACGGCTGGGAGGAAAATCAAATGCAAGTCGTAAAACTGATCTCCCATGGCTTACCTCGGCGCTGAAGAAATCTATTAAAAAGAAAAATAAAATGTACAAAGATTGTGTAAAGGGGGAAAACTCCAATAACAGGGTTCTGTTTAATAAATACAAAGCCTATCGGAATAAGCTTTTATCACTGCTGAGGGCGGCCGAGAAAGGCTATTATGCTAATAAACTTCAACTCCATAGAAATAACCTACATAAAGTTTGGCAAACCATTAATTCAATCATTGGGAAGAGCGCTTTTACTCCTAAGATATCTGAAATTGACCATGGTGGAACTAGGGTCACTGATCCTAAAATTATAACTGTGGGCTTCAACAACTATTTTAGTAATATAGGCCCTAACTTAGCAAAGACCATTGCGCCAGTTAATACTAAGCCTCAGGACTACCTAAAGTCCAGAACCACCCAATCTATTTTCTTTACCCCTGTAACGCCCCCTGAAATTATAGACACTATTGCTCTAATGAATAATTCTCAGAGCAGGGGCCATGATGATATCTCAACCATGATTTTAAAACATTGCTCCTTTGAAGTTTCTTCTGTTTTAGCTGATGTTTTCAACCAGTCTTTAATGCAAGGTATTTTCCCAGACCCACTGAAAATAGCAAAAATCATTCCAGTCTTTAAGTCTGGAGATAAATTAAAGGTCTCTAATTATCGTCCCATATCTATCTTATCACCCTTCTCCAAACTGCTAGAAAAAATTGTCTACACTAGGCTTACCACTTTTGTGCAACACAATGATCTGCTTGCAGATACCCAGTATGGATTCAGGAAAAATCTATCTACAGAATTGGCCTTAATTGATCTTACTAACCAAATTAGTAAATCCTTAGATGATCATCAGACTACAATTGGAATCTTTCTGGATCTCTCGAAGGCCTTTGACACTGTGAACCATGAAATACTTTTGCATAAACTTGAACACTACGGAATACGGGGTACCCCTCTAAAGTGGTTCACTAGTTATTTATCTAATAGATACCAATATGTTTCTCTCAATAATACCTCTTCATCTTTCTTACCTATAATATGCGGCGTCCCGCAGGGCTCAATTCTCGGCCCCCTCCTATTTCTTTTGTATGTAAATGATATACAATCTGTGACCGACTTGAACTTGATCATGTTTGCAGACGATACGAACATTTTTGCAACTGGTCATTGTCCTATCCTTTTGGCTGCATCATTAAATAGTAAACTGGAGGAAATTTGTCATTGGTTCGCAGCTAACTTACTTTCTCTGAACCTGCAAAAAACTTGCTTTATGGTATTTACTAGAAAAATGTTTTCTGATACTGATGTTAATGTTACTATAAACGGAGTTTCTTTGAATCGAGTGCATGAAATCAAATTTCTTGGAGTGGTGTTCTCTGATGACCTTAAATGGAAGAAACATGTAGATATGGTAGTCAACAAGGTATCGAAAATTGTGGGCATACTCTATAGGGTTGGCCATATTCTTGATGCCGATAAATTAAAACTACTATACCACACTTTACTGGAGCCACACTTGACATACTGCTGCTCTGTATGGTCGTCACCGCATAAAACTGGGAATTTAGACCGTATCCTAAGGCTCCAGAAAGCTGCCGTAAGAATTATTACCTGTTCCAGTTACCTTTCTCATTCAAATCCCTTGTTTTATAAGCTGAAAATATTAAAAATTTATGAATTATCCCATTTATCGAAACTTGTGTTCATGTTCAAGTCTGTACACAACTTGTTACCTAATCAATTTTGTAATTATTTTATGACAGTTGATCAAACCCATTCTTACAATACCAGGACCGCGTCCAACTATGTTGTCCCTTATGCACGAACTGCCTCCAGAGCACATAACCTCCAGGTTCTGGGTCCTCGTTTATGGAATTCCCTACCTGATGACCTTAAACGAGAAATTTTTTTACCTGCATTTAAAAGGGGAGTGAAATCAGACTTTTTACTGAAATATACTGAATGCTAAACAGGTCTTTCTAAACAATTCATCGCTTAACTTTGTACCGATTATCTTGCTGTTATGCATACCTCAGCACCTTTTCTTTTTAGTTTCGGTTCTTGTTTTCTTAATTTTGTTTTCATATATCCTTTTTTTACTAGGCTAGGTACTGCACCTGTGTTTCAATTTAATTTTGTTTTATAATTTTGTACTGATTGTGTTGCTACTTTGTTGTATAATATTGGTCAGTGCTAACATTCATATGGTCTCAACAGAACTTTTTTGTTTACAACTGTGTGACATGTATCGTTGACTGAAATGTAAATGTAATTTAGGGGCCAGGTTGATATAAGCTTTTAGCTTTTTCCGGGCTTCCTGTTGCTCAGAGACCGTTTCTGTATCTACTACTTGTATACATGTTCTTTTTGTTTCTTTGGCAATAAATAATAATAATAATAATAATAAAACCGACCGCGCTCTCTTTGCCACTGTTTTGGCTAACAGTAACCACAGGTAGCCTATGCCCTAAGCCTACATGATTTTCTCCCAGATTCACGTTCGCACAACCTTGAAATTTCACGGTTCTGACGTTCTCACAAGAAAATGTTTCATTATTAGAACGCTTTACACTTGTTTACATTCGTTTTAAATTAGGGCCACTTTTAATTTATTACTATACTTCATCATTACCTCACTAGCAATAGACTCTAATTATTGTTCTAGCGCTTCGGCGTGAAACTCGGATGCAGTGTCCGCGCCGTAGGCCAAGCTGGGAGCGCCTATGAGCAGCGAGATTGAAGGGGCGCCTTTTGATAAGAATCTCCAAGATTTAGACTATGATGAGTTTTAAAGGGATTTATTTATGTGATTTTAGTCTCATCCAGTAAACATTCGAGATTATGACTCCGTGACTTTACGACATAATTTAATAGAAGTAGACCTATGGCTAAACTTGACCAATCTCTCAGAATTGCCAGTAACTCACCGCAGATAATAGAAACATCTTCGTTATGGACACAATTGTGAGTCCCCCAAGAGCTGTGCTGACAGAGTTCAATACCAGATTCATCGCCACGGCAAATCACGTCGTCCAGCCATATCTGGCCAGTTCCGTTGATATGACGATTTCCGCTGAATCTTCCAATGCGCCTATATAATAATTATGTAAGATACGATAAAAGTGTGATATAGACGTTGAATGTGTATAATCGTATATGATGACATTTGAAGAAGATAAAGCATGCATCCCTGTTAAAAGTGATTTCCTCATTGGGTTGTCATTCCTAGAGATAATTCGAGCATAGCCTACAGTCTTGACCTCATAGGCCTAATTAATCTTCGTTTAATTAGACAAATCAGGGTGACACACCGCAACCAGTTACATGTCAATACACTTTAAAATAAACAGTAAAATAATGTGAAGATAACAATGTGAAAGAGAACCCTCGGAATAAAGAATCAGGAATCAGGCTGGGGCCTTAACGGTGGGGGAAGTTGGTTCCACACGTGTCCTTGATTGAGAAGGATAGCTTCGAAGAGCCAACCATAGTTGCCAAAGCGTTTTTTAAAATTCTTCTCCAAAAAATCCTGCTTTTTCGTTTTCCGTTTTTTTATTTTTTCTGCAACCACATTTTTTTTATTTACTGCCTGTAGGCTAATTATATTTAGCTGTCTCAATACTTTCAAGGATTGCGCTAATTCAGCGCATTATTTTACCATTTCACTTACCGTACTTAGTGTAGGCCTAAGTTGTGTTATTTGCAGGCTGGTTGCAATTAAATTGCGTTAAAAAGGTAATCAAATTTTAAGCTGTAGTGCAAAATGTAACTAAGTCTAATTTTTTCGTTTTCCGCTTTTAATCGTCTTTTCTATTTTTCAAAACAGAACGACGTTTTAAATCGCTTTTTATTCCATTTTTTGTTTTAGGCATCTATGGACTCAACCATCCGCCGTTTCCTATCCATTACGGCCGTTTTGAATAATGCAACGTAACCTTTGGAAATAGATCGTAGCCTTCGGAGGTAAAAATATAAAAATCATATAATATATATGGGTATGTGTAGGCCTATATAGGCTACCATATATCCATAGGTAAAGTTAATAAAATATTATTACCCGAAACCAAGACTTGCACACGCAACCTGCGCACTGGCATTTGTAAAGCTGTCATCGCACACTGTACCCCAGATGCCAGAATAGTAGATTTCGAGCCTCCCTTCCATAGGCGTTGAAACGCCTGTTAGTTTATTGACCAGTCTGACAGCATAATCAGATATATTTCCTAAAAATAATAACGCGTCTCGTGGTGAATTAACAAGGTCTATTAAGCAATTTAGTTAAGCCAAAACTCCTGACCGAGATTTAGACCACAGCCGACCTGGCCAATGGGCTTATGATAGTTAAGCTGTAGTGAAAGAAAAGTCGAATAGGACCTACAAAAGAAAGAGCAATTGCTAGCGTAGCCAAAGTCGTAGACGTTTATCATCGTCGGCGCCGTTAAAATTAATAGACGTTGCAAAACAGCGTAGGTCTAAGTCATAGGCCTAATTATGTTACTGATGACTGCCCGAAAGTCCATGACATTAGGTCAATGATTCTAGCTTTCATGATTGTCTGAATGTGATCAATACCACAACTGATTGAGACATCCTCTCCGTGATTGCAATCGTTTGAACCCCAAGTTCTATGCTGACAGTTTTCGATTCCGTATTCGACTCCTGAGCAGATCACGTCATCCAACCAGATTCTGTCGGTTCCACGACCATGACGATTTCCAATAAATGTCCCGATGTACCTGGTGGAGTAAATGTAGCAATGCAATGCAAATTACTGCGTGGTCTAAAAATAAGCAAGAAGGCCTAGGCTATATGTAAATAGGTGATCTCTATAATAGCACGCCATCTATGCATGCAATGGCAAAATGAATCACGAAAGCAAATTATTTGGAGTACAGAAACAAAAATAAAACCGATGCATTCCTAAGAAAATTTAAAGAATGTGTTATTAAGAGTATACATGCAGACATGAAGGTGGGTCCTGCATTACCTCTAGACCTTTATCGCGTACCCCAGAAATGTAGTTTTAAAAAATACGTAGCGCTTAAAAGTTTGATTTTTTACAAGATGTCGAATATCATGCAATGCAATACAATAAAACAATCCAACTCCATTGTATTAGGCTGCAAAGACTTAATGAATGAATTGTATTCACCCGTAACCAAGACTGGCACATGCCACTCTAGCACTGGCGTTTGTAAATGAGTCATCGCAAACAGTTCCCCAGATTCCATTGTAGTAGATTTCCAATCGTCCTTCTGATGAATTGCTAACGGATGTCAGTGAGTTAATCAGCCGCACGGTGTAGGTAGGGATTGCTACAAATGTTTTCATTTGCAAGATTTTTATCACCAGTAGGTCTACTAAAACAACGTTGTTATGACATTGAAGAGCATCATAGACACACTGTCTTGCTGGCTTACAGACGTCCTTACAGTTGCCACCAGGGATATAGTATGAGTCAATGCGGAGTAGCCTGATATTCGCGCTTGTAGGAAGTAAGTCGTTAAAAGTTATAAAGGCGTATTTGGAAGGATTTATCGAAAGTATCAAACCACAATAGACAAGCGTTGCATGTCTATAGCCAAACAACAATGGAATTTCAATGCGCAATTTCATTTCATTAACCCAGTTAAAATTTAAATTAGGCCTCGCGATAGAAAAACAACCACTGATATTATAAATGCTCAAGTGCTCCACCATTATAATAGCACAAGTTTTTCCTTAGAATAGATTGTCTTCCACCTATTTAATTATTTGTTCAGCCGTTCACTTCCTATTTTTCTTTAACCTGTTATAACTATATTCATATTGTGCAACAGTGACCTTCTGCGTCTTGGATCTAAAGCTCTTTCGAGAAATTACTCTAGAAAAGGAGCGAAATAGAAAAATTATCTAATTTTGCAGTTACATATTCCGACGACCTGTAAACCTAAATTACAATCACTTACAATCACACAGGAACCAAGATCGTTAATTTTATGAATACACCTTACACAAGAATCCAGATCGCTGAGCAGCCTACTTATCAAGAAAACAGCTAACAGGCTTTCATACATTCACCGCCACTGTCTAGCTTAGGTGCACTTGCCTATAAGCTTACCACAACCAAAAGTAGTTTAGCCTAATACCCAGTTCCTACATAGCCTACCTGGTGCTGATATCGCATGACTGTCCAATGTGTTTATCATCAACAGCAAGAACACATAAACAATAAGTTTCTTTGCTGCTCGCATTTCAGTGTCTGAGCCGAAAAGGACAAAATTTAGAAAGGCGCCTATCACTTTGGTGTTATTTCTTTTAACTGGCCGAACCTCCTTTGACTTAATATGATAGGTCGGTGCTTCGCTTTGAACCACATGGCATATCGCCAAGAGGCGGATCCAGAGGGGCCAATCCGGCCATGACCCCATTTAGAAATTTCTTTATTTTTGACCAGCTATTCTGGCTGGGAAAGTTGGCGTGCTGCCATCTATGAGTAGTTCCGTAGGCCCCTCCCTACGTCCCACGGGGTCCATACACGAGGTCCGTACATTGGACCTGTACGACACTGTACGACTAAAAAGAGGTCATCAACTATTTTGGCAGATAAAATGGTATCTTTTTCTTGGGAATTTTACAAATGACTAAAAAGTCATCAGATATTTCGACGACCAAGATGAAAATTTTCCCCTGTCCCAAGACCGAAAATTGTTACCCTCCCCCCTTCGAAAATTTCTGTATCCGCCCTTGATATCGCATAGTTAGTTATCTGTTGTTATGCACGCAATCTAGACTTAATTTACGTCCAACGGACTAAATTAGGCTCATCCGTGTAGATGTCACACGATTAGTCCCACACAAATACACCTAAACATGATTAGGCCATAAATATGATAAAATTATATTATCTCCGTCATAATGGCCATGTGTGTTTGTCTCATGTACTGTTTCGAATCACTTAGTTAGCCAGGTGCAGGTTTTATATTTTGCGGAAATTCCATTCTCTGAATGATATAGACTGTGCTTGAATTTTTTGACGAGCTACCGCCAAAACTATGTCAGATAATTTTTTATTTGAGAGTAAAAATGATCTCTATAAAATGATTTCACGCATGATACATGTAGATATTCACAAAAGATAATTCTGCAACTTCTATTTATTGAAAATAATTTTTAAAAGAAAAAACTTACGCACGAGCAAAGGTGAAAGAAGCGTTGGGTTCAACAAGACATTGTATTGATAAATTATAATTCGCTTAAATCTTTGAGACCTCTTTGCATATAGTGCACGTAGATAAACCCGAAACGCTAATAGTGAAGCATGCTGGAAACACTGTATACCCAAGTCTTTATCGTATTTGAATCGTCCGTAGGTTACTTAGGCCTAGAACCATAATTATAATTATTACTTCATAATTATTGAATGGAATTTTATGACGCAAATAAGCACGCTGCTTTCTGGCTGCTCTGCATTAGATGCCTTAATGAGCATAAGTTTAGATGCTGAATCGATCACAATAGTAAAGTACATAATTCAGGTATTTAGATATCTGTCATGACCATTCGCATCAGATTCTGTCAACCCTTAGTGTCTGGTTCATGGACAGGCGAAAGCTGTAATTATAATCAGCCATTGAATAATGGATATTGGCCTATACGCGTACAGTGTAGGCCCTATCTAATCAGAGAGGCAAAATACGACACGACTTATCTATTTCATCCTGCTTCCAGAAAACAGAGTCACGAGCTTCAGAGCGTCTGGACCGAGTTGAACTTTGCATTGAACTTATTGCGTGTTTCCTTGCACAGTTTTTGTGATGTCTGGTTAAATACTTTGATCAGAGTCAATTATATTTAAGTGCAGTTTAATTGTACGCACGTCATAATCCTTATACGCCCGATAACTCATGACTTCGAAACACCTTGAAAAAAGAGCAGCGTAATAATATTATCATCTCTCGAGTAATTTGTAGTGGAGCTGGCTCAAAGTTCCAACAAAAACTGTTTGTGTCCTGCACAGTACCGGTAGTTGGCACAAACTGATAGCATGTCCTGTGGTGGTGGTCAAATAGCTTGAGATAATTTTAACTTAATATCCTTCATGAAATGAAGCAGGCTATGCATATTATTTTGGTGGTGATTTTATGGTCGAATTCAGCGTTCAGAATTTTTATTCCAATTTAATGACTGCGCGAACGACAATTTGGCTACTTCTGTTGAGACACTGAAAAAATCACTTTACTACAATATCTTTTAAATAGTTTCTCAATTTTTAGAGACCGCAGGCATTATCCAGCCAAGTAGGGTTGATAAATGTAACCTTTATCGTGACCGTTGAACTTTGCGCTCTTTGGCCAATGGGGAGCTCCATGCCTTTTACTAGACAGAATCGAGCCTTCTAGGTTAGTGGCCCGTCCACATGGAATGGGCTCCCGATTGCACTGCGCCTGCTGCCTGCTTTCTTCTGGTGCTCGAGACCTATCCTTTTTCGACCGTGGCTTTTCTGGGAGAGCCTATGAGTAGTCTTCTTGAAGAGGCGCTATATAAATTTTAGAAATGAACGAATGAACGAACGAATAATTATAATTATTCATTCCACAAAAAGCGCGCAGCAATAATTATTGCTGCGCGCTTTTTATGGTGTTTCTGTTTTGTATATGAAGAGTGCCAATTGAAGCGGATTCGCTGAGGCACAGGAAGACAGTCTGGAAAACAAGCAAACCTAAATGTTGTAAGGAAATATACAAAACACTAGGCTACACAGGAATAAAGGTAAATTGAATCACAAGACCTATGACAAATTCTAACAAGCATTTATTACATTGTAACAAAAAGTTAACAAATTTTGTTAACTTTTAAAGCTAGGCACGGTCAGGCTGCAACAGAAATGTCACTGACATCGTCAAGCTTTCAACTCAGGTAGCCTAAGCAATTCGGACTAAACCTACATAAAATAATTGTAAGCAGAATATTGACTGAATAACGCATAATGATCCTATAGGGTGCTTGGAATGTGTTATTCGTTCAAGCAACGCTTAAAATGCCATGTTTTTTTTTACAAGGCGTATGTTAAATCAATGTTCAACTTTGCGTGGAAGTTCACTGTAGGCTTAGAATACTATTTCGAAGGTGCATATAATATTCTCGATCTTGGTCTCTCCTCCGTCAGGTCTGCAACAACGATGAGGCCTCAACATGACTTCTCAAACTTGATCTGTCCCTGAATTTGCTCACAGAATTCCTCACGAGGAATGACCCATGTTCTGCGCCATGAGATTGCCAATAATATTATTTCAGATAATCATATTTGTGACGCAGGGGCTCGAAACCCGTCGTTTGTCGCTTCCTAGATATTGCGCTAGACGCCGAAATAGGCGAGAGGGGTAAAGAACGCAGCTTATTTTTCAATTCACTATATGACTGTGAATTCGCCCTAATTTGAGAAGTAGTGAACCGATTTTGATGCCGTTTGGGTTATCTGATTCAGAATATATGCCTCTAATGCCCAGAAAATTTTCAGAATAATAACTTAGTGGATTTAGTAGACTTGGATGACACGAATATTCAGAAACTTTTTATTTTATTTTTTCACTATAAACTAATGAAAGAATCAAAGGAGCACAACTTTTGTTAGAAAAAAAAGATAATTTCATTGTGTTAAAAGCATTTTAGAGCATGGTCATTGTAGCATATGACTAAATCAAAAGGTAAAAATCCGACATGTGACGGGTTTTGAGCCCCTGTGTCACATTTAAGAAAATTTCGTATACCGGTACAGCTCATAAATGTTTACATTGCAAATATCTAAACGAATCACTTCTATATTGCGACTCAGCTGTGATGTCTATAACTTATAAGCATGAATTGTGTTTGCAAGGACATTTCGGCGCTCGTGAATAAGTTTGTGCTATGCCCCTGATTTTTGAGTGGCACTTGAGGAGTTTGTTGACTACTATAATTGTGATTACTGTCTGACATCTGGTGTGAATGAAATGCATTAACAGCAATTAGCTAGCATGCCGCGTAATCAATGGTCAGTTGAACAACATGATTGTCTTCTTTCTTGTTGGTTAGTGTTCGGGATGTTGTGCCAGTTTTGCACAATGAAACCGATGGATTTCTTCATAGGCTCTGTGATAGGCCTATTTTCGCTCGGTTGAGACATTGTTTATGCTAAGCTTTTGTTTGACGTGTTTTTAGTTATTAATCTACTAATTTTCATGAGGTGGGTTTTAAATTTAGAATTCTGTATAAAAGCTGTAATGTCAATGAGAGAAATCTGCCATACAATCATCATAAAGTAGTTCGGAATCTGGTTAGCTGCTGTGTTCACAGATCGTATCCTTCAATGGAATTTCATCCGTGTTTCTTGGAGAGTCTTCGCCTAACCCGACAACAAAAAATTCACTCTCAGTATGAAACCGAAATAAATAGACTATGTTCAAACTTAAATTGTCTTAGTTCTCTTCTGAAATAATTGTTTTGAAGCTACAAGATCATCAACCAAGCTTTGAAATGATCGATAGATTCATCTGCGTTTAAAATGCAAATTTCATTTAGATTGCGATCCTTTCGTTCTAAATATCGAATATAATTTTTCAACATAGTTACGGACAAAAGTCTTTTGTTTTTGTATCTGCAGCATTATGCAAGATGTGTCTCTTCAATAGCCGTTCTATTAATAATCATTCTTTCTTATGAAAACCAACTTCATGCCACTATTATTAGTAAATAGAAAACTAATGAGTTCAAACATTCCGGCTGTACCGAGTATTCGCTTCGGGGCCAAATAGAGTGGCAAATAGTTTTCGGTATTCGGTCGAGTAGTAGGCTTAGTAGTTGGACCGAAGGCGAATTATAGTAGTCGAGTGAGTCTGTATATGCATATGCGGTTGCCATAGCGAGTGGACTGAAGTAACTCATTAGCAAAATGCCAGGCCTTGCCTACTGTCAGATCAGGACCGCGGTATCGCTGTGTCAAGAATCTCATTCTTTGTGAGCACTGTTGTGCAGTCACTGACTATTCGTATTCGCACTCGGCCGAATGGTTGACACAATTACTCGTATTAGGCCGAATTGTGGTAATCACCTATTCGGTACAGCCGTAGTTAACACACTTGCACAGTAATAGAATTTTGCATTGTAAATGAATATATGGGCCGTCTAACCTGAACCTGTAGACCAGAATGCCGCACACTTGAACCGTCGTCTTAAAGTGATTGCAATTATGAGGAATATTATTACAATTACAATGGGACCAACAATTCCGATTATCCAAATTGTTGCTTTTCCTAAAAAGCAAAGAGTAATCGTATTTATTAACCGAAATTTAATGATCGAACTTACGCAACAAAAACCCTTAATGCACCTGCAAGCGCTACAGTAAAAGTGTTGAGTTGCAACTTGCAAGTCAAAATTAATGTCAATAATAATGCACTAGCTCATAGGCATAGCATAGTAATCACATTATTGACAATTTAACACCAGGTCAAATTTTATCCAAGGTAGCCGGAGTATCTACTATCTAAGCCTAACACACTGGATTAATCAAGAAATGCAACAATATGCTAATGCAGTTTGATAGGAACCTTCTTACAAAGTCAAGAGTGCATTTAAGAAGTAAGCTTACAACTCAAGCTATTTAAATCAAGCTCATGGAATGCAGTTCAACAAAGTTAGCAAACTATAATTATTAGTTTTTCCTTAGGTTGTTAAGCCTATATTTCTAATAATTGTTAAGATACACTTAACCCTGTTTGCATCTAACTGAACCACAGGCCTACTATGAAATAGGGCTGCCAACTCTTGATTTTGCCATTCCGGACGCCTATTAAATTTTATACTAATAATATTAGTCCATGAAAGTGGACATTGTGTATATTATATACACTGTCCACATACTGTATATTGCAGAGGCACAAAGTCGTGGAAATCAGCACGTCATCTCTCAAAAAGCATTAGAATGGACAAACAGTACATAGAACAAAAAATTATGCCAGTGAGTGTCGGTGGTTTGTAAAGTTTTCATGACTTGAACACAGCGCTGTCCAACATTCGATGTTCAGCCAACAACGTTATGTTTAATAGAGCGCAGAACGCAAAATCATCACACAACTTGCAGAGTTTAGTGCGAAAAACAAAACATTTTGTCAAGTGCATCTCTACCACAAATTTCTGGACAATCTGAGATCAATCCGGGACACGGGACATACAGGGTCGATTCCGGGACCGTCCCGGGACGATTGGCAGCCCTACTGTGAAAATATAATGAGCTGATATTATTATATTTGTGAAAATACAATGAGCTGAGCATCCATGCTTTTCACTGAACTACCTGAACTGTTTAAAGCTGCGTTCGTATTTCGCTCTGTAGTAGTTGACGAATTCGTGACTGTTAAGGTCTTTGTCGATGATAGTTTTGATTCTCTCGGTGATATACTTGATGTTGAGTTTCCTGTTCACAATATAGAAGTGCTAGGCTAAGTGTTTTCGATGGTAGTCTTGTTGTCATGGTTGACTATAATGATGTTAAGATAAATATGAATATCTTGCAGGTCGACAGCTTGGTATTGCTATAAGACACAGTGGAAATTCTGGGCAATACTTTTGGAGGACACTTCCATTATAGGTGTGACACGCTTAGTTGGGCAGTAGCTGATTTGGAATATTATTGGTTCCAGCTGACTGGTCTGCTATTGATAACAATAGCTTAAAAGTGGATTCCAATGACAATATTTCTCTTCAAACAGATGAGTCCATTGCATTATAGCCTAGGCCTACTTTGGGCTGGTTTTAAATTTATTTTTCGAATGGAATGTTTCCTTTTAAAGCACAGCTTACACTTCATTTAGTCACGAAAATATTGAGACAATGATTAGTGAATACATTATTCATAGAAATGTGCACAATAATCTTGTTTGCACTATATTCGCTATTCGCTTCTTTCATTCCTTTGGACATCCATTCGTTCCCGCATTCAAGGCGTTATAAAGCAGCAAGGAAACGAAACCCATTATTTCTAGATGTGACCATCCATGAAGGACGCGGTGAAGATTATAAAACGAAGAAAGATCTAACATAATCCACACAAACCACAACTGATTGAAACGTCCATGTTGTGAATGCAGTTATGAAGACCCCAGGGTCGTGCAGAGCATTGGTCGAGTCTTGTCTCCGTGCCAACGCATGCGACTTCATGCAACCAGATTTGTCCAGTTCCGCCTCCATAACGAGACCCGACGTAAATGCCGACATGACTAATTTTTGCAACATTCGTGACAGAAACACAACTTAGAAACTTGCTGGGCTAAACATCACTTAGAAAAATTCAGATTATATACGTTTTATTTGTTATGATAATTCAGACACTATGCTTGCTAATATGAATTATTTTTCGTATGTAGGCTAGTTAGCGAGTTTGCTCGTGAAAAAACCTTTTTGCAGACAAATAATTGTCTAACTTATCACACTGCATTAGTTGAATAAGTTTGTCCCCAAGGTGTATTCATAACTAAATAAATCATCAATAAAAAATGCTTAGTGCTTGATGAATACGACTGACGACAAAACGCTAAATTCAACTCAATTCAAACTCTTTGTATAATGTGCCATAAAAATGCAGCAGAGAAGTTTGCACTTGGGTGTGAATGTAGAAGCATGTTTACTGGTTAGCCAGGGTATGGTTCACCAAGCAAGTATTATCGAATGAACGAGACATTATCATTTTTGAAAAGACACATTGGCAAAATGTAAAATTAATTATTGCGCTTGAGTGTCAGCTTCATGAAGACCTAAGAGAATGTGGACTTACCCAAAGCCAAGACTTGAACACGCAACTCTTGCATCGATGTGGCTGAAACGGTCAGAGCAAACCGTTCCCCAAGCACCTGCGTAGTAAATCTCCAATCGACCTTCCTTAAGATTTCCAGTGGGATTCGCAAGTCTAACAAGCGTTCCTAAAGTAAACATAACTCCAGTCTCCATGGGTCATCATTTGAAACAACCCTTGAAACTGATCATAAAATTTCACGATGGAATGCATATCATGTTTCAAAACAACAGCAATGTCTCAATTAGAAAAGAGAACATGGAGACAATGGACCGTGAAGTGATTAAAAGTCTGCTCTCTGACCTGGGCATAATAATTTATTACAGCAAAACTTGAGTTCATATAAAATTGACTATGTACAGAGCAAGGCATGCTTCGTTTTCCATTAGATCATTCCTTCAATCGTTAATAAGATAATACATCCAAGGTAGCCTACTCACTGACAAGCTGACTGACTTACTTAGTACTTAGTCCTTCCCGTGCAGGACTTAACATCGGGCAACGCAACTTCTCCACTCATCCCTGTCCATCGCCAGCTTAATCCAATGTAGCCGTATTTAATTATAGTTCGCGAAAGAATTCAAATTGTTAGTAAAACAGGGATTTAGCTGCACGAAACTAGGAATTAATGCTAAAAGCTCATTAATATTAACTTCATTGAAGACGTGTGTTGAGAATGTATGTCTATTTGAAATCAACAACGAAATGAAAAGATAAGGAAAATTAAACGTCACGACATGAGAGGAGAAAAACACAGGCTATAGGGCGCCTATACATGTACAAATTCATGAAGAAATAAGTTCAAGAGCACTGTATCAGATAAGATATGTATGCACTAGGACACTGATCATAATCACAGTTGTGACATTCACTTACCACAGCTTATGGAAACATCTTCACCGTGACCGCAATCGTGCACGCCCCACTCCTTATGATCGCATTTGTCTATGCTAGCTTCTGTTCCGTTGCATTTAACGTTATCAAGCCATATTGCATCTGGTCCACCTCCGTGACGATTGCCAATCGCAGCACCGACGTAGCTGATTTAAAATGTAAATGAGAATGTGTCAGTCAAATGCAAAAATGCTTTTTAGTATCCGCTAGATTTTGACTCCCAGTTAATAATTTCCATGAAAATAAGCATTCAATGTGTAAGCTTAATCAAACAAAGAGAACTTACCCAAATCCGAGGCTGGCACATGCCACTGCTGCGCTTAGACTAGAAAAGTGGTCGTCACACACAGCTCCCCAGATCCCTGAATAGTATATCTCTAATCGTCCTTCCTTAGAGTTGTTACCGAAAGAATTTATTAATCGCACTGCGAAATCCGAAGTGTCTCCTGCAAATTCAAGCATTTATTATTACACAGTCACAATGGCTTGTCAAATTCTCATAAGATCTCTCACCTTCATAAATCTCTATTCTCTAAGGACTGTATAAGTAAAACATCATTTATTCCGCCACATATTGTACATATGAAATCCACTATACAGTCAGCACAATGGATAGCGAAATTCATCGCTTGTCATATAGCCTATACTAGTGTTAGCTTACCCTGTGCAATTAATATAGTATTATATTATTAGTATTGGCCTCATAGTATCTTAGCCTAGAATAAGTTAAACAATAAAAGTGGCGCTTAACTACGTAGAAGAGCGGCGGTGCACCGTAATACAGATTAAGCCCAATAAGATGTGTTGTACTTGTACACTCAAACGTCACGTGATACAAAATGTCGGGTGAGTTGCCTAGCGACGAGCGTCGCTCAGAAACCGTTAAAGAAATTCCGCCATGGTGTTGGTTGATAGGAAGTGAGTCAACTCGAATTATGGAGTTGATAATCGTAATATTAAACGACAGATTCTTAGGCTTCGGATGACTCTTCTCTGAATCAGAATTCACATCATCATTAAATTTTCACTGGTTTAATACGCGAACGTGGGGTTTAAAAGTCATCGATTTGCAAATGGTCGACGGTCGAATTCTTATAGCCTAACACACTGTTGGTCACGTGGAACGGTAGAAAATCGTTTTCACGGATTTTCGAATTGGACGGAGAATCTGTACTTTAGCATGAATCGCTTTACCACTTTACTCTCAGCAGGCAGGTGATAGTCCTAGGCCTACAGCTGAATTTCATACTGGTCTGTGGGTGAGTTCACGAATTCTATAATGACAGTCACTTTAACGTCAAACGATGTTAATAATTATATTGTCTGTGCGGATAGGGTGATCTAATATAAAGTCGGACACCTTTTCTTCTGACCGATGCCACACCGTAATGGAACGTCGTATTTAGAAAATTTAAAGTTTATTGTGTAGCTTATCATCTCATCCAACTAATGCAGTCAATTAGACCTGGTCAATTCTATACAAACGCGACATAGAGTGTGCCAAGTACAGCGAGCTGACTAAATTTGACTTTTCGATTTTTCAGGTAAAGCTGGACACTTTGATTGGTAAACTCGGACAACATAATATGCCTATATGATCTTATGTTGTTAGAGTCGGACAATCAATAAACTAAGCGATTTTCATCAAGATCTGTGCCTAATTTAAGAGTAACATAACAATGAACATTGAAACACTTGAATAAATCAACTAAACGTCAGTACTCAGTAGGCCTACCTACATTTATTATAAAGGTTGCATTGAGGGGCCTACTAAATGTTCAATCGTCACAGGCCGCCACTGTATTCGGTCCAGCAATGTTTGTAACAGTTGACAGAACATTTAAGAGCCGTTTGCAGGACCTTTATTAAGCAACTCGGTGAAGGCTGTAGCAACGTAAGTGACCTAGACTAGGCCTACTATGGCAGAGGCGGATCCAGGATTTCTGGTTAGGGGGGGCGTAAATACTACCAATCCAATCCCGTAAATATATATATATATATATATATATATATATATGAAGTTAGATCACGCAAAACTATAATGATCCTTTTTATAGAAAATGTTATGGAACTTTAACAAAATATATAGTTTCTCATATAAAACCACTGGTCTCCACTGAAGGTTAACAGTGAAACGATTATAAATTAGTTATCGGTTTTGATCATGCAACCCATGATCCAAAAAGGAAATAATTAAGTGTCACATGCCAGTGGATTAAGCAGTGTCATTCTCCTTGGATGCTTTCTGGCGTAGGCATTGATAATGTCATCAATGTCTAACTTGATGTCCTTGTGGACAAACAATAAAATGAGTGCATTAAATATGTCCTCGTTCATTGTACTTCGGAAACACGACTTCACAAATCGCAGACTAGAATTTGCTCGTTCAACACTGCAAGCCGTGACAGAAGTGAGCAGCAAAATGTGAATTATTGTGGTAATATTTGGATACATAATACGACAGGAGGGGCTGTCAGCGAGGGTGTCCGACAGGGTGCTTGGTGTGCTGTCAGCGTTTCTCCACATCTGCTGCCAAAGCTTTAACTCTTGATGAAAAGAATCCGGCGAAGGCAGGTCATCATGATAGTAATGAAGTATACCATCAGCCAGTGTTTAATCTAGTCCCCCTTCTCTGGGGGGGAAAATTGAGGTTTCTGGGGGGGAGACAGTTGAGCGTCCGAAGGACGCTCGTGATGCGCGTAGCACCAAGACTGGGAGGGGGAGGGGTATGGGGAGGGGATGTACCCCTCCCCACCAGAAACATTTTGAATTTCCACATTGCAATGGCAGCATTTTAAGGTGTCATCTTAACAAAATAGCTGTACTTTTTCAGTGACACATTAGAAACTTTTTGAATTTCCACATTGCAATGGCTGCATTTTAAGGTGTCATCTTAACAAAATAGCTGTACTTTTTCAGTAGCCCATTAGAAACTTTTTTTTGAATTTCCACATTGCACTGGCAGCATTAGGCTATAAGGTGTCATCTTAAAAAAATAGCTGTACTTTTTCAGTGGCCCATTAGAAACTGTTTGAATTTCCACATTGCAATGGCAGCATTTTAAGGTGTCGTCTTAACAAAATAGCTGTACTTTTTCAGTGGCCCATTAGAAACCTTTTGAATTTCCACATTGCAATGGCAGCATTTTAAGGTGTCATCTTAACAAAATTGCTGTACTTTTTCAGTGACCCATTAGAAACTTTTTGAATTTCCACATTGCAATAGGCTGCATTTTAAGGTGTCATCTTAATTTGATAGTATCATATATTATAGTAGTAAATAATGTTATTATAATCATTTGATAATAAATAATATCACGGTATATTATGACACTTCATGCAAAACAATGATGAAAACAGTAACCAAAAACCAATGTCATTTCGTCAAATTTTTCTGTGGGGGGGGAATGTCAATCCTGAGGGGGAATTCCCCCCCAGAGACGTCTAGATTAAACACTGACCATCAGCAGTGAGTGCGTCGATGTTTGAAACATTATAGATTAGATGGAATGAGACTTAGACCACGAATTGCTTGTTTTGCAAGATCTCCAAATCGTAGGCTAAACTGCTGAAGTAGACTGTCCAGAAATGGAAGATAAATGTTTAGTTTGAGAACATTTGCTGCAGGTTTAGGGGGGGCGTACGCCGGCTCCGCCCCCTCTAAATCCGCGCCTGTACTATGGGACCTTCGTACCAGAAGACACACAGGCAGGCCTATACACAAATTAAACTCGACTAGTGGTTCGATCCACGAAAAGTCGAATAGGACATGAACTTTTCTAATTTATGAAACATTCCAAACAAGTGAAAATATATTCATCATCAAAGACCCCACATTCTTCTGCGTATACTTTTGGTAAAACCATATGTAGCGTCGACCTTCACATTTATACCAATGGTATGGTGAGAATTTCTGTGAGAGTAATAGGGGTTCAACCCGCCACTAGTCTTTCTTAGGATCCCATAGTAAAGTCCTAATTGCACACTCCAACTCCGCATAAATCGAAGTCTGAATCCCACTTATTTTTCTACACTTCTCATTCTGACCTCTTAGGATCGTAAAAATTGTCATATTTAGGCATAGGTTAATGATACACATAAAGCAGTTTCCATCGGCCTTTAATATCTCTATATTTTTGCTAATCTTTTTGCCCTGGTTTTGCTATCAGGCAAGTTGTCGTCAAAAGATAACAAATATGAAGCATTGACATGGACCTTGTTTGTCAAAGTCGGACGCATTTCAGCAGGTGTAATAAGTTTGTCCGACTTTGACACACGCATGTTAAATATGCATGTTTCAAAGTCGGACAAAGTTATGGCAAAGTCGGACACATTTCAGCAGGGTAAAATAATTTTGTCCGAGTTTGGCACACGCATATTATATGGTAAAGTCGGACAGCAAACAACTGCAGTTTAAGCCATGACACTAATTCAATATCACTCAAACAAGTTACGCAAACCATATATTATACTGTAATCTCTATGAAAAAAAATTGAAACTCTTCCTCTGAACAATTAACATTGACATAAAACCTTAGCAGTGAAAAAGGGGTTTCACTATGTCAGATTTTAAAACTCTAGAAATCGACATGCATCGAAAGGAGGTGACATCTTAAAATTTAGGCAACGATATCTTCAAGGTTGTGAAGTGTTTATCATTAGTTGGACCCTCTGCAAATACAATCTATGAAACAGCCATCTGGTGATCGAAGTCTCTTCTGCGTGGCAGGTCGGCAAAATTTGTGTCCGACTTTACCTGATGTCCGACTTTATGTTAGGTCACCCTACAAAGAAAAGTTATTTCGTCTAAGCTTACCACATCTAATTGACACATCTTCACTATGCGAACAGTTATGGGAACCCCAGGAGCTTCGAGGACACATATCGATACTTTGTTCAGTTCCCCTACAAGCAACGTTATCCAACCAGATCTTTTGGTCAGTTCCATTGGCATGACGATTCCCGATGTATGTTCCATTATATCTGGTTCCACAAAAACAAATCAATTAGAAATTATTGTCTTCAATGCCATATATTCGCTAGAAGATGGTTGGTTTTTGGAGTAGAAGGCCCAGCATAAGGTAATAACTCATTTATTGACTCAACTAGAACTGACAGCTGTACCATGATAAATGTTGAAGCGGTGCCGACAAGAAAACCCGCCTTAGTCAAAGGATCTTGTATGTACATTGTACAATCATATAATTTATTTTGCAAGAATTACGCTAATTTTGTTCCCCTACATTAGTTCCCATCTATTCGAAAATTCAGGTACCGTTACGCTCTCATAAATTTTATTTATCCGAAAATTATAGTTTAGGATAGACGGCAAGGATGGAATTCGCAGAACCGCGCAATCAATAAGTCGAAATGTCATATAGATGTTCAAAGTGATGATGACACAATTATTATAGTTATAATTATAGTACCACTGAAAGAGATTAAATTATCTGAATTACCCAAAGCCGAGGCCAGCACAAGCAACTTTTGCACTGGCCTCTGTGAATACACTGCTGCTGCTGCTGCAAACTGTTCCCCAGACTCCATCGTAATAGATCTCCAGTCGTCCCTCTCTCGGATTGTTTGCCGGATATAGTGAATTGACAAGCCTCGTCGTTACACCTGGAGGATTAAACACACAGAAATGCTGAACAATAAATCAAATTTGCGTTACATAATTATCAAAATTCATATTATTTAGACAGGATCCATACTGTACTCCTACCATGATCCTGTTTTAGACTGGTTACATCTTCGAATTCATGGAGTTATTTTTGTTAAATTTCAATTTAATTAAAACTGCTGGCATTTAAAATAACTTTAACAAGTAGCCTAGTCCCAAATATCTAAGCTACTGGGCCTAATACTCGCTAATCAAATGTAGCCTACCCTGGTAATAATAATAAATAATAATAATAACGACAATTTATATGGCGCCGTAACGCGGCCATACCGCTACAAGGGCGCCTCACAAACGGCCAACTGCGGGATACGCCTTAGCGTAACGCGGAAAGCATATGGCGCATAATTATTAAACTTACTAAGAACTGGGCAATTTCATCTCTGAAATGCCTTGCCTTTAACGAGTAATTTAGGCCCTAAAACTTAGTAGACCTAAATGAATTTTGTATTGTCAGCATTATTCGTCTTGGTGCAAGGGCCTTGTAAAATTTCATAGTCTAGCCTATATCGAACAAAAAAAATCGTCATTAATTTAAGATGATAGCCGACATTAAGCAACTAGGTCAAAATGCGTTACTGGAAACCGAAATTCAAGTTTAATACAATTTGGAATAGTAGGCATACATCGCGCTTAAGAAAAGTTTAAATCCTTCTTGCCAATGACCTAGCAAATATTTTGCCTTTACTGCGCTTATTTGGGGCGCTGTGGTGTATCGGTATGTTCTGTGCGGCAAAACGGCTGAGAAGGCAGGCCTACATGGGTGACTAGCGGCCGGCGTTGCCTGAGTAGGATATTATAAGATACTCGCCGCAACTAATTGAGACGTCTTGGTCGTGAGTGCAGTTATGTGTTCCCCATGGAGAGTGACTGCACTCGTCGATGTTCGGTTCGGTACCAATACAGACGACTTCATCCAGCAGAATTTGACCAATTCCAGGACCATGGCGTCTATCGATAACTGTTCCAATGCGTCTGTTTGACAAAACATGATTCAGACCAGAATCTAGCTGTCATAGATTATACAGAGCCACCTTGTATAATGCATAATGTCAACAACTTCACTAGGCCGATAATAGCTAAGGTTTTCATTATAATAAGACATCAAATAACAAACAGAGTAGGCCTATAGCGTTTGGTGTTTTCGAGCTAATTCATTTTTGTCAAGCTTGCACATGGTTCGTTAGAAACAGGTTCGGCCCTAGGGTGTGCGGGCCCTAGGCAAAAATTAATGGAGTTGATTTCCTGTTAGCAGGACTACGGCATTGGCATTGCCATTATGTAGATCTATTTCTTTAAGCAATGCAAAATCAATAGTGCCCCCTCCCCCAAATAGAGGCGAGGGGCACTTGGCATCTGTAAAATTAACACTTATTTTTAACAACCCCAGTGATGCCAATGATTTACAAATTGAAACAGAAAATATTACATTGAAACATCTTTGTGAAAATATGTTCTGAATTTCCTGCTCTGCATTTATAAGACTCCTGGAAAAAGTTTGACGGCGACCATTGGGTTTTGTCCGATACTGGAAAAAATGTATGCGGGCGTTCAGGTGAACTGAAAGTGAAAATCAGGCTCTTAACACTAGCAGTTTATTATACATGAACGCAATAATTATGATGATGTAATGCAATAGTATCAATATAGGCCTACCCGAATCCAAGACTGGCACATGCCACTTCTGCGCTGAATTTCGTGAAGCTGTTATTACACACTGTTCCCCATGATCCAGAGTAATATATCTCTAATCGCCCCTCTTTCGGATTTCTGATGTGCGAAAGCGAATTAACTAATCGCAACGAAAAATTCTGAGCACTTCCTAAAATGACCAAAAAATGTACGTAAATGATCAGAAAGCTATTTTACATGCTTGTAATCTGCCTAAAAGTTAGTTTATCATTGTAATCAAACCGAAAATTAATTAGCAGGTTACTTTTAGGCGAGCCATAACAGTACTCGCATCAAACTTTTAATTGATATCACACGAGTGCGATGAGTTTAGCCTCCATTCTATTGAAACTTGCAACTATCCATAAATATGGCGCGGGAGTAGGCCCCACGTGTACGATTTTTTTGCATATTAACCTTCGTCTTAGGTTAGAACTATTAGTAACAATGCTTAGATTGCCAACGTAGTAGACTAGTAGGCTACTTATGACATTTGTGAGTAGCATGTTGCAATTATGTAGGCATTATTTACAGGCATGGTGAAGGACTAATTATAGTTTTCTGTCCTGCTGATACCGATATACTGGGAAATGCTCAAGGAACTGACCGCATTTCACTCCGACATCTTCGCTGTGATTGCAGTTATGCAATCCCCACGGTCGATACGAGCATTTGTCTATACTCGGTTCACGACCAGTACAGTTGACATCATCCATCCAGATCTTCCCAGTCCCGGGTGCGTAGTGACTTCGGCCGATGTACGTCCCCACATAACTATTTTCATAATGAATAAACTTAGTTAGCAAAACGCAAGGTAAGGGTAAACACATCAAAACCCTCAAGGCTCATGGAGCCTCCATACAAGAGCTACAAACTATCACTAGAGCTACTATCACATCCAGAATGATGTATACCTCTCCTGCATGGTGGGGTCTTGCAAGTGGATTGGACAAAACCTGTCTTGTGGGCCTCATGAACAAACTTAGACGAGCCGGCTACTTACATCCTGATACACGTACAGCAGAAACTTTAACGCAAGAGGCTGACGGATATGCTCTTTGCAAATTGCCTGGACAATTGTCCGGATGTATTGGAGGACCGTTTCTTATTGCAGTCTAGATTTTTGTGCAGGCAATGGCTATGGTGCAAAGTGTCAACATCAAAACAAAAGCATTTCTATGGTTTCTGCAAATTGGCATTTTCATACGTTTTATTTACAATGTCATCTTTGGAAATACGACGATGCTCAGGGTGAGAATTGTCGGGGAATGGAGAGTTTCAACCCTCAGTCTTTCTTAGAGCCCCGTAGTCAAGTCTTTTTTCCACATCCCAATTCCAGGTGGATCATAGTCCAACCCCACCTCAAGTATTTTTTTCACAATTCTCACACTGACGATACCAACCCAGCTTCATTGTAATCCATTCGTTCATGTTTATCATGTAGGCTACGTTAAATTCACTAGTGTCAATCGAGGTAACTGTGATTATGGGGTCTGACTTGTCTGCTTTTGAGATTGCGAATTGAGATAGTGTGCATGTGCATTGTGCAACTGCCGACTTTTGCCTTTTAAACGTATTAGCTTCTTATGTTCGTTTCCGTGCTCCAGATTTGTGCTTATATTTCCATCGTTACGAAGGAAATTTGATCATTTTGATATGTTTAGTTTTTTTATTGAAATCGGACAACGCATAACTATTTTGGAGAAGAGCGTTATGAGATGGAAGTATTCGTTGGCAAAAAACTGATGAGTAAGGTAATGGTCAGTTGCTTCAAATTGAAACAGTAAGTTGTGGTTATGTGACAATAATGATATTGGGCTATATATTAAACGGCCTAGGCCCTAAATCATAAACTTTTCATAAATCATAAATCATATAAGTGATTATAGGCTGGGGTCACCACCCGAAATCAACTTATGAAAAATATAATAATGAGTGTACAGTACTGTAGCACTGAGTGTAGCCTGGGCAACGGGCTCTAAACGGCGCCGGGCCCTGGACACTTGCCCCTGTGACCCCTCTCGGCGGGCCTGGCCATGGCAACCCTGGATCTTAATAATTAGATATTTGTGACCTACGAACGTTCCATTAATTGTTTAACTCTTATTCGAAATAAAAAAAAGAATTTGAATATAACGGACTAATTGTGGGGAAACGTATTTTCGGAAAGAGCATGTTTTCAAGACGACCATGGTGAAACATACCTCGTCAAAATGTAGTCTAACGCAGATGTCAATGTAATGAGTCTTAAGTAGCTTAGGCCTAGGTGTCCTGCTGAAATTGAACTAAAAAGTGCAAGGCTTTTTAAAAAGCAAAAATATATTGTTTAAATAATATTGTACCCGTAGCCGAGACTGGCACAAACGACTTTTGCATTGAAATCTGTAAATTCGTTATCGCAAACTGAGCCCCAGACTCCAGCAAAGTAGATCTCAAGTCGACCCTCCATTGTATTTACAACGGGGTTAGGCCTACGTGAATTGATCAATCGCACAGCATACTCTTCAGTGTCTCCTAAAATCATACAGTGTTATTACTAACTAGATCAAGGAAATAGTGTATGCTATGCCAGCCGTCTAGACTCTATATTTTTTTCCTTAGGAAACAGATATCAACTGGGCATGCATGAAGTTTTGTCTGTCATTTCTATGTTCGGTGTGACTATAGGCTTACTCAACTAGTAGATCTATTTGTGTAATCACGAATAAACTAGTAGGCCTATTTTAAAAAATCCAATCTTCGGAGCATCGATACTAAATCTGCTTCATTTCACGTTTTCTATAACGGCAAAGTAATCTATCATGATCAAAGGAGCGCAAATTAGTCTTAGATAAATGGAAATAGCCAATTCAAATGTGTAGTACCAACTAAGATATTTTCTTGGGGTAGGCCTAGGTTTACGAGAATAGACAGAGCCTACTCTTATTCTTCATAAGAATAAGTGAAGTGACAGATGGTTGCTGCATAAAAGCGGAAATCTCAAATCCGATGAGACCGTAATCAAAAACTCTGCATTTCTAGAGCCAACTCGAAAGCTAAGCGCATGGTACCAGCTTATTCACGAGCCATGCCAACTGCAGTGCAACGGGAATGTACTAGGAAATTAATTTGGAAGAAAATTTAAGCTGCCGTTACTGTGCAAGCAATTATAATCCTGAGATATTATCTCAGGATCAATTGCAATACATAGGTCACTAACTAATCCGGGCATTTCGTTAACGAGGAATGAGCGGCCTGAACGGCACCAGCGAAACTTACCGCATTTTATTGAAACGTGTTTCCCAGAGCTACATTTGACCAATTGACATCCAATTTGGCCAGCACTATATCCAGTTCCGTTACAGATTTCGTCATTCAACCATATTTGACCTCGACCATTCCCGTAACGATCACCAATGACTTTACCTGTGCGACTAAACACAACGAGAGCTGTAAGCTAAGACCACATTAAATTTTGTAGTCACTTTTATGCTGCCCTGCAAAGTATTTCTGATAAGTTACTGTGCAAAATAACACCTAGTCAATACTCAATGTGTGACTTTAGTTCAACGTATGGTAAAAGTTGCATTCTTAGGCCTTTCGTTGTTTCTTGTCAAGACAGTCGAGTACTCTATATCGACACCGAGTGTCTATCATTTTGTAGGCCTATAGGTCTAAATAGAAATACTGCTTTAATATAATTATGGCACTAACGCCTGTGTAAAAACTTGGCAAATTTTGATATCAAGATGACGCCATAACACAGCACATGCCGTTATAAGGGCGCCTCTTCAGACACAAGAACGCAATCAAGTTCCAAGAAGATAAATAATATTCAGCCTCTTAGGCTTCAAAGCAGCAAAATATGCCAAATTAATGCTTAGGCCTATAAGTTGTACCGCTTTAGGTGGGTTTTGAATAGTATTGCTACTGTTGTAAAATGCAAATAGCCTTTTCTATATGAAGAAACTAAATTATAAAAAGTAAAATTCCTTTGGATTAACATAGCAAACAAATATTCGAAAGGACAGTTAGATAATTATTGCTGTGATAGAGAACGTATAATCACGTAAAATATTACCCAAAGCCGAGCCTTTCACATGCCATTCCTGCGTGGTCCTCTGTAAAGATGTCATAACAGGCACCACCCCAGAATCCAGAATAATAGACTTCAAAGTGACCTTCCATTGGGTTGAAATCTCCTGCAACTGTATTGAGAAGCCGTGCAGAGAAATCCGGAGTGTTTCCTGAAGGCACAATGTTAAGTTAATGAAATAATTTCGGATCCTCTAACATCAACCGCAGTAAATTTGGTAAAATATCAACCGTCGGCTAGCATTGCGGATGATGCGAAAGCTCAAGAATGGCTTCAATTGAGCTTACGTAACTTGGTTGATGTTATGAAGCGACTTTTAGACAATTTCTATGACGATATACTCTCTTGCAAAAAAATGGAGTAAAATAAATTATGAGTTCAAATGGTAATAAGATGATTACAATGGATGCGACGTAGATACAGTTTCTTAACCGACTATAGTTTGAAGAGATTCTGCTGCCTAAATGGACCAAACGCTTGATAATTATACGGATCTCTTGAAAGATCAATTCAGCGCTACTAAGTTACTTACCCGAAGCCAACTCCATCTAAAGATTTCCTTCTGTCAATCATCCTAGTTGTGTGACTTTTGCAAAAAAGCAAAACATCGAAATGTGGCGAACGTGCAAGTGCAACCGATCTATATCACTGCAAAGAGATACGAGAACTCACCGCATACAATTGAAACCTCCTCGTTATGGTCACAATTGTGCGCACCCCAAGAGCTGTGCTCACATAACTCAATACCAGATTCATTGCCCAGGCAATTCAATTCGTCCAACCATATCTGACCAGTTCCATTGGCATGGCGGTTTCCAATGAATCTTCCCGTGTGTCTAACAGATACAACATGATATTCCATTAGGAATAACCGTGTAGACTCAAAGTCGTTCAAGATTACACTCAGTAAAAGTCTGTGTTTTTCATTGCTAAAATGTGCCGTGATTGTATGTGCGCATAATTTTATTGGAGCACATAGCAAGGCATATGACTAATCATGTGGCCCTGTAAATCTAGCAAGAACTAGTGTTCTACCTGTTTGCAGCTCTTAAGCACTGGCTAAAAGATGTACTTATTAGGCATACACATGAATCGATAAAATGAGGAAAAATTACCCGAAGCCGAGACTGGCACACGCAACCTGTGCACTGGCATTTGTAAAGCTGACATCACACACAGAGCCCCATATGCCAGCATAGTAGATTTCGAGCCTGCCTTCCATAACTCTTGAAAGGCCAGTCCGCGTGTAGATCAGTGTATTGACCAGTCGAACTGAATAATCCAGAGTATCTCCTAGAATTATAATCAGTCTCATAACGAATAATACTAGCAACTGCTCAATGTACATGGTTGTGATGTCATGATTCTTAGCCGAATACACGACATACACAGTTTGGAATATATACAAGCAGCGGCATAAATATCATAATCATCACCATCACGCATGTTTAATTTTACGTGCATATATGTATGTATGTATGTATGTATGTATGTATGTATGTATGTATATATATATATGTATGTATGTATGTATGTATGTATGTATGTATGTAGGTATGTATGTATGTATGTATGTATGTATGTATGTATGTATGCATGTATGCATGCATGTATGTATGTATGTATGTATGCATGTATGTATGTATGTATGTATGCATGTATGTATGTATGTATGTATGTATGTATGTATGTATGTATGACATTGTATATGTTTGTATGTATAGCCATATTATGGTTATTTATATAAAACTGTTCTACAAATCATAAATCTATTACATTGTTTTCTTACAGCTTGCAATAGCTAAGTGTTGAGTTGTAAGCTTTTGCTACAGAGCATTGAACACTGAATCAATAAAACAGTCTAACCACATCTGATTGACACATCCTCATTATGTGAACAGTCATTTGTTCCCCATGCATTGTGCGCACATCTGTCGACTCCAAGTTCGATCCCGATGCAACGAATGTCATCCAACCAGATTCGACCAGTTCCATTGCCGTGACTATTACCGACGAATTTGCCAATTTTTCTGAAATGGTTTCACAATTAATAATTGCAACAATATAATTATGTTTCTTCACATTATTGTAGGAGTTGCAGCAATTATTAAAGTCTTGTTTTTGCTATACGTCTCTGGTTATGTGCAGCAAGTCACCGGAAAGAGAGAAGCGCACTAATCTATTGTAGGTTATATCCAGAGTAATGAATTGACATGTGTGTTTGTATGTGCACTTGTCATGTAGCGTAATTTTTACCCGAAACCCAGGCTGTCGCATGCCACACGTGCACTGATATCAGAAAACCTGTCGTCACAAACAGTTCCCCATTCGCCGGCGTAATAAATCTCTAGTCTTCCCTCCTGCGGATTAGTCACAGATGACAGAGAATTCACAAGTCTTGGAGTTGCGCCTAATAGAAAAAAGACAACGTATAACAGTGTCAATAATATTAAAAATTAATGGCAGGTTTAAGATTATCATTGAATAATTAGAAATACAGTTTGACAGCGTGCAAGACAGCCAACTGAACAACCGACTGCCCTGGACTACAAGTATTTCAACGGCTTTAAATTTAAAAAATACACCGACGTTATGCTGTCAACTTTTCGAAGTACTTATTTCAAATT
This sequence comes from Lumbricus terrestris, assembly GCA_949752735.1. NCBI lineage: Eukaryota > Metazoa > Annelida > Clitellata > Crassiclitellata > Lumbricidae > Lumbricus > Lumbricus terrestris. Next base: position 26,049,227 of record OX457037.1, on the reverse strand, counting down.
TCCATATCAATTTGGGCTGCGTAAGCAGGAGGAATTATAAAGAAATTAATTGAGCTCTGTTTCTGCCCAATAACACCTGCTGAATTAATTTTGAACAATGCAAATTTTAGTCGAACGCCAATTAATATAGGTGAAACGTGCTCGTCCTGTCTATGGTCATCCCACTAATGGGCTCGTCTGAAATGTGCGGGGCGTCTACGGTTTGCTCTATTCACAATTTGTTTTCGATATAACTCCACTTCCTGTGTCGATTGACACTGGTGTGCAAGCCGGGATGCCCCTATAAGCTTCTGCGATTAATTGGATCGTGCTGAACCTGGGGCTTCTTATTCTCGCTTCACTCTTAAGATCAATTTAAAGTTTTAAACGTATTCCTCGGTTTCCTTTCCGCGGCGCCTTCTTCCGAACGCACGCACTGTTGGGGGATGCAGTATAGGTCACCTCTTTCTCAGGCGCCTGGTTAAAACCCAACTCCATAGTGCTGGGATAGAAAGAAGACACATGCCTCAGGAGCTGCCTTTGACTCTCAGAGCTCATTCGATTCCAATGTACATTAGGGTGTCCCAGTTTGAGGTTATTTTTGAAAATGCTAAGTCTCTCCAGCCAAAAAGTATCATTGGTGGAAAATAAATTTAGGGAAAAAATTTCAAATTTTTTCAAGGACGTTTAGAGGTACCCCCACAGGGTCATAAGATATCATAAAAATACATTGTGGTCTGTCGCTATCATTATCAATATCACTCATACGTAATTTCATGAACCTTGGGGGTTTTGCAGCCCAAAGCCATTTTCATTATGAATAAGCGCACCACACATATATAATTTCATACATAATATATATATATAATATTACATATATATAATTTCATGCAGAGCTGCTGTTTCGTGGGTTTGCATGTATGGAGCAGCCATTTCGTTAAGTGTGCAAAACTAAATTTCAGACAGTTTGATATATCCTTTTCACTACAGTCTGTTACATAGGCCCTAATGCAAATATGGGTTAGGTCTACATATTTTATATTATTATATATTACAATATTGGTTAATTTTATTGTCATGGCAAGCCACAGTAAAACTAAAGCACTGTCAAAGTTGATTAATTGACCAATGACCACCATCTATATGAGAACTTGTGCTATCTTTGAGGTGATGCTTTCCAGCGACGTTTATACTTGTCCTTGACCAAGCTGCAGATATTCTGTGTTTTCAAGATGTTTGATGAAACTGGTTCAAATTAAACAAACGTCAGTTTCTGCAGCAACAAATCCCAAAAGATAATTATTGTTAACTGAGGGCTTTAATACTTGCTTTTTGGATCAGGCTCACAGAGCATCAGCCTACGGAGGATTTCCATGAATTCTTTACATTTGCTGAGTTGATGGTGGGTTGGATGTACCAAACATAACTGGTATTTGCAAGTTTGATGCTCTTCAGATAGAGTACGTTGTATGGCAAAGGCCGTTATATTACTCAATGAAAATGGAGTTGCTATCCTATGGAAACGAGACTGTCATCTGTTTAACAGATACAGACATTCATATGTAATTAAAGCACTTTAACCATTTTTATTGTATCAGTGTAAGCCTACATCCTATCCTGGCGCACTGTCCGACCTCAGCTGATGCTCCATTTAATTGCATCATGTTAGTTAGAAGATTACAAGCATAATTATGATTATCCTGCATGGTCCCAGTATTACTGCACTTAAAGTAATGCAATGCCATTCTTAATACTTCAGTCCAGAGCACGCAACTCTTGAATTGTTTTCCGGTCTCTTAACACCACACAAGGAAGCAACTCCCATAC